>JADWQK010002502.1:0-32191 GCA_017933935.1 Sesamia nonagrioides | reverse complement strand
ATATGTACAGTCAAGACCAAAAGTCGAGTTGCAATCTCACAAAACTATGGCCAAGCAATACTAGTTGTAGTTACGACCTTCTTCTATAATAAAGTTTGATACACACTCATACACTTGCTGCCCGCTTATGATTGTTAGGTACTACTTACTAATTTCAACGCTCACAGTAAGTGTTTAAATAGCCTAGTGGTTCTCGTCTTGATAGGCGTTCAAGGTGGTTCGAGTTCAAATCTAATAACTTGCAAAAATATTTTTTAAATGTTTATTGGTGAGTTATGAATGCTGACAACAAAAATATCTAAAAATACCGATCTGCAACTTAAAGATGATACTTTCTTTTAAGATTTTTTCTATATTAGAGCCATTATAAAAAGATGACGGTAGACTTAAAAGAATCTGAATCACTACTTCACAAAAAATATTCCGCTACCTACAATAACTATTATTAGCTACAATAACTCAAATAATATTACTTAGCTGTTGTTGGTTGGTGAACATATAGTTACCAGTTTGTGTTATTAGTTTTACTTTTTTAATCAATATGCAGGCATATGCAGCAATATATCTCAAATATCATATGAAACCGGCTTTTGTGTAAGTTGTTTTTATTATTATTTGTGTTAAGGTGCAAACTAATCGCTTGTTAAGTGTGTAATAAAATTGTTATTGTTTTAGAGAAATACTGTAAGCCGTTGGAGGTCAAGGTCAAGAGGTTGGAGGACGAAGGTAGCTGTCGAGACAAGTGAAACGAAACGACAATATTTACCGTTGAATAAACTTTTAAATCGTGCGAAGAAGATAGGTTGCATTTGTGGTTTAAAAATAAATTGGCGAGGCTGGTGGAGTCTTATCGAGCTAAACAAAAAAAAACTATTTATAACAAAAACAGTGCAGAAGTGTCCTACAGAGTGTTTTAAATATATACCAATAAATATCTAAATAACGGACTCTAAACCATCTCTAAAGTAATTTAGCAAAGTGACAGTAATATGTTCGGTTGGCTTAATGGCTAACAGATGTCGCCTTTTGCAATTTCAATACAAATTACTTTTGGTAAATTTTACTTTTGAACTAAGAAAGCGCTTGAAGATTATAATCTCATGCCATCAAACTCCGAAAAAAGTCACTACAAGATGGCAGCATTAGTACCATGCTATACACGCAAAAAAAATTATAAAAGTTATAAGCACTATTATGTGTTCTAAGTATAGATTATTTTATGATTGCAATAATATTCAGGTTAAGCTTCAATCCTCTTTTCTTTAAGAAAATGAATAATTAAGCTATAACCTCTTTAATCATAATATATATTATAATTTTCATATCTAACAACCAAAAATGTTTTTTGTATTTTTTACCATAACAATATCATAAGTTTGTCAAGGATTACTTTTATATAAAATATTACAATGCTGCCGTGTCAACGTTTGTTTCATTTGTTAGTATAAGTATATCTATACCGAATAATATATAACTTTATAATATATTGCATTATAATATGCTTATTGTTTTATTTTTATATATTTTTTATTATATTACCCCTATAGTAAACTAAAACATATAATAAAACCCTTTTTTGGGATAAATATTCAATAAATTTTCCTATTTGTTTAAATATTATTTGCAAACATTTTTACTTTAAAATACAAATCAATTATCATAATTTTAAATTATATGAAACAACAAAAAGAGTTGCCTATAATAAGGATCGAACCCACAATCGCTCGCTTTTGATAGCACCATTGTTAAGTGCGGCCGCTAACTCAACTTCAAATGAAGGAACGAAATTATGCATTACTTTAAAGAAAGACGAAGACTGCGATAAAAAAATAATGCGGTAGTGTGCGTGGCCGGTTTAGCGCAGGCGACAGTAGTCTTTAAGGTGGAAATGGACTTCTACAGCTGATAGTACATCAGCGGTTTGTGATCGGTGCGCAATATAAAAGGATTTGTAACTCCGTATAAATATTGGTGAAGTCTACGAATAACAAAAACTATTGCTGTTGCCTCCCTTTGGATTTGGCTATAATTTCTTTCAGCACTGCTGAGTGACCGCGACCCATAAGCGATGGGACGTTCCACTCCATTTGGTTCTATTTGAGCTAAAACTGCACCTAACCCTGTTGGAGATGCATCCACTGTCAAAATCAACTTGTAACTCGGGTCAAAATGTGCTAGTGTTCGAGCTGAAGATAGTTCCTTCTTAATTTGATTGAAAGCAGCCTTATGGATGTCTGACCATGACCAGTCAACATTTTTTTTTAGTAAATCGTTTAAAGGACTTAATATAGACGACGCATTCGGAATGAACATTCTGTAATAATTAACAAACCCTAAAAATGATTTTAATTCTTGTACATTATTTGGGGCTTTGGTGTTAGTCATTGCTGTTACTTTGTCTGGTGATGTGTGAATCCCTTTTTTATCAATGACAAATCCTAAATACGTCACTGAATCTTGGAACAACCTAAATTTGTCTTTATTAAGGACCAAGCCAGCTCCTTGTAAACGGTGGAAAACTTGATGTAACCGTTCAGTATGTACAGTTTTTGTATTCCCCGTTATTAAGACGTCATCCAAAAGACAAAGTACCCCTTCAATACCATTCAGCAAATGCTCCATGGTTTTTTGGAAAATAGCTGGAGCATTGGCTAACCCAAAAACCAAAGGCGTAAACTTAAATAGCCCCTTGTGAGTATTTATTGTGGTGTAAATTTGCGAGTCTTCATCTAACATAAGTTGAAAATAAGCACCACTTAAATCTAACTGTGAGAATTGTATGCCCCCATGTAATTTTGAAAACAATTCTTCCGTTCTTGGTAATGGATACTTATCAATGAGTAAACATTTATTTAATGAAACAGAAAAATCAGCACACAAACGAATCCCACCGTCTCTTTTTAGTACTGGAACTATTGGGCTGGCAAATTCTGAATGTTCGACAGGAATTAATACACCAGTTTCAACCAGTCTATCCAATTCGTTCTCCACCTTACGCTTTAATGAAAAAGGTACTGTTCTAGCACGAAAAAAAGTTGGTTTACTGCCCGGTTTTAAGCTAAGTTTTATTTTGTGTTTATTAAATTTACCTAAGGTTTTAGAAAACAATGCTGGATATTTGTTTTGATAGTAGTCAAGTTCCGTTAACTCAACACAATGATTGACCTTAGATAATTGTAAGCTATATAACGATAAAAAAATTCTGCCCAACAGTGCTGGTCCGGCCCCTTTTATGACATATATTTCTATTTTTTTTTTTTGTACACACTCATACGAAATCGGAACCTTCATAACTCCTACTACGTCTAATTTTTCACCCGAGTATGCTTTTAATACCGATTTAGGCTGATTTAATAATACCTTACTAAAATATTTCTGGTATGTATCAAATGGAATGGCAGTAGCACAAGACCCACTGTCTACTTCGAAAGAAATCAAATGGCCAAATACGTCGACAGACAGCATCATAGGCTCGCCGCGGTAACTACGTATATTATTACAAACTAGAATATTACCATCGTCATCACTTTCGCCATTCGAGGCTTGTAAGCAATTAACTTGTCCACTTTTTTGTTTACATATTTTTTTTAAATGACCTTTCACTCCACATTTTTTACATTTATACGAAGCAAACCGACACTTGTCCGCTGTATGATTGTTATAGCCGCACACACTACACTTTACCGACGATGTTGCAGGTCTTGCCGCTATCTTGAACACATCCGTGCTGGTTGCGGTCGGTGCTGCTGCCGTAGATGACTGTCGCGCTGCACGTTTTGCACTATTGACAGCCACTGCAATTTCCAACGCCTTGGGCAGTGTAATGGAAGCTTTTTCGTCCATGAACAATTTGTCCCGTTCCGGACCCGACAGCATCCCGATGATAAACCGATCCCGCAACATTTCGTCCATTGCTGTTCCGAATTTGCAGTCCACTGCCAGACGCCGCACCCGGGCCGCCCACTGCGTCAAATCTTCGCCAACGTCTTGCACCGCCGTATGAAAGACATATCTTTCAGCTAAAACTGACTTCTTTGGCACGAAGTGCCAGCTCTGTAGTTAACTCTTTATAGGATATCTCCTAAATTGTCTTGGGCGCAATTACCTCACGTACCAATTTATACGCATCGTTGTTGAGTGCACTTAGAAGTACCGCCTTCCGCTGGTCATCTTCTTTTCCTTCTGATTTTATTAACAACGTATTCGCTGTTAACCACTGAGAAAGCTCAAGCTTCAAAGATGCTCCAATCCCATCCTCGTCGCCACTGTTAAATAAGACTCGAGCGTCGGGTACAAAGTTCATTATTACACTCGCTCAACAAACGCCTACGCGCATGAAACGCAGGTCACACATCTATATCTAATACTACTGCTAACTAACCTAACACGTCTTTTTTTAAAACTGGCACGACTGGCGACGCGTATTCTGAATGTTCCACGGGTTTTAGAATGCCTAGTGACAATAATCGGTCTAGCTCCTTGTCTATTCGTTCTTTTAGCGCATATGGTACCGGTCTTGCTTTACAGTAAATTGGCTTTGCGTTTGATTTTAAATGTAAACCTATTTTATGTTTATTAAACGAACCTAGGTTGCCTGAGAAAACCTTAGGGAACATGTTAAGGAGTTGCTTGTCTATATTCGCATGGCTGGTCACGGTGTGTACATGAGCCGGCATCAGCTCCAGGTTAAACTCACGAATAAAGTCGCGGCCAAGCAGCGACGGGCCGCCTGCGCGCACTACGTATACCTTAATATTATGCGTTCGACCCAGATATGATATCGGCAAGTAAACAATTCCGATCGTTTCTATATTTTCACCTGTATACCCGAATAACTTTTGTTGGTGACTGACAACGGTAATCCATTAAAATTCGAGTTATAGGTTTCCTCTGAGATGACGCTCACTGCTGACCCGCTATCGATCTCGAACTCTAAAGTTAGACCACTGATTGATACACGCTCCGTCATCGGTTTCCCTTTCACGCACCTAATGTTATAAAAACACTCACCGTCGTCGCCTTCGTCGTCCACGGAACCTTTCTGTACCAATTTTACTTTACCCTCACACATTTTTCGCAAATGACCCTTATGCCCACACTTTTTGCGCTTATATTTTTTATAACGACACTGGTTTTCTTTGTGATTAGTGAACCCACATACACTGCACCTTTCCCTTTTGGTTACTGTAGTGTATGCGTTTTATCATTAACCACAGACAACACTGTCACTGTCAGACAGATAGCACTGTCTCGACCGCACCACGTCGATCATTCTTACGAGAGCCATGAGCGAGGGTAGACGTGTCGGTAGTCTGTCCGTTAAGTGCGTGTGCGAGCCTGTGATATTCAACGAAGTAAAGGTTTTACAAGTGGCGACGAGCAAAAAGGTATTTTGTTGAACAACAATAAAAAAAAAATAAAAGGGAAAAGGATACAAAACAGTGAGTAGTTTCACATTCCTTAAGTATTGGTACAAAATTTCTTTCTGTATACATAATTATATTAAATCATGGAGTAATTTATTAGGGAACGCATAATGTAAACACATTAAAATGAACAGTCAGTTATTCTGTGAGGTTTTATAATCCGCGGAAGCCAAAGATTGATAGTACGTATACTTCTGGCAGCCTCGAAACCCGGGTAGATAAATAGGTATTGGAGGTACCTAATACTTACTGGCTAACTATATACAATAAGATTAATTGGGTACTTATTTGATAGTATTTTAACCAAATTGTGAAAGTTTGATAAATCGAATTGTGGGTACTTAACCTGTATGATACATACTGGTGTATAACGTCGAGCGCAATGTTTTTGTTCTTTAATAATTTTGGGAGTAGGTAGTTATCCGTGTTATCTGCTACGGGCCAGTGTTATTTGCAGAAGTACGTGTTTTTACGCGTGTAAACCCGAGGTGCCTTGTACCTGTGTATTTGTTATGATATGGAAGTATTCGTGGTACAAACTCGCGAAGGTGCCCAGCGAAGGTTATATCGACGTCCGAGATGTCGTTGCTGCTGTTTTGAGTAGTCCTTTGACCCTCCATTGGAAGTATATCCACCGTTCTTGCAATTTATAAGTAGCTAGGTTTGAAGTTAAACTTTTGAACAATAGTTAAATTGAGATCAAATGTTGTACATATGTAGAACTATGCCCAACTACAAACTTAGCATATACCCCACGTAAAATATACAGCTATCAAATAAATACTTATTTTCATTTACTCGTGATGTTTGAACTTCGCCAACCAGGTATACAATCCACTCACTTGCGTAGTTTGCACAGTTTTACATAATTTGAATTAATTGACGACACGGTTGGTGTAGTCGTTGAGCGATGGGCTGCTGCGCTGCGTGTCGCGGGTTCGGTTCTCGCGTGGATCGGCTGGTTGGGAGGTGGTTCTGGCTCTAGCTGTTGTGAGTGTGAGTTTGGGTGTTTTTGACCGCGCCCGTGATACGGGAGTGGTTCCTGGTGTGGGAGCAAGGTAAAGAAAAATAATATTCGCAACACGGGCGTGATAAGTTCGATTACAAATGAACTCGCAATATACTTTGGTCAATGTTCTACATCGAACTGTGAATTTGAACAATCCGCACATCACATTTTATGGGAGTGTATTCTTTGGTAGAATGAACGCAATATTATGTTGGATAGTGTACAAGTTACATCCAGAGTTGTTTATTATACGGACCTTGTAGAAACTAGAACTAATTTCCGTGCGTTCAGGCGCTTTTGCCATACCTATTATTGGAATCAATTGTAACAGCACATACCTACTTAGGACCCATTAACTTAATCAAATTTTATTCCGTGGTGCTTGGCAATCTGGGCTTCTCCCAGTTGCAATAATGTCCCTTTGTGCCGATTGGCCTAGTTCTGTTCTGTCTCCTGCTTGATTATGGAGGGAAGTGGAAAAAATATCTTTTTTCTTACTCCTCCGCTATTCTTTTCTGATTAATTTCGTTGCGGGACCCAAGACAGTTGAATCGTTTCTCCGGGACTCGTCGAGCTTCATTGCTCGGCGTTTTTCTGGCCGTCTCCACTGTTGATTCTGGCTTTCAGGAGTTGCAGTGGGTTGGGAACAGTGTGGTGGGTTTTGCCCCATTAAAAATATACTTTGGTGACTAGGTACTAACTCTGTATTGGCCACTGACTAATGCGGTACACTATACAATATACACATACCTAATTATGGTATATTTGTACCCATAGCTATGTATAGGCTATCCCCATGGAGCAATTATTTGCTCCATGGCTATCCCCCTATATACACATTTATCTGTATATTTTTTGAAGGTTATTGGTTTATTGTGTTATTTTAAAGAAAATGGTTGAATGTGATGGATGTCTTTCTCCAAGTCCCAGGACACACTAATATGACAATTCCTAAAGATTTTTAGAAAGATAACTCTAAATATTAGACAACCTATGTAACTGCGCCCGGAAACGAATTATATGTTTTGCTTATTTACTTACTTTTAACTTCATTGTAATTTATAGTTTTGTGCCAAGTTTGTTCTCCTCGGTAAATGAGTCACCACTGTAGATTGACTGGTACACGGTGCCCAGGATATTAAGCCGGCCTATTCCTCTTTGAGTAAGTAGATAAATTACAATATTTATTAATAAACAATACCGAAATGAGTATTGATGTTAGTTCAAAAATATGGGAAGTTGTAGGAAAAACTGACACCATAGCAAAGGGCTTTGCTTGTCCTAATATAGTCAGCCAGACAAGCAGACGCCAACCTTCCAGGGCAAACGCGAGAAGGCTTTAAAAAAAAAAACAAAACAGTATGTGTAGTTAGCTCCTATTTAGTTCTAGCACAAGAACGTAGGCTCAGATGACTTCAGTATTCAACAGTATTATACCGTTTATCTTAGACAGATAAATATAGTATTTTCATTTAAATACTTCCGTGGACCATCGTCGATCTTCACAGTGACCTGTCGTTTTCCACCCTTTATTCCAGCATAATGTCGTATGATTGAAATGACAATGGTTTCATTACTGCAAAAGAGACTAAAGGGCGGCAGCAACCAGGTTAATTCATGTATTGGCTGGGCGAGTTTGGCATTAACATGTAAATTTAATTAAACTGGAAGTTAATTAATATTAGTTCATGAACAGATTCGTTCATAACAAACGAGTGTATTGGTATAAGAATAATTTGCTGTTATACACTATTTGTGTTCTTTCTGGAACACGCTGATAATGTTGTGTGATCTTATGGCAGAGTTCTATGTGAGACTTCCTTTACTATTAAAAAGCTTCTTTTCTGTTCACCCACAATACCTACCCACAGTATAGCACAGTTATAATGGTAAAATATTGTGTTGTTTTGAGGATTGACTTTATTATCAGTGGTACGTGTCTGGTATTCTAATTTTAGTGTATTGTCCATATTTACGTGTGTACGAGGGAGACTATTTCTTTCTTTATAACTGGATTTAAACAGGATGGAAATTATCCGTAACTCCGTAACAGGTTTCGGAACTGACGGACAATCTGGTGTAATTTCATATCCATATCCGGTGTCTGTGGTTGTCTACGTTATACGACTGCGAAGCATTGACTCTGAAAGAGGACACACGACGCTTGCAGGCTTTTGAAATGTAGTCAGCGCGTTCAAATGCCTCGAAAGTTGTTGCCCACCATAAAGAAACGCAAAATAGATTATCTCGGCCACGTGCTCCGACACGGTAGATATACGGGTGAATATACGCTATTTGATTTTTTCGTGTCCCAGAAGGAAATGTGATCTGTTTCATTCAATATTTATAATTTATTTATTTGACACTATTTTAAAATTGGTAATGGCAGAGGCCAGACGATATTTCCATTTTTTTGAGTTTTGTAAGTGCCAGAGGAAAATGTCTTACCAGGGGAGTGACACCACTAGCAGAGTAGAGACAAATTAAACCAGGGAAGTGACATAACATTGATTATTGACTAAGCTAAGGGTCTGATATTAAATAAAACATGTATAAATTATATTGCCTGAATATTTTTTTTATTATACAAGATACATTCAGTTTCACAATTTCTAATTGCAACCTTATAATATTAATAGTTTGTTCATGATCTACTTTCAATTATCCATATCAAATAACAGAATTAATATATTTTGCTTATCAATTTCATCAGAGATTATCATTTAAATTTACATTTATTTTTTAGCAAAGAAACAATGTTTTTTTTAAATACTAAACAAAATAAATTACTTTTCAAATAGATCAACTGGCTTTAAAAACTTGTAGAATACTCTGTTATCTTTCATACATATATTTGGCACTGGTAAAATGGCCAAGATCTGTTCCCATTTAACATCAGACATATCATTTTCATTTATTTAAAAAAAGAGTACCATCTTCATTGGAGATCTTTAAAAACGTAACTCAGATCTCTCCTTCTTCATCAAAATCTGACGAACATATGCCAGCATATCTATGTATAATTTTTATCATTAATTCCATTCTAGACAGTCATAGGAGTGTCTGCATTATCTATATCAGGTGAATTAAGCAGATGAGTAGATGTTTGTGTGACCATTTCATTTGGCACACCTTCCTCAGAATCAGTGTATACTTCCGCAACATTCAATTTTTTGTTTTGATGGTATTGTCCTCAAACCCAAAAACCGAAAATCGTAGCCCTAGCACACAGGCAAGTGAAGGAACTCCGGCTTCGGCTCGCAACCCTGACCCAGGAGGCATCGGTCTTCGTGGATCCCGTCACAATGTGCTGACATCTCATTGAAGCGCGCGTGATTCGTGACGCGCCGTCGGCCCGGGCCTGGTCCTGACCGGGCGGCTGACGGGGCAGGCTTGCACGAGCAGTGGCCAGCTCGCCGCCCGCAAGCCCGCATCTACGGTGGCCGCGAGTTCGATGTTTTCTCCCGACCAGGGTGTCTCCTGCGGCTGTAAGAGGCGTGAGGGCGATGGGATTCCCGCTCCTTTTCCTTCGGCTCTGTCCAGAGCGGGAGAGGTAATTTGATGATTCCATTCACACCATAAAAAGGTAGGTATTTAATGTCACCTAAGTAGAAATGAGGACAAAAACTGTTACAAAAGCAGGCTCTTCGTGTACAAAATATTGCACAGGATAGTTTGATAGTTGCCTCGTACTTGAGTTTACGTTTGATACGTACGATCGTACGTACCAGCTTCATGATAATTTGTCGGTACTAATCGAAGCGGGTGAAACCCCAAACCTATATACATAACCCAAACCCATAACCCTGCTGAGGCCGCGTGTTGTTCGAAATACATACCGTGGCCTTGGCACAGGCTAGTGAAGGAACACGGATGAATTTTAGTCAGTAAAATCAGACACGGCAGACGAGCGAAATTGTTTTGTGTTAGTGGGGGGTTGCTCTTCATTATCGGATATCTTCATTATCGGTGTTACTGGATAGTTTCTAGTTGATTGTAGTTACACGCGAGCTCTTTGCTTTCTAGCCTTTCCCTTCCATATTTTCCTGATAGCCCTTTGTTCTCTTTCAGTCATATTATATATCGATACCTTAATTCGCAAAACGAATAACTCCACTTTTAGTCGAAAATGACTTTTTGATATCGGCAGAAACTAGATTTTTTTCTCTATTTTTTTCAATACTTATATCTCCACGATTCCGACAAGTTTTTGTGTAAAACGCTATTAGAAAATCAAATAACTCCATTGTAAATGGAACGTCACAATTTTGACAAATAACTCCCAACAGTCGGCCATTTTGTTTGGCATTACAGAAGTGAGTGCGTGTTCCTGGGTGTTTTATAACAAAAAAAATAATTTTATTGTATTTTGAGACCGTATATAGATTGAAAACAGACGAAAATATAACGCGGTAAGTATATAAGTAATTAATTTTGATAAATGATGTCATTTTCGTACTATTATATTGCAATGAAATTGGGTTTGGAGTTGGCTTGGAGTTGTTAGTTTTTTCGTTTGTATGTTCTGATTTTTGCATGCAGTTGTTCGGTCTGCTACAAAGCATCTTTTTAGGCCTGTACCTATATCAGATGAAGTTTTTATTGTACAGGTAATAGTATTTCACAATAATTAAATTCATAAAAGACCGGTAATATTGCCTATTAAATAAATTAATTTATTGGGTAAATACTTCGGTACGAGGTGCTTAGTAAGTGGGCTCATAAGCTTCTCGTATCATCAACAAATACGGCGCTTCTAAATAATATGTTTTGGCAGTCACTAATTAGTTGAATACAGTGTTTTGTGATGTTTGCTTTATTTTGTTTTCTCTTTTGGTGCAGGAAAATGTCTAGAGCACGAGCTAAAAAAATTTTGCTTTCTGCACAGTTAATAAATTTACAACCGCCTGATCTAGCTAATGATGAAATTACTAACCCAGACAATTGGTCGTTTCAATGTAACCAGTTCCCGAAAGCTTACGAAGACATTTCAATTGCTAGTAATTCTGATGCTCCTATTCCTCTTGATGCTAATAATTCTTTGCTTTCTAATGATGAAACACTACACACTGGAATAATATCTGATGAACCACAACCTTATCTCATTGTAGCACCAGCAAATCAGCCTGAATTAGAAAACAACCCTTTTTTATTAAATTCACAAGAACCTCGACTGCTGAATGACTTACAGGATACCGAAGTGTCCCAAATAATTTTACTTTCAAATGATGAAAAGATTACAGCAAACGATAATATTCAGTTTGAATATATCGACCAATATGTAGACGAAGAATTTGATGCGTATGTGATTGCTCCACAAAATGACCAAATCATTACGGAAAGCCCAGTAATTAAGTGTTATCGTGCCGAGGTCTTCATCCAGCGATGTCCCAATAGTTGATGGTATTCAGCCCACTGTATTGACCTCATTAAAATATAATGTGGCAAAATTAGTAGACTATAGTAATAGTTCAGAATCGGAACCCGATGAACCCAGAGTGAAAAGGAAAAAGCGCTTTCAAGTCAAAAAAAGTGAATGGTGCGTTGAAAAAAATAGACTAAACAGGGAAAAGGGACATGCATATTTTGGAAAAAGAAAACTATTAGATAAGTGGATAAAAAATATTCCTAAACCAAAGAAGGAAATGAAACCACGATGTAAATGCTCCGAATTTAACAGAAGTGTAATAAAATGTCATGAAATAACAGAAGAGGACAGAAAAATCTTATTTGAACAATTTTGGGCGATGGATTGGGGAGAGAAAAAAGTTTTCATTAAATGTTTAATAACAATTATGCCTACCAAAAGAAAACGCGACAGAAGGGATCCAAATACTTCGCAAAGGAAAAATACGATGGTTTACTATTTAAAGAAGAACGGCGACTTGATACGAGTGTGCAAAACGTTATTTTTAAATACTTTTGCCATTAATAACGTTCTTTGTTGGAGTTGGAAGACGGAAGATACACTTAACACTGTTGAAAATCTTCCTCAACCGGAACGGCCAGCTCAACTTCAAACAGCTACAGCTGATAAACAATTTTTGGACAAATTTTTAGATGAGCTGGCTAAACTACCTTCACACTACTGCCGCCAAAGAACTTCCCTACTGTATTTGCAACCTGACATTAATTCCAAGCAGCAGCTCTATAAATTCTACAAAGAAGAATGTCTGTCTAAAAATGTCAAATCATTAAGCATAGCAACATTTTCGAACACTCTAACTTTGAAAAAGATATCTTTATTTAAACCTAAAAAGATCTCTGCGAAACTTGTAATGGATTCAAGATGGGTCATGTTTCTGAAGAGATTTACAACGAGCATACACTAAAAAAAAAGAAGCTAGGGCTGAAAAAGATAATGATAAAAAAAATAATAGAATTGTTTTTACTGCTGACCTCCAAGCTGTTCTAATGGCACCAAGATCTAATGTATCTAGTAACTATTATAAGACAAAATTATGTGTGCACAATTGGTGTATCTACGACATGAAAACAGCAGAGGGTTACTGTTTCCTATGGAATGAAGCTGAAGGTGGCCTGACCTCTGAAGAATTTGCTACAATTATATCAAATTTTATTGTTAATGAAGTAGTACCGAAAATGGGCGAAAATAATCGGGAACTAATATTCTATACTGATGGTTGCACGCATCAAAATCGCAATGCCATTCTTAGTAATGCTATGACAAATATTTCAATGTACCATAATGTAACCATCACGCATAAATACTTAGAGGTTGGACACACCCAAATGGAAGTTGACAGCATGCATGCCATGATTGAGAAACGGCTAAAAAATCAAACCATTCATGTCCCTGCTGAGTATATTAATGTATGTCGTACGACAAAATGCAATAATACGAGATACAAGTGCCAATACTTGACTTATGACTATTTCAAAGATTTTAAGCAAGTAGCCTTTTACAAATCGATACGTCCGGGAAAAATGAAAGGTGATCCAAAGGTAAAGATACAGTTTTTTTCTGACAGTATTCTCCTTTTTTTTAACTTCAGGTTTAGTTTTTATTAACATGATGATGAGTTGAAATGCATAGGTTTTTATACTTATTAAGAATTAAAAATGAAATTTAATACAATTTTCTGTTTTACAGGTCACTGATATAAGAGCTCTACAATATAAGCCTAATGGAGAAATATTTTACAAACTGAGGTTTGGAGACGAATGGACACTGCTGAATCAAAGTAAAAACACTGTTAATCCTACTGCAGTAGAAACATTAAACCAGCTATATGCGGAGCGGCGAAAAATCACTAAAAAGAAATATTACGATTTGCAACAACCAAAATCATCAATGCCCCTTGATTATCAAGGGTTCTATGATGCTCTGCCTCATGATGATTAAGTTCCACTAATTAAATACATTAATTAAGCTTTTTTAATACTTAGTTCCCTTTTTTACATAACGAGTAAAAGCAAATAACTCCATTTTTTGTTTCATTTATTGTTAATGTAAAATCTAATAACTCCAAAAATAGCCGTAGAATCTACATATTTGTTTAAAATTAAAATTTTAAATGTTGTATTAGTTAAGAAACCCCACAATTTCCAACGGGATTTTTAATATTTCTGTTAATATGCTAGTTTTTTTTTCCGGAAGTTTTTAGTCTCCCCTGTAAAAAAATCTATAAAGGAGTTGTTTGTTTTGCGAATTAAGGTATCGATATGCTCTTTATTTGTCCCTTTTTATTTTATTTTTCTTTTAAATCTGCATTTTTAATGGGATCGTTTTTAATTCTTTGGTAGCGTAATTTTTCAGCCTGGCGTTTTATTTTATAATCTCTCTTCCCTTGTTTGCTTTTTGTAACATTCACCATGGTGTCTGATTATGTTAGAATATCTAGAACCAATAAAATTAAGCCTTAACACATAAAATATCGAACGAAACGGAATTTTGTCTCTCCTCTGGCGGTCATGTATTTCCTCTGGCATGAAATTTGCCAGTGGAGTGACGCCAGAGAAGTGACAAAATGACACATAACCCACGAAAACAACGTCATTCGCTTTACTCACCACAGTTTCATTTAATTCATGACTTCTGCACACAGTAAACATTGCATTGACTAAATATACAATTTCATAATTACCAAATACAAAAACTTATACTTACCAAAGGAAATACTCTAACGACTGGCACAAACACGCTCTCCGAAAGTCAATCGCAAACTGACGACAATTTATTTGAGTTTTGCTCAAGGACGTAAGCTGGCTTTTAAGTTCACACTGTTGTACGTGCGTAGTTGAAGGTCAAAACATACCCTGCCCATTTTTGACCAAATTTTGCTTCATTGACTTTCACCAGATGAAGTGACGTTATTGTAACATGACATGCAAATAAGTTATTTTATTTTATATTAATATTTTTTTTACACAGTTTATTTTGGTAAAATATGTTGCATTGTTTATAAAAGCATACAATCATTTAAAAACAAAACACAATAGAATACGTATTTCTATTATTTTGCCATAAAACCATTATAATCCGTAAATGGGAAGGCCAGAGGAGTATACATTTCTAATGTTTTAAACTAAAAATGCCATAAATTGATCATTTATCATAAATTGACTAAGTGGTCCAGATAAAAGGCAATATTATTCATTATTTAAGCCTTGAGAAACAATAATATAATAAGTTAAACATATATTTTTTCTAAGGTCCATTGGAATTCAAATAGCGTATATTCACCCATACGCTACTCTTACTCATTATGATGGGCAAGGTAGTGGATAAAAGGCGTGTTGGATAAAACAAAGTCGTGGCTGCGTAACATCAGGGAGTGGACTGGCATTACTTCCTTCGAAGAACTGTTCCAACTCGCGGTTGACAATATCGAGTACAAGAAGCTGATGGCCAACCTTCAGGATTGAAGAGGCACAGGAAGAAGAGGAAGAAGTGGTTGTCTGCGTGACTAGTGACATTTTGCGAAAGAGGGACTTGGTCACCTGGCCACTTTGGATTCGGAGGGGCGTGCAAGGGGGCTGATTGGCGACCCTGATCCGTCGTCCTTACCCGTCGTGCGGTGGGTTTTCGCCTTGCGTTGTTGACGCCGCTGCGGTCCGGACGAGGCGTTACGCCTCCTCTTTTGTGCCGCGTGCATCGAGGGACTGGAGCGGTTTGCCGGCGGCGGTGTTTTCGTCTGACTGCGATTTGGGTTTCTTCGGGGCTGAAAAGGCCATGTCTAATCATCATCAACCTTTTATAGTCCCACTGCTGGGCAAAGGTCTCCTCTCATACAGAGAAGGATTGAGCGTAATCACCACGCTTGCTCAATGCGGGTTGGCGATTTCAGATTTATAAAGTCCAGGTTTCCTCAAGATGTTTTCCTTGACCTTCAGTCATTGGTGTCCAAGATATATTTAGAAAGTACATATAACTTTAGAAAAGTTACATTGGTACTTGCCTAACCTGGAATCGAACCCGCATACTCATACTTGAGAACATACTTGTCGTGTCGAATGCTACCATTAAATTGGTAGGCCGTATCGAACGCTGCCATAAAATTGGTAGGTCGTGTCGAATGCTGCCATTAAATTGGTAGCTCGTATCGGATGCTGCCATTAAATTGGTAGGCGTGTCGAATGCTGCCATTAAATTGGTAGGTCATGCTAAATGCTGCCATTAAATTGGTAGGTCGTGTCAAATGCTGCCATTAAATTGGTAGGTAGTGTCGAATGCTGCCATTAAATTGGTAGGTAATGCTAAATGCTGCCATTAAATTGGTAGGTCGTGTCAAATGCTGCCATTAAATTGGTAGGTCGTGTCGAATGCTGCCATTAAATTGGTAGGTCATGCTAAATGCTGTCATTAAATTGGTAGGTCGTGTCAAATGCTGCCATTAAATTGGTAGGTCATGCTAAATGCTGCCATTAAATTGGTAGGTCGTGTCAAATGCTGCCATTAAATTGGTAGGTCGTGTCGAATGCTGCCATTAAATTGGTAGGTCATGCTAAATGCTGCCATTAAATTGATAGGTCGTGTCAAATGCTGCCATTAAATTGGTAGATTGTGTCGAATGCTGCCATTAAATTGGTAGGAGAGTCGAATGCTGCCATTAAATTGGTAGGCGAGTCGAATGCTGCCATTAAATTGGTAGGTCATGCTAAATGCTGCTATTAAATTGGTAGGTCGTTTCAAATGCTGCCATTAAATTGGTAGGCCGTGTCGAATGCTGCCAATAAATTGGTAGGTCATGCTAAATGCTGCCATTAAATTGGTAGATCGTGTCAAATGCTGCCATTAAATTGGTAGGTCGTGTCGAATGCTGCCATTAAATTGGTAGGCCGTGTCGAATGCTGCCATTAAATTAGTAGGTCGTGTCGAATGCTACCATTGAATTGGTAGGTCGTGTCGATTGCTGCCATTGAATTGGTATATCATGCTAAATGCTGCCAATAAATCAGTAGCCTATGTCGAATGCTGCCATTAAATTGCTAGACTGTGTCAAATGCTGCCATTAAATTGGTAGGTCGTGCTAAATGCTGCCATTAAACTGGTATGCTGTGTTAAACGCTGCCATTAAATTGGTAGATCGTGCTAAATGCTGGAAATAAATTGGTAGGCTGTGTCAAATGCTGCCATAAAATTGGTAAGTCGTACTAAATGCTGCCATTAAATTGGTAGGTCGTATTGAATGTTGCCATTAAATGGGTCGGTCGTGCTAAAAGCTGCCATTAAATTGGTGGGTCGTGTCAAATGCTGCCATTCAGTTGGTAGGCTGTGTCAAATACTGCCATTAAATTAGTAGGCAAATTGGTAGGACGTGTCAATTGCTACCATTAAGTTGGAAGATTGTGTAATGCTTTCATATTGGAGCATTTTGTTAATTTTATAATTTAAAGTTAAAGAATGTTTATACGAATATCTTATGATGTGCAATACTACACCCCACTTGGTCACTGATCAAACACCATCCGAACTGTTCTTCCAAAGATTAAATAGGGACAAAATTCCTTCAATAGAAAGTCCTAGTAGAAATAATAATGATTCATATGTGAGAGACAGAAATAAGATTCAATAAGAGTCAGAGAAAATTGTGGGTTGGAGAAAACAATTTATGTATTGAGAAAACAAATAAATTGGCGTCAAACTTTAATCAGTCTCAGTATACTGTAGAAAGCGCTAATGGAGGATATTGTGTTGTAAGAATTTAAGAAACAGGACAGTCTTATAGATGGAACATTATTTATTTGAAAAGAGTTGAAGGGGAATGGAAGGCAGTGATACCGGATGTGCAGTCGGTACACGGAAGTTCAAAAGGAAAAAAATAATAATGTTATTGTGTTGGATTTAATCAGTTATAATAAATATGTTTCAAGACGTAAATTTTGAGAGATTAAATTTTGTTAATTTTCTACCAAGTTGATATAATAAAATAAATAAATAAATTTAATAAGAAAGGGATGTAGTGTATGCGTTTTATCATTAACCACAGACAACACTGTCACTGTCAGACAGATAGCACTGTCTCGACCGCACCACGTCGATCATTCTTACGAGAGCCATGAGCGAGAGTAGACGTGTCGGTAGTCTGTCCGTTAAGTGCGTGTGCGAGCCTGTGATATTCAACGAAGTAAAGGTTTTACAGTTACGTTGAAGACGCCGTCGAGTCCCGCTGCGCCATTGCCGCTAGTGCCCGACGCCGGCGCTGCCAGCGACGAGGCATCGCGCGCACAGCGCATATTTTCCGCCAAATCAATTGCCTTTGCGAGGGTCAGCTCCCGCTGATCCTGCATGAAAAGTTTGTCTCGCTCTCGTCCTGCTGCCATGCCCATGATGAATTTGTCCAGCAAGGCCTCCTCCAAATTCTTGAATGCACAGTGCGTCGCTAATCCTCTTATCCTGGCCGCCCATTGAGTATGCATTTCTCCTGGTCGTTGTGTTGCTGCATAGAAGATGGACTTCTCGGCAAACCTGAACCTTTTTGGTGTGAAGTGCTCGTCGAGAAGTTTAACTATCACCTCGTAGCCTATTTCTTCCACCTTGATGGGTAACGCCAGATCAGTAGCTAGCTTGAACGTCGATTCGCATAATAACGTCAACAATATCGCTCTTCGCTTGATCGTTGCTTTGTCCGTTGTGTCAGTTATGTCGTTAGCGATAAACCATTGATTTAATCGCAACTTGAAACTATTCCACTCTTGCGACTGGTGGTCGAATGTGGAAAGAACTCCATAAGTCGCTCCCGTAGACATTTTGATAATTTGGATTCGCTTGTCGCCACGTGTTTTATACGGGGAGTAGTTACGAGTAAGGACGGTGACACGCGTCAATCAAACAAGCTAGTCTGTTGCACACTGTTTAATATAATAAGAACTCCCGGCTACCGGGCAGGGGCGGCGCGCACCCCGCTACCTACTTAGCAGACGTAACAACAATATTTATACATATTTTTCTAGGGTTTATTAATATTTATATACTATCCTCACCTAGCTTATCACTTATTAATCCTGCGAAAAAATTACACTTAAGATCGAAACTGACTATCAAAACGTGACACAACGCCACGCTACCCGACGCATGTCAGTACGTATCAATTCCATACATTTAATATGGCCAGAAGCGCATAGGCAACACGCTATGTGACCACACGCCGCAACATCCAACCGATTTGGATCAGCGTGTTACCGGAAGAGGGGGGGGAGGGGAGGACACGCCACCGCCACGCCACACACACGCCACGACGAATCAGCGCAGTGTGTTTCTAGTTAACACCCGACGTTTTTATGGCGGTTATAATAAAAGATATTTTTTGTTTAAAAATTGGTTTAAAATGTTGGATAAAGAATTAGTGAAACGGTACTCAGGTGCCCGCGGTTTCACCCGCGTGGGTTTCAATATGTTTTTTTTAATTGCTCCGATCCTATTGGTCGCTACGTGATGTTATATAGCCTAAAGCCTTCCTGGATTAATAGGCTATCCATCGCATTAAGAATTTTTCAAATCGGAACAGTAGTTCCTGAGATTAGCGTGTTCAAACAAACAAACAAACTCTTCAGCTTTATATACTAGTATAGATGAGTACGTCTTTTTTTATTTATTGTTTCTGTACAAAATATATCCCCAAAATCTGCAATAAATCTTTTTCAAAATCTTCGTCTAACTCGTCTTCAAGCAGAATCGAATCCATGGGCACGTTACACGTCAATACACTTCAGTACTAACAAACTATCAAAACTATACTACTATCAAAACGCAACGCGATGTGTTGTGCCGACACCCGACGCTCGTCGTGCACATAGGCAACACGCCACGCGATGCTACAACACGTATCGTGTAGTGTAGTCTCTCACGAAAGACAGTGTATTGACGTGTCACGTGGTTATTACAAAAACATTGAGGTTATGTCAGAACATAACCTCGATGTTTTTGATTTTGAGTACATTTTGCATAATTATTTCTTAAAATAAATAATGAGTAAGTGTATGTAACTCTTTGTTGGGGTAATAACTCATAAAGATTTTTTTATGTATGAGACTAACTTATTTATTGCACGACGAAGTATTTAACGGGGTTATAGATATTTTCATTTATTTTCATTAAAAAACATACTTTATATTTTAGTTTGAGAACTATGCGTTACCTGTGTAACCTAGTTTCACAACTAATGTTAAGTATGTTAAAAATAGATCGAAGATAAGTTGTAGAAATAAAACGAGATTGTTACATTTTTTTTTTCTACAATTCTTTATGTTGGACTAATTTTGTTAATTATAATTTTTAAGTTGAGTTTTTAAATCAATTAACGTTAAAAAACGAAAATTACTAATTCTAATTAATATTTAACCAATCATAATGCTATAATGGCACACAATAGTTTTTAAAAATTTGGTATGTTACTTTTTCATTATTATCCACGAAGCTACTAATAGCACCATGGAGGGGGTGAAGGCCTACTCAGACCACCGGTATATTCGGTTTAACGTCTCCGTCCAGACCTCTAGCGCGGCGGTCCGACCGGCCCCGAGTGGTCCGCGGTGGGCGCTGAAGCAGCTTGACCGGGAGCTCCTCCTGGAAGCTTCGATCGTGCAGGCCTGCCGCGAGAAATCGCGGTACGGCGGACAGAGCTCCGGCGGGATCTAATGGCGACATGGAGAGTGCGATTGTCGCAACCCAGTGCTGGGCACACCACAATAGCGGCGGTAAGTCCCCTCTTTGAGGAGTGGCTGGAGAGGCGCCACGGCTCCCTCACCTTCCGCCTGGCGCAGGTCCTCACCGGACACGGTTGTTTCGGGAGGTTCCTGTTCCGTATAAGGCGGGAGGAAACGCCAGGGTGTCACCATTGTGTGAATCGCCATGAGGACACGGTGGAGCATACGGTGGAGGTCTGCCCGGCTTGGATAGAGCACCGCCGTGTTCTCGTAGCGGCGATCGGCGGCGATCTCTCGCGTCCGACCCTGATCCAGGCTATGGTCCGGAGCGAGAGTGCAGGGCAGGCCGTCACCTCCTTCTGCGAAGCAGTGATGCTGGCAAAGGAGGAGGCGGAGCGCGTGAGGCAACGGGAATCCCAGCGACCTCACGCCACTAGCCGCCGCAGGAGACGCCCTGGTCGGGAGATGACACTAAACTCCCAGCCACCGTAGGCGCGGGCCTGCGGGCGGTGAGCAGTGGGCAGCTCGCCGGTCGGTAAGGACCAGGCCCGAGTCGACGGCGCGTCGTGTTTCAGGCGCGCCTCAAAGAGATGTCAGCACGTCGTGACGGGGTCCACCAAGACCGATGCCTCCTGGGTCAGGGTTGCGGGTTGGTTAAACAAGAAACCGTGGCCCTGGCCGTCGCACAGGCAAGTGAAGAAACACGGGTGGGTTTTAGTCAGTAAAAGTCTGACACGCCGTTCCGCTCTGTCCAGAGCGGGAGAAGTCAATTGATGATTTTCCATCCCAACTAAAAAAAAAAAGGTACTAATACGTGAAGTACGAGTGTTAAGGCTCAGGTGTTATTAAATTAAATTAAAATAAAGGCAAGCGGACTGTATAATATATATTTAAATTTTCGTTCACAAGTATAACCCAAAGTCTAAAGGGATGACTGCGCGCGATCGTGTCGGACGATGCAATGAAGCTTGTGTGGCCGGTCCCGTAGTCGACGCCGCCGCCGCCGCGCTGTCCGCGTCTTCAAAGTGTGTGTGAACAACGAGCAACCCGCCTGTTCTACACGGAGCAATGTAGAACAAATGCTGGGGAGAGGGCTTCTCTTCGCCGATTATTAGAAATTTACAATTCACATTTTGCAAATCTAGATATTTCCGCTCTTAACCAAAACAAATTTAGAAAAAGGGCTATTAATTTACTTTCTGGTAATCCTTAACTATTACTGCTTCTTGCTGATATTTGATGTGACGTGATTGTGCCCACAGACCATATCTGGACGGGGCACGCTATTTTGAATTTGTTTGTGTGATTTTTAGGGTTCAGTTTTAGTTTAATCATTCGTTACTTTCTCACTGTCCCCTTCTGTATACGTCCGTTTCCTTATGTCTTGAACAATCAATGTGATTCCGTGAACATTGGTGTGGGTTATAATTATGTTTGTTTTACTATGAATTATATCTTAGCCGACTATTAATATTGTAACATATAACTGTTTTTCATCCCAAATAAATAAAATAAAATTATTAAGGTAAATCCGATAGTACTACAAGGTAAACAATATTTAATATTTAAAAGAGACTATCATTATCATGAAATACTTATCACGATTAAAATTAGAGATCAATAATAGACGGCATATTTTTTATTAAACTTCTCGAAAACCAAATGTTTGCTCGTAGGAAACAACTAATACTTAAGACTATGAGTACGTCAATGTGAACATCTGCGAGCGGGAGGGTTAATAACATAGGAACCATAAAAGAAAAAAAATACTTAAATATTACAATAAAAACATAAAACATAGGTGAATTATTATAGTGTTACATTCATATATTTGACTAATCACAATGTTAAAATGGCACACAAATTTTTTAAAACTTTCGTAAATAACTTTTCCATTAATATCTAAGAAGGTACACATAGCTCGTCTATTAATGATTCCATTAAATGCAGCATATTGTACGTTACGGAATTGCAACGCTGACAGGGGTGTTCGGCACTGGTACAGCTACACAAGAGCTAAACTTAGTATTCGGTAACACTGTTGGAGCTGCTGAACCTTGGATAAAACTATCTTTTATCCAAGCGCGCTTTACCATCAACGACTATATCACTGCTTACCATAAGCCGGGGTTGCGATCAAGGATTAGTTAACAGTTAAAAAAGAAAGTTTCCTGGTAGCCACCTTGGCCTTGGATTCAATGAACCGCCCATAGTTTATGTTCGAGGAAATCTCAACTTCCAAAAGCTGAAGGCACTCCAAGGATACATTCCGAAAAGTAGGAGCTAAGGTGAACAGTCTTTTGGCGGTGAAAAGACACGCCTGTGTTTTGGCGGCATTCAATTTGAAAGCCAATCTTGTAGGCTTTGCCCAATTCAGAGACTTCCTGTAGTGCAGCACTCGTACGCTCTACCATAGCCTCTCTTTCAGACTGGATTGATTCTTTAGTAGCCCGAGTTGCCGGCAGATAACTCTCTACAACTGTGCTGTCATCTGCATACCCATAGACATCGGGCATCTGCATTGTTAATATGCAGTAAGAATAGAGTTGCAGAGAGAACAGACCTCTGAGGAATACCGACATTTGTCGACATGGGCTCCGATGAGCATCAATAACAACTCGGCCCAGCGTGCCATACCCGGTCGAAGACCTTCGTGACATCAAGGGAGACGGCAATCGCTTTCCCATTTTTCCCGAGGGCCTCGCACCACAAGTGAGTGGCATACACTAGTAGGTCCCTAGTTGACCGATTGCAGCGAAACCCGTATTGTCGGTCACTGAGGAGCCTTCCAGGTAAACCAAGAGGCGCGTGTTGAACATACGCTCCATTATCTTGCAGAGTATCTAGGTTATAGAAACCGACCGATAGTTGGTAGGATCGGAACGACTGCCGCTTTTGGGCACGGGCTGCACGTTGGCAAGCTTCCAGGACTTGGGCACTATACCAGTCCTAAATGAGAGGCGATACAAGCGCGTTAACACAGGAGACCACTCGGGCGCACATGCCTTAAAAACAATCGCTGGTATACCATCTGGACCACTAGCCTTAATCACATCAAGATGACATAGTATTCTCAGAACCTCCTTGTTCCTAATGCGAACCTCCGGCATTGAAGTTCCGCAATGAGGTAATTTAGGTGAAGTAGCACTGTTAGTATCAAGACGAGAATTATGGGCAAAGAGAGATGCAAAGCGACCTGCTTTCTCTCTCGCCGTATGAGCCAGTGCTCCATCAGGCCTAACCAGCGGGGGTAGAGTGGGCCGACAGAAGTTTACCTCTACCGATTTGGCAAGGGACCAGAAAGATCTGCCACCGGATGGTTGCGCAGAGAGCTTGTTGCCAATATGAGTAATACGGTCGCAGCGTGCTTTCTTAAGGCCCTTTTTGTAGGAATTGGCAGCACGCTCTCTTCTTTGAGTTTACATCCAGAGCTCTGTGGTCACGAGCTTCAATCCAGGTGAGAAATGCCGTATGCTTACGCTGTACAGCTTGAGCACAGTTAGCATTGAACCATGGGCGAGCAGAGCCACCGACGGCCACGTCACTGAAGAGGATAAATTACTCTATAGCTTGACACACCACATCAGATATAGCGTCCGCACAGCTCGACGGATTGTCAGAAGAGAAGCAAACCTGCTGCCAAGGATAAGACGTAATGAAGTGGCGCATCTCATCCCAATCTGCTGACTTGTATCGCCACATTCGCCGCTCAGCACGCGAGTCGCAATCAGGTGGGGAGAAGGACGATACATACTTCACCAAACAGTGGTTTGAAATTCCTCACGGCGAGGAAACTGTTACAACACATCTATCCGGATCAGTGATCAGCAGAAGGTCCTGACAATTGGCGGTATGACCAGCTACATCAGGCACCCTAGTCGCTTGTTCTACCAGACTGGTGAGGCCCATTGATAGCGCATAGTTGCGCGAGAATCAGAATCAGAGATCAATAATAGAGAACACGTCTTTTTTAAACTTCTCTCAAATCAAATGTTTGTTCGTAGTAGACAACTAATACTTAAACCTATGTCAGTAACATCGGATCCATACAATAAAAAAACCATAAACAGTACAAGCAAAACATAAAACATAAGTACTCATTATATAATTACTTGTCATCACTGTCATCAGCACGGGTATCATCATTGGGCACTAAGTTTTGATAAAAGATTTGGTAATGTAACGCAATTGCATTCGAATTACACAGTCAACAATCTCCCCGCGCCCGCGCCCGCGCATCCCTACACACTCCCATTTGCAAGTTTTTAATGTATATGTAACTATAAGTCATACTTTTGAACTTTATCATTCACATTTTCTGTAAGTATGATTAAGAATTTCTTATTGATAAGATAGGTATCTTGCATAAGGAGTAAGTGACTTAAGAAATTATCTAAGGCATTCTTAAGGATTGAATACATATACGTTTCAGAATAAATGAAACAGTGACGCGTAAGTTAAGTTATGAAAAAAATATTTGAAAACGTATCGTTCAAAAAGACGTAAGTAATTTGCGAGTGCACATATATTTATTTAAATAGAGCAACATAGGCTTGTTTGTGATTACGTACATATTGTTAGTGGTTTAATTAAATTATGTATCGAGTAAACTAGTTAATTGTGATGTTTTTAAATGGAGTAGAATTAGTGTTTTTTTTTAAATAACTTTATGGTTTTAGTTAGAAAACATACAAAAAAAAAACACTACAAAGTGAAAAATAACTAATTTCGGAAGTTGGTGGCAAAAATGAATATACAAAACCAAAGGCACCATGACCATGAACAGTCATATTTGCCACCACCATCATCATCATCATCTCAGCGCTAATCCCAGTCGCATCCGCGGCCTTTCAGCCCCTTTAAGTCATGCATACCAGTAGAGAAACAGTCCTATGGCGGTAAGTATGGTATATTGCCTAGTCCTCTCAAATCATCATCATCTTAGCGTTAATCCCAGTCGCATCCGTAGCTTTTTCAGCTTTGGTGTCTGGGGTCCGCTTTACCAGTTTAACTGCTGATTTTGGCTAAACTTCGATATTTTCCGTGAAGCGGCTGCCGTCTGACCTCCACAACCCGAAGGCGATGTCCAAGTATTGCAGTTAAACCAACTTACTTAGACTTAGACTTTTGAGGGCTCCAACAACCCGTATCGACTGCCACTAGATGTTCGTATGGCAACCGGGACCAACGGCTTAACGTGCTTTCCGAGGCACGACCTGTAAAAAACGACGACTTGTAAAAACGTTTTTTATTATAACCTCCATAATACGTCGGGTGTTAACTGGAAACACACTGAGCCGATTCCTCGGATGGCGTGTCGCCCCCTCTCCCGGCAACACGCTGATCCAAATCGGTTGGATGTTGCGGCGTGTGGTCACATAGCGTGTTGCCTATGCGCTTCTGACCATGTTAAATACATATTAATGGAATGGATACGTACTGACATGCGTCGGGTGGCATGGCGTCGTGTCACGTTTTGGTAGTATGTTTCGACCTTAATGTGTGCTGTCTAATGTCTATGGCATGGAGGTTATATGTACTACGTTGTACGTAGTACTTATTACTTCCATGGCCTATGACACTTGCTTTGACATCAAATCAACTTTGTTTACAGTTTGGCAGTTTTGCCTGTTACAGTACGAGACTTTTGGTGATATAATTTTCTTTTTCTGTATTTTGTTTGTTATTATAATTTAATGGTATCTAGTTGTAAAGTACGTTTCGTTTGTGCGGAATATTTTTTTTTCTTTCTTTCAACTTATAAACGATACAATTTTTTTTTGACACTGGCACAAAAGAAGAAATAACGGGGTCTGGTCACAGCTGGTCAACGGTTAACTTGGATGTCGACTCTTGTCAAGTGGAACGTTATTTTTTAGGAAAATATATATAAATTGGAGTGATCAATGTTTGATTTAAAGGACATTGCTAAAATTCCATACATTGAATGCCCCAGAATTGACAGCAATAAGAAAAAGCTAGTTGTGTTTGGAATGATTCATGTAATCATATCAGGTATTTGTTGATACACGGACAAGCTTAGGAACCGAGTATCAAACTAAAATGTGTTTGATTTTGAGGTTATATAATCGTAAAGAAAACTGAATAGATTTATTATTTCTTTTACGTTTAGTAAGAAAATGAATGTAATCATCAAATGTGTAAATAATACAAGTAATTTATGGTCTGGCCTTTTACCAATTATTTTGGGGTCAGCGTCCAGTCTAACCGGACGCCGCTGAATATCAATGTTTTACATGGAGCGACTGCCATCTGACCTTCACAACTGTTACTCGTGTAATCCAGTAACAAAAGTGAACACTCACTACTCTGCACAAAGGCAAGGAAGCGAGTAACAATTTTTTTTTTTGGTTTAATTCTTTCCGTTCTTCTGAACGGAAAAGGCAAAGGCATAGTACGCCATACAGCCTAGTCTTTAGTAATTTTTTTCTTGAGTAAGTTTCTATCCTAACTTATCCTAGTTTATCCTAACTTATCCTAGCTTAACTTAACTAATCTATCTCCTTTCTTTTCCTGCGTGAGGCCGACAAGAAAGAATTTGGAGTAAGGACATGATGTGGCCACTGTGCTACATTATTTCACTGTTCTTTATAAATTATTCACTGAATGCACTTTTTACTACATAAATCACGCGATTTTATTTAGTAAACAACACTATAAATAATTTTAAAAGTCCAATGAAAAATGAGCGTGACACTCATCCCGCCAAAAAAAAAATCTCGAGTAACAAACATAACAAAACAATTGGAGATGTCACTCATTTCCGCATCTGTAGAATCGATACCGCTATTTGAACCAACGATTTGAGAATCGATTTTGTTTAATATCGATAAAAACACTATTATTACGCTATTTTACAGATTGCGTTTAATGTATTTTGATAACAAATGTAGTCATAATAATAAAAAAATGCATACATTAAATAAAACTTCATGTTTTTTAATTCATAAATACAATTATTAAACTATCGATTTCGTAAAAACAAGAAGCAACATCTCTAAAGCTCTTGACATGGCAGCAATTTATATGACAGACAAATTGTTTAGTAGTTACAAGGCTTTTAATTATTCGTTTTAAACCCACGCTTGTCCGTTAACTATGGATATTTGAATATAATATAAAAAAATGAAAGAAAAATTATAATGCAGGACATTTATTTGTCCATGCTGGGGCGAATTTCGGCGATCTCCTTTATCGTTATATTTGATTATCTCCTTAGGGCAACGTAATTTTCTTTTTCTATTCGACAGTTTTATTTTTTCTTTTCGTTATTTGTTTTCTTGCTAATTAATTAGGTATGTAAACATACCATGATGACCCGCCTGATCGTGGTGGAGATATTTTCCGTAGAAATAATAAGACACTCAGATCGCCACCGCCGCAGATCTCCGCTAAGTGTTTGTTTTGTAAAATGTCTCCGACTGACAAATTTATAGATAATATCGAGGTCGAAGCGCGTACAAACTGCACCCAATTCTCCTAAAAAGTCCTCGCCTACATTAAATACATTAAATATTTCCAATGATAGCGACGCGAACAGTGCATATTATTACGATTTGGTTTCAGGGGCGTCTGTGTACCTGGCCAAAATCAACGAACTGGTTAACGATAACGGTTCTCGTATAAATGTCGCGAATAAATCAGCAATTATGAATATGACTCAACGAGTTACAAGTATCGTGTCTTTGTTAGCTTTAAAATCTGCGTGTAACGAAACAAAGCTTGCTAATACCGAGCGCGAATTAGAAATAATTAAATTAAAATCCGGCGCCAAAACCGTTAATGAGGACAATAAAATGTCGTACGCAGATTCTTTGAAACTGCAGTTGCCTAAACTTGCCCCGACTATTGAACATAACGCCATTTTCCAAAAGTACATTTCCATTGGTGCATTCAAAATTACGCTGCCGTTTTGTTCGTGTCGTCGTGTGATTGGTGCGGAATAGTTGCTGAGTTTGCAGCCGCAAGGAGCTGACGCTAGCGCTGCTTGCCTACGTGACCTGCGGTGGACTATAGCAGGTGCTTGCGTGTGTTAAGATAGCAGAGAGTGGGTTATTAAATAATATTAAAGCAGACTTTATTGAAGAAACATTATGTCTATATTTACTTATAACATTACACACTGGGCATATTTAGAATCATCAGCAATATCAGCAACACAAATTACATAAGACCAGGCACATAAGAATTATGTGCCTATAACAAATATTAAGAATACTTAACTGGTAGTGTGCTCGGTCCGACGGCTCGATGAAGACTCCCTACTAAGGGACGAGTCACCGTATTTATAGGAAATGCCACTCTCAGAGTACCATCGAGCCGTTTTTATAATTTTATAAAAGTTATTCTACCCTCGGAATCAACTAAACTTAAGCAATCCACAATACAATACTTTTATTAAAATTATGACTCGTTATAGATATAACATGGCCATTCTGATAATTACTTCGTTCTCGAAGTACACTTTTCGATTAACATAATAAATAATGCAATTAGTTTTGACACTACAGAAATGACAAGAAACTCCCTGGAAATGGTATCAACGTATTCCATCAATAAGTTTCTTATTAACAATAACGTAACAGTTCAAGAGAACTCAAAATTATAGTAACATATGTAATAACAATCGCTAGGATAAATAACACAATTTATAGGTGATTTTTACAATTTAAGACTCGTCTTATGAAATCACAATATCTAGTCAAATTAGGTACTTCTAGCAGCAAATATGGCAGATGCCATTACCCAACACGCATTGTAGTGACAATTATATATTACATTATAATTACTTTATAACAGTTTATTTAAATATCTATAATATCCTTCATATATAATACTGCCATACTGCTACAAGTACATGTCGTACTTCGCTCTCGAAGTACCTACAAATATGTCTACAGTCTCACAAAAAATAACATTTGACATTGACCGCCGACTGAACAATTCTTGAATCGAAACAATAAGCAGAGATTATGAAATTCAAACAAGTTCCAGTGTTGTCAACCTGTCGATTCAAATCTATTTAACAAACATTCTCTGTTAGATTAACAAATATCTAACAATTAAAATAACTCATCGCTCGGTCAATTCTGACAATATCATTAAAACGATTTCCAAACATTTTCTGTTAACGTATTAATAAGTATGTTACGGGTAATTCAAACCATCGCTCAGTCTCAATATTAAAAACTATTCGACAAGGATTTTCTGTTAACATGGTTCCTGTCATCTCATGGCGATTTTAGTAAGTATTTACATACTTGGTTTAAGTATTGCTATGTTTTAAGTTTATTTATTACCTATTAACTCTGAACGTAATCATGGCATATTACTTAATGAACAAGTGTTATCTATTCACCTAAGCTTTTGTTATTGTAGGTTTCCAGATAAAAATAATGTAGCACTGGAAAATTAGATAGGATTTGTGTTGCAATTGACATCACCATCATTATTTGACTCTTCCATTCCTAAGAAGAAAAGAATGACTGCGGGAAATAGACGGTATCCAGTTTGGTTTAACAAGGACATTATAAACGATATGCAGTGCAAAATCAAACTACATCATAAATTTAAAGTTTCACGCTGTGATCTCATATACGCAGAGTTCAGTGCTCTGCGGCAAGATCTTAAAGTAAGAACTCGGGACGCTTACAGATTATTTTGCAATACACTAGGAAATAATATATGAAAAAGATTCCGACAGTTCTGGCAACATATTTCAAGCCTGCGATCAAAGGGCGGCTTCGAACCTAACGTGGTATACAATGGTCGGACTTGTTCGGGTATCAAAGCGGCTGAGGCATTTGCTCAGTATTTTTCTAGCGTGTTTTTACTTGACACACCTGAATTGGATCCTACGAAATTTGATGCCAGTAGTAAGGGAGATAGCATTTCTCTTCCCGTTTTAACCCCACGGGACGTAATTGAGGCGATTGCTAAACTCAAACCCTGTAGCTCGGTGGGCCCTGACAACATTCCCGCTTTTGTCCCTAAAGGATCTCAGGACATCTTGGCGGCCCCTCTATGTCATGTGTTTAACCTAGCCCTTCAGTCCGGTGTATATCCTGAGCAGTTAAAGACTTCGCGGGTCATTCCTATCCCTAAAACATAAAGATAAAACGTTAGTAGAGGAACACAGACCTATCGCTATCCTGCCAACCATTGCCGAGGTCTTCGAGTATATACTCCACGCCTTCATTTACAAAAGCGTAAATATGACTTTATCCGATGCTCAACACGGTTTTCGACCGGGTCGCTATGTAAATTCGAATTTATTGATTCACGTGGAATACATATCCCGTGTCTTGGACATAGGTGGGCAGGTTGACGCTCTGTATTTTGATTTTCGGAAAGCGTTCGACAGAGTGGATAATGATGTGCTTTTAAATAAGCTGGGAAACATCGGCTTCTCTTCCGGTCTCCTTAACTTTTTCTCAGACTACCTGCGTGATCGCAAGCAGTTTGTAAGACATGGCTGTTTCGAGTCCAAGCCTTATAATACACCCTCGGGAGTAAGTCAGGGATCTGTGCTGGGCCCGCTTCTTTTTCTAATTATGATTAACGACCTTATAACTAACGTTAAGAGTGCCAAATGCCTGCTATATGCCGACGACCTTAAGCTAGTCGCACAAATCCGAACAGACGAAGACTGCAAACTTCTACAAAGGGACATTGATGCCATCTATGAGTGGAGTATTGCGAACAAGTTACTTTTTAATACTAGTAAGTGCTACGTCATGACTTACGGCAGGGGGTTGCGGCCAGTTCATTATAATTATACTTTGTAATTATACTTTGTAAGTAATTACTCGTGTTACCAAAATCAAAGATTTAGGAGTAACTTTCGACCGCTGTTTGACTTTTGGGGACCACGTTTCTACTCTTGCAAGGGAGTCTTTCAGGCGCTTGGGATTTGTTTTGCGAAATGTACAACCGCACAAACAGCTGCTTGCCCACCTTAAAGGCCATTTTCGTATACCACGGCTCTCGGCTCGGTGTCTCGACGCGTGATTTTTGTCCAATAGGAAGCGACAAAGCGTTTTTAGTTGTGTGTGTAGTTAGTATAATTGAGCAAGACATTAGTGTGATACTAGGCGCGTGGCCGGTAATGTGTTTGTAAGATTTTTTATGAATACAACCGACCGACGTGAGTTCTTTAGAATATTGAATGTTGACAAAAAGTTATGAGTTTCTTATGCCTTCTGTTTGTTTTAGAAAATGCTTTATTGTTTTATTACACAAAAGGATTATACAGTATGTTAAATAACAGAGGGCGTTCCCTTAAACTCGTTAATATATATCATTAATAGATTAAAATAAAAATATCAGCATAGAAAAATAAGCATAAAAAAATCCGAATAAAAAAAAATTTAATTGGAAATAAATTTGAAACCTCCTGTTTTAAATCAAAATAGTAGTCGTCATGTATAAATAAATTGCGACGTTGCCGTCTTTCATGTTCGCGTGTACAGTGTGTTTCTTTTACATGTCAATTTAAAATTTTTATTGAATTTTTCTTATTGGAAAAAATTTTAAAACATTTTGTTTTCGAATGGAAATATTTTTTTTAGCATGTATGTATGCTATACTATTTCGGGTTAACGGGAACGCCCTCTGTTAGTTAACA
>JADWQK010001674.1:0-45740 GCA_017933935.1 Sesamia nonagrioides | reverse complement strand
CTTGTACATTTTGAATATATATATATTGCTAGCATTTGCGTGTGACTTTACCTGTATTCATGGGCTGGTTGCATATAATTCACATCTTTTCGTTCATAGCTTCTTTACTACTTATCAGAATAAGACCACTGCATTACCATTAGAAGGGCCTTGATATTCTGTTAGTTATGAGCTATAAAGCTTGTCACCAAATTTAGTATTGCGCCCTCTAGCGGACAAAAAGTTCTATGTTAATATAAAATTAAAATAAATATACCGTGTTTGGTATCACGTGAAAGAGCTTCACGAGTGCTTTATGCTTGTACATAATTACAAGAATGCTTTAATGATGTTAAATATGAGCGATAAGAGTAAAGCGCGGATCACGGGAACTGTGAATCGCTTTATGCAATGTAGAGCAGTGTGAACATTATTAGAATATGTAATGCACTAATGAAAACGACATAAGCTGGGAGTAACTCCACGCGGTGAAGGCGGAAACAGTTTGATAACTGGCTAAATCTCCCATAAAAAGGCCTCTGCACTATATGCCTTCGGGCTTATGTTGTTATATGTGCGTGTAGATGTAATATGTCAAGTACCTAGTTTTTAGTTCATCAGTTTAACTTTTGTTAATAATATGCGCCACAAATACACTTTAACACCAAAATAGTACAAATAAAAAAAACTTAAAAAACTAAAACCCTGAACTGAACAAAGTTGCGACAAAAAACGACGCTGAAAAAGTATAAACAAATTTTCATGTTTGGAAAGGCGTAGTCACACGTTACTATACCTACCTACCGTCGTGTGACTACGCCTTTCCAAACATGAAAATTTATCTCTACATAGTGAATATTGCATACTTCAGAATAGTGTTGTATGACATTACTACTGTGTCCATTTACTTGCAACTACATTAGCAACTTAGTTCAGTTCAGTATTCTGAAAATCTTGTTTTATACTTTTTCAGCGTCGTTTTTTGTCGTAGTTGGGTTTTAGTGTTTTAACTTTTTACACGTATGTGTAGTCTAAGGACGATTATTATTATTATTAGAACTGTGGGCGAGCAGAACACATGTAATTATCAATACTCCATCGGTTAAAATTCTCTTAGAAGTAAATAAACATATAGTGGTATTATTTAATTCAAATTAAGTATACATTGACCCAGTTTCCTATTTCCGTCAGATCCCCTATCGTGCCAAGCATTGGGCGAAATGGAAATGAAGATGAAATCGTCTCAACTAAGCTCAGGCTCCTACAGAAACCGTTACTCTATTTGTGTAAGCGCTCAATTTCATCATTAAACATAATAGACCCTAAATGTTAATGTATGGTTCTTCGGCGCCCTTCGGTTCATGGTTACCAACTATACAAACACACATACATGCATTTACATCAATGCAATTTCAACTCTATTTAGCCGTCTGAAGAGTTATAGCAACCGCAATAAAAATTTGCTAAAATACGTGAATACAAAGTTAACATTTATCTGTAATTTATTCGAATATGACCTTAGTCGCAGTTGCTATAAAGATGTCAGTGCTAGTTCGTGTAAGTTGGTAAAGCAAGCAAGGACATCGGTATTGGTAGTAGAGGTATAACAAAATAATTGTTAGATTGTTTGTACTATATACATAATGTGAATCTGTGGATTATTTCTATACTGCTAGCAGTGATAAAGATAATATAAACCGAACTGCGTCTATAACTAGTTATAGACGCAGTTCGGTTTATATTATCTTTTGCTGTTAATCATTTACATGTTAATTGAACATTTGGAAAAGGAATGGGATTAAAATGAGCTATTAACCTTTGGAAAGTAGAACAAAAGTGGGGCTTAACGTCACACTCTCATTTGGTGACACGGAATATGGTGAGGAGAAGCAACAGCATGAAGATTTCATGAAAGAAGTATATAAATAAATAAATAAATAAAATAAAATAAAATAAAAAGCCTTTCTTAAGTTTACTAATTTTTATGGCCTTACATGTTTATTGTATATTTATGTATTTAAAAACTAAATTTATTTATTTACTTTAGTTTACCTAATTTATTTATTTAAAAAACTAATTTATAACTTAAATTTCTAAATAGTTTATTTCTTAAATTTATTTAAATGTGCCTAATTATTAACTTAACCTAATTCGCAGGAACCCCATTATTGGGTAAAGGCCTCCTCCAAAGCTGACCAGATGTCTCTATTCTGTGAAGTCTGCTTCCAGTGTGGGCCGGCTAGCTTAATAATCTCACCGTCCCAGTGTGTTAATGGTCTTCCTCTGCTTCTTTTACCAAGAGGTCCTTTCCAAAACGTTACCTTTTTGGTCCATCTCTGATCTTTAAGCCTTGCGACATGGCCAGCCCATTTCCACTTCAGTTTTTGAGCGTAAGTTGGTGCATTTGTTGCTTTAGTTATTGCTCTTATCTTATTAAAGAAGTATATATACAACGTGTAACATAAAGGGTATATACATACCAAGGGCATGGCACCTTTACATGACCTCCAACGATATTGGAAGGGTTTTTTTAAACCTATCTCTTAATGTAGGAAGTTATGAGGAAAACACCGCCTGTGATAGGCTACTACCATACTAGGCGCACGGAATTATTGAAGACATTTATCGTGATTTTGGCAAGTAACGTGACGTATAACGAGTAGTTATTAACGTATGTAGTGTGGTACCACGTCCGTTATGGTTTGATTTTAAGAAACACACGAAACCAAAAATTTGTTATGAATTTATTGAGTATTTTATTTTGAGTTGAAACACTTCCTATATCGTTTGATATCATGTAAAGATGCCATGCCCTTGGTATGTATATACCCTTTATGTTACACGTTGTATACATATATATGTATAATAGCGGCAGTAAGTCCCCCGTTTGAGGAGTGGCTAGAGAGGCGCCACGGCGCCCTCACCTTCCGCCTGAAGCAGGTCCTCGCTGGACACAGTTGTTTCAGGAGGTTCCTGTTCCATATAAGGTGGGAGGAAACACCAGGGTGTCACCATTGTTTAGATCACCCTGAGGATACGGTGGAGCATACGGTGTAGGTCTACACGGCTTGGGTAGAGCACCGCCGTGTCCTCGAAGCGGTGATCGGCGGTGATCTCTCCATCCGACCCTGGTCCAAGCCATGGTCCGGAGCGAGAGTGCATGGCAGGCCGTCACCTCCTTCTGCGAAGCAGTGATGCTCGCAAAGGAGGAGGCGGAGCGCGTGAGGCAGCGGGAATCGCAGCGCCCTCACGTCACTAGCCGCCGCAGGAGATGCCTTGGTCGGGAGACGACATCGAACTCCCAACCATCGTAGGCGCGGGCCTGCGGGCGGTAAGGACCAGGCCCGAGTCGACGGCGCACTGTGTTTCACGCGCGCCTCAAAGAGATGTCAGCACATCGTGACGGGGTCCACGAAGACCGATGCTTTCTGGGACAGGGTTGCGGGTTGGTTAAAAAAAAAACACCCGTCACCCGTGGGTTTTATTCAGTAAAAGTCTGGCACGCCCTTCCGCTCCGCCCAGAGCGGGAGAAGTCATTTGAAGATATCCCATCCCAACAAAAAAGCCTGCCTGGCTTTAAGGTGCGCTGATGTCAGGAGTGTCGCAGTTCAGAATGGTCTTCTTACAGGTACTATTAAACTAATATACCACGTATGAGATAGAGTGGAACCTCAATCCAACGGCAATCCAAAGTTGTATATACGGTCGGTCTTTCATATAAAAAGTTGGTCAAAAATAGTTGGAACGTTTTGCTTGCGAATTGGCATTAGTAGTTAGGCATTATGTTGTTGACGCTTCATGTTTTATTATGACCATTACCTGCCTAGGCTTTTCCGTATTACGTTGGGGTCTACGCGGATGCAACTGAATAACAGTATTTTGTATGGGTCGAATGCTTATCTGACAACCCAGTTACTGGCTAATACAATACCACTTGATAAGCAATGATACATTTACGAAATATGCGTATTCGTAGTTAAGCATATAAAGCTGTTTAAAACTGCAAGTGAAATATGTCCACGGATCAGACGAGATCCTTTTAGATTAGTACAGACTGATCTACCAAGACTGACCCAATATAATAAAAATTGTCTTGCAACGTGTGTGCGGATATATAACAAGATGCCAAGTCATTTCAAAGTATTAAATATAAGATTATTGAAGACTGCGTTCTATAAATGGTTAAATGAGTGTAATTTTTATAGTTTAAAAGAATTTATGGATCATAAATATTAATGCCTTAAACAGTTTAGTTTACCTTAAAAATTTTGCGTGCTATGTTCATCTCAGCTAAACATGCTTGTACCTACTGTATTCTTATTCAACAACTTTGTATACCATTTTAATGCAAATAAACGATTTATTATTATTAAGACTGGTAATCAGATATATTATGTGTTTTTAATTTATCGTAACGACTGTTAAAGATATGCGAATGGTTGCCGGGGCGTACTTCTCGAGAAGAGAAGAGGTAGTAGTATGTTATGGATAGGATGAACGCTTGCCGTGTTCTGTATAGATACATTGAACATAGCGTTGCTTGACCTTGAAAATCATATTGTGTGGTTCATTCATGATCATCATCTCGGCGTTAATCCCTGTTGCATCCTAAGCTTTTTCAGCTTTGGAGTCCACTTTGCCAGTCCGACTGCTGATTTTGGCTAAACTTCGATATTTTCCGTGAAGCGAATGTCGTCTGACCTCCACAACATGAAAGTTATATCGAAGCATTGCAGCTAGACCAATTGTTGACCTTTTGAGGGGTTCACAGTCCCGTACCGACTGCCACTAGATGTTTGTATGCCAACTGGGACCAACGACTTAACGTGCTTTCCGAGGCACGACTAGACCAGTGCAAATATTAATATTCATGCATACAAATATTTGCACTGCGCGGGGCCAAACCGGCGACTCCTTGCGCAGCGGCCGCGTTCGCTACCGTTACGCCACGGAGGCTGTCTGTGGTTCTTTTATGATAAATTTCCAAAAATGCTGCCAGAATGGCCAACAATGGCTTGTTAGAAAAGCTGACAAAAGCTGTTAAAGAGTAAAAAATGTGGCCAAGGTTTTTGGCCGACTTTTCTACAACTTCGATCTTAAACTTAGCTTTCTGCATGCTTGGAAGATAAATAAACACTTCAGAATTGTATTTACTTACGATTCCAAGTGCTTACTTTAGAATTTTAGAATTAAATACAGTGTTTGCCTATCAGCTAGAACCATATTACTAAGTCATAGGTCAATTAGAAGCTTAGCACTATAAATGCAGACTAATTCAATAATCACACGCTCGCAAACAATACGAGACCTGTTTAATATTCATGATACATTAATTATCTTGTTGTGCTGCAGCAGCTTTGTGGTCTTAAGCTCTGTAGGTAGCTGTCGATCTAGTCTGTAAAAATGTCACTGTGACAACTCAGCGGTCATTCCACCTGATGGTAGAATTCGATTATAGACAGCCAGCTTCAAATTCACTTCATCTTATTTTGAATAATTTGCTTCCCAATATTTTTGTTTTATTTTAGACAACTAACCGTAACTAATCATTAAACGCAAACGCTACAGTAAATGGCAGAACACGTGTTTTCTCTTTTTTTTTTATAATATAAAACTAGTCCTTTACCGCAATCCTGCCTGATGGTAAGCAATGACGCAATCGTTGATGGTAAAGCGCGCTAGTTTATTAAGAGCCTATTTACTCAAAAAAACTGAATAAAGAGGAAGGAAGATGACAGTTGAGCAAGGTGACGCAACGTTAAACCCAAAAGCACGATCAACGATGCTGCGCCAGAGAGAAATTGATCCGGAGACACAACAACATTTGGTGCATCGTACCCAGCACACATCGCAACACAACTGCTCAGACCCGTCCTCCGTACGGCTTCACCAGACATCATGCCGGAACACGGTGAATCCCTTGGCGGCAAGACTTTGTCTGGTGGGTGGTAAATTCTAACATCGAAATAATGATTTTTAGAACAAACTAGTACTGATGCATCAACTATTAATATTGCCATTATGCCTACTATACTGCATCGATTCAGTAAACACGTGACTTAAATAAACTACTAAATCTAATACCAGTAACTTTAGTTGTCATGCTACGTTACAGTTGTATTCTCCAATTTAGCCATGTTTATTTGGCTAAATTGGAGAATACAACTGTGACGTAGCATGACAACTAAAGTTACTGGTATTAGATTTAGTAGTTTATTTAAGTAAACCTAAATCGATAAAACAGCTATATTTATTAAATATCATCATCGACATCTGCCCAGTATTTTCCCAATCTATGTTGTGGTTGACATCTAGTGTAACGGGATGCAGCTAAGCATCAGAATTACACGGAGCTTATTTACTGCGTGATACGGATCTGCTCATCATACACTTACTACCATTACAGGTTACTTAACCTAATGCAGCAGAAAGGATACATTTCACAACATACATTTTGGAAATTTACATATACAACGTGTAACATAAAGGGTATATACATAACAAAGGCATGGCATCTTTACATAATATCAAACGATATTGGAAGGGTTTTTTAATCCTATCTCCTTATGTTAGGAAGTTATGAGGAAAAACACCACCTGTGATAGGCTACTATCATACTAGTCGCACAGAGTTATTGAAGACATTTATTGGATTTTGGCAAGTAACGTGACGTGTAACGAGTAGTTATTAACATATGTAGTGTGCTGCCACGCCAATTTTTTGAGTATTTTATTTTAGTTGAAACCCTTCCGATATCGTTTGATATCATCTAAAGATGCCATACCCTTGGTATGTATATACCCTTTTTACGTACGTACGTATTTACGTTGTATAATAAAATTTAATTTAAAAAAATCTAATAAAATTTAAACAATAAAATAAACATAAAAAACTGGAACAAATAATATTAAGTTTTAAAACGATACTATTCGATACAATGGGTTTCATTTTGACCGTTCAACAAGACTGATTACGTCATTTACATTGTTGAGCAAACATATTTCCGAACTTATGCAGGAATATATTAGCAATTATCTTCAAAATGATTCCATCTCGCTGCAATAGAGCGAAACGCCATTAGGATGCTGGATAGCACAGTGTCATTAAAAGAACTCTTGCCAACTCACCAAAGTGACATGTCTATATTATAATAAGCCTCGTATGGAGAAGATTTGTGGTGGCCATCGCTCTGACAACAGAGAAATACTTCTCCATATTAATCAAAATAACCTACGCAAACGACTTCTGTTGCACCACGCGCATCAACTAATAACAGAAGCAACGCCTTTTTAATTCGTAATGTAAAAGCCTTCAATTGTTTACCATCGCACCTGGATATCGACCTATTTTGCACCGACGCACTTAATATTATAAAGGTCCAAAACAAGGAATATTTTGGGAATAGTGATGAGTTTAGTATACTAACTGAACAACTAAATAGTTTAACTGCCTTGATGTTGCACGACGTGACTAATTATCTTAAACCTCCTTAATCAGTTTTTTTTTTATTATTTCTTTGAAATTTTTATTTTCCTATGGTTTGCAAATTGCTGTTATCGTACGCACATAACGAAATAAAGTTCTTGTAACTAATAATTAAGAACTTATGCTCTCAATTAATAATGTTTATTGTAATATTGGTCTGTAGGCTTTCTGCAAGTATAAAATTAATAAATGTACGATACCCGTTACTATGGCTGAAATACTTTTGGGCTTCAATCAGCCCGTTACATTTGTCAAAGTCCCCGAATGACAGCCGGAACCAATGGCTTAAACATGCTACCCAAAGTACTGATTAGGTCTTCAATGTGTAAAGATTACAAGCCATCCAGGGACCAACCGCGGCAAGCACAGCTTAACCTGATCGATCGACCTGTGTGGCTGTTATCACTTAACGACAAGCTCCTCAAGTTCCGTCTGTAGTGACTCATCATCATCATCATTTCAGCTGAAAGACGTCCACTGCAGGACATAGGCCTCCCCAAGGATCTACACGACGACCGGTCCTACGTCTCCTGCATCCAGCGGCTTCCCGTGACCTTCATCAGGTCGTCACCACACAGTTGTTCCGGATCTGTCTGATTGTGTATGTCACTTTGTATATCTGTAAACGCACTCTGGACACATGAGAAACTTCAAGAGTGCGGCAACGTTCTTTAAAAATAATAATCAAGAAGTTGTTCGGCTAGTTATGGTGATTATTCTTTGTCTTAACAAAGAATACTTTTTACATTATTCTCACGGAATTAAAACTTAATATGCAGTTGATACTACGAGGTGCAGCTAATCGATTCTAAATCCCATTCTATTTTTAGATTTACTATCTAATATATTGAGCTAACCGTAATCAAATGTAGGTGTAAAATTTCGTTATCCAATTACAATTAGTGACAGGTACGCACCCAATCTAAAAGTAACTTGTTCCCAATGAAGTTGTATAGAAATAAGTAAACAATCTACAGTTCAAGTAATATGCAAATAATACTAACTGTAGTGTTGACTCGCAGTTGTGGTTGTGCAAAGAATATTGTTTACTTGCCAGCAGAGAGGACACTAACTGCTTTAAAATATCTGCATTGAAAAATATAAATAATACGGTAAAAGATGAAATGATAAGGGTGTTTTCACAACTGTGTTTTCTATGTGTTTATGCATATTTGATAGATAATGTGGGCACTATCGGATGCGCATTAGTAGCGAGCTAGTTTTCACGAAAGTCAACTGCTACTAACTGGTGATATGGATATAATAAGTTAAAATACGCGCATACTGTTCCCACTCTTGGGCAAAATGGCGTGAGGTGACAAATGTTATTTGTGACCCCAAAATGCCGGTTAAGCTTAAGGGGCAGGTCTATAAGACCATCATTAGACCTGTTCTCCTGTATGGCAGTGAGGCGTGCCCTGTGCTTGAGCGACACAAGCAGGAGCTGCGTGTCACGGAGATGAATATGCTGCAGTGGATGTGTGGAGTTACGCGGAAGGACCGCATCAGGAACTCCCGCATCCCTTGCAGTCTTCATGTCCGCCTACGTCGCCTACGTTGATACGGTCACATCTTACGAAAACCGGCATGTTACGTGGGTCACAAATGTCTTGCCATGGCGCCACCGCCGGGCCGGAAAAAGCGGGGTAGACCAAAGAAGTGCTGGCTGGACGTTGTAAGAGATGACATGCGTGCCAACAATCTCACACCACAGGATGCTAAAGATCGCGCGAAATGGAGGAAATTGAGTAAGAAAGCGGACCCCGGGCTCCAACGAGAAAGCCGCGGACCCAACCGGGATAAACGCTGAGATGATGATTACTGTTCCCATTCCTGGGACACAGGCCTCCTCTCTGTGAGAGAAAACGGGCCATAATCTACCACACAAGCCCAGTGCGGGTCGGTAGATGTCACATGCCTTCGAAGTTTTGCTTATAAAAGATAGCCGGATTCCTCACAAAGTTTTCCTTCACCGTTTTGAGAGCAATGGTGATGAAATAATTTACCCAAAGTAAAACGCCTGACGAGGTTCTAACTTACGACCTACATGTTATAAGTCACGGTCGAGGCCACCACTGGTCTCATTAGGTCACCACTGCGATCGTCTAATGGTTCTCTGAAATGGAAGGGTGGTTTTACAAAATTAAGAACTTTAAAGGTATGATCTCAGTCTCAATTTGTCAAAAATAATCTAATTTCTCCACATTTTTTTCAATAACATTTGACATTGATCATCGCTGAGATATCACGGGAATTGACTTTCTGCAGTGCGATTCTGTTATCACCGTGAAAAATTATAGAAAGTGATGTGATCGTGGAGTGCGCTGTCATTCGAAGTAATGCTAGTGATAAACACTATTGACTCTCAGCTCAGCTTACCTAACTTTTCATTGTGATATTTTCCCAAAACTGATCGGCTAAACCTGAAAATCTAAACATTAAGACAAATAAGCTTGTCGCAACGGTATTCCTATAAATTAAAATGATTTTATTTACTACACTTAACACTACTCCAGCAGCAGTATAAACAATAACAGCAGCAATATTTTCGGTGGTAGGCCATAACATCGGCTGCTGGCAGAAGTTACCACCCACCAGGCAAAGTCTCGCTATCAAGCGACTCGTGTTCCTACATCATGTCTGGTGAAGCCGTACGGAGGAAGGGTCTGAGCAGTTGTGTTGCGATGTGTGCCGGCTACGATGCGCCAAATGTTCTTATGTCGGGAGTTTGGTCGTGGAGCGACTCCAAATCATCATCCTTGGTCGTGTTGTTGGGTTTAACATTGCATCACCTCGCTCAACTGCCGTCTTCCTTCCTATCCACTCAGTTTTTTTGAGTTTCTTTACCATCAACGATTCCATCACTGTTTACCATCAGATAGGATTGCAGTCAAGCACTAGTTTATAACTATAAAAAATGAACAACTCAATTATACCTACAGCCCTTGAAGAAGCCCGTACAAACCACTCATCATTCTCGTCATTCTCCTGACCTTATACCAATTTATTTGGGGTCAGCGCAAGATGTCTTATTCTTTCATACTTCACCACACACAGCCCCCCTCCACCCTCTCCACCCCCTTTCTAACCACATCATCATCTGCACAATCTATCCGTAGTTTCTTTGGTCTTCCCCTACTGATAGCCGACATTCATACTCAAAACTTCCCTCACGACATTTTCCCCATTCCTCAGTAACACATGCCCAACTTTTCAGTTACTGGTGCCACTTTCAGACTTCGTACATACAAATGAGCAATGCAAACCACTATGGAATAATAAAAGTACAGTACACTAGAAACCAGACAGGAAAACGCTTTTATGAAATTGGAAAAATGGAACGCATAACGCAATCGTGTACTACGGAATAAAAACCCGCTGAAATAAATATTGGAAAATAATTCCAGGAATTCAGGGAATTCAGTTGGGCACGGCAGCCATTGAAAATATTAAAATTATTGTTTTGTGTATGAAAGTTTTCAGAATTCTGGTTACATTGTAGCGATGCGTATATTTTTCAATTGGAATTTAATTTCGAATTTTTGTAGTTATATTTAATTTTAGGCAGACAATTTTTACAGCAGGTGCTTATAAACCAGCCACTGTTGTACTAAGGCTTCTTTTCATATAAAAATCGTCGAACTTGGTAGGTCGTTTTAATGCCACCATTTTTCCAGTTAAAGAGAAACGAAGCCAAAGGAGGCCGATAGTACGATTTCTTTTTAATTATGATATCATTAATATACTTCATACGAGTCGTGTCGAGTGCCGAGTCGTGGTGGCCTAGCGGTTAAAACACCAGCCTCTCAAGTGCGAGTGTGCGGGTTCGATTACAGGTCAGGCAAGTACCAATGTAAGTTATATGTACTTTCTAAGTATAACTTGGACACCATTGACTGATTATAAGGTGAAGGAAAACATCTTGAGGAAACCTCGACTTTAAGTCTGAAATCGCCAACCCACATTGAGCAAGAGTGGTGATTACCCTCAATAATTCTCTGTATAAGAGGACAACTGCGCCCAGCAGTGGGGCGATAAAAAGATTGATGACGATGACGATACGAGCCCAGTTTGTTCACAACGTTACATGGTCATAAAGTTTATATTTTGACCGTGGCCTTAAAATTCTTGTTCGTAGCTGACTTTTTACTAGCGCTTAATATAAGCGTTATCATTGTAAGCATATTAATCAAGACTCTCCTCTGTATCAAAAGATCTTCTTCCTTTTTAACATAACAATAGTGAAGTGAGGGGTTTAAGAAGAGTTATCTATTGTGTACACTCACATTTCACCCGTTGTTTATGTCCCATGTAACATGGGGTCAGCTTACTGTTGTGAACTGACAAATCCAGACTTTAGGGTAATGCTGAAAATTTCTTAACAGAAACTTGCTTTGAATAACTAGGGAATCGATACCAGGATATCATGTTCAGTCGTGGGTATCGCTTGCAACCCAAAATACGAAGCAGTCAGATCTTTATTTTTATCAGCTCGAATAAGAAAACTACGTGGAGTACCTAGGTCTTGATTGAAACACACAAAAATAAATTGTGTGGAAAAGGAAAAGGCAGACCCTGCTGTGGGACAATATATTCTAATAAGATTAGATTAGGCCCTGACTCCGTCCTGACATATGGTGTCATACGTCTTTTAAGTATCTTTCATCAAAATGGCGATTATATTACTTCGTGATTACAGATTATATTAAAAAATCTGCTAATACTATTAAACGTGTTAAAGTCTAATTAAAACAATAACCAATATCATAATATACGTTTATATAAATTCAGTATAAGGACGTGACAATTGGCCGGCCAGGTGTGTTGGTATCGTGCGCGTGCGCCGATTGTGACATATTGATACTACACGTGTTTACTTGCTGACCGTAGGATCTGCACGTAGGTACGGAAGTGGGGCAGTGGCGTGGCGGAAGTAGAATGTTGCACGTGGTTATAAGATTAAACATGGTTTGATATATTTTTTTCTGAGTGGTCTGTCCTTGGATGAAGGCATCTTTACGTGTTTTTCGAGGTAAAACCTCATCTTAATTTTTGCTTGTCATTTAATCTCATCATCGTGCATTAAAACAATTCTTTGTAGGTAGTCTTTATTGATGACTTGGAAATTATTTCCCTTCCTTATATAGATCTTTGTAATATCGACTGTCTTATGTAATATTAACGTTCAAAAGGTGCTGATTCTCAGCATTTTTCTTCTTCTTCCGTCTATAGAGGTCCACTGCTAGACAAAGGCCTCTCCCAAGGCTCCACAATGACCAGTCTTGTGTTGCCCGCATCCATCGGCTTCCAACGACCTTTACCTGGTTATTCTTTCTCAGCCTAGTTTGAATAAATGACTTTTGATTTTGTTGAACTTCATTTATGGATTCTGCAAAAGAATTCTATTGAAGGGCTCGCAAAACTTGAGAATACAGGATCCACCGGAATGGTGATGTGGATGTGGACCTTTTGGGGATAGCCTATGACTGACAGTGACTACTTTTTAGGCAGTCTACGATAATTAATCGTCATCAGCAGCTAACTAAAGTAACGTCTCTCTAAACTGCTTCTTCCCTTATGTTCTTTTCGACCTGTCAAGTATAGTCAAGTATTGCAGCTTGCTTTACTCTAAATCGACAATTTCCTAGTCTATGGTTGTGAATTGATGCCAAGGTCGATAGAGCTTGCGTATCTTGCAAACTTGTAACTTTCTAACTCAAAGCTGCGTCGCGTGTTGAACCTCAATATATTGGTTTTATACTACCTTCTTCTCTTCGTTAAAGATTTTATTACTTTAAGGAAACTCATATCAGAAAGAAATGTTGGTAATAAGAATAGAGGGTGACTAGAAAGAAAGAGGCTGACTAACCAGATGACGATTATTAGACAGGTATGGACCGACAACCATTGGGGTAAACGAGTCCTGGAGTGGAGACCGCGTCTCGGCAAACGTAGCGTAGGACGCCCTTGGGCGAGATGGAGCGACGACATCAAAAAAGTGGATGGTAGTGGCTGGCGGAGAACTGCTCAGGATCGAGCTTGTTGGCGTGCCATGAAGGAGGCCTAAGTCAGGTATGGAATAAAAAAGCTTGTTTCCCGGAACTTAATAGTGGATTAGTAGCCAAGGGCTGTAAGGCATCAATTGCAGCCAGAGATATTTCGTGAGTACAGCGAGGTCGCCTATAGTTCGGAGTGCAGTTGATGCTTACCTACACCCGAGCTAACTACTCTGCTTTACATCTCGATTGTGAGATCAGTAGAAAAAAAGCGACATTACAATAATAAAACATTTTAAAGTAAAAGTTTTCTATTCCCGCTTTCTTTCTTATTTTTTTTTCACATCTTTTTTAAATTATATTTTCACTAGCTTTCCGCCCGCGGCTTCGCCCGCGTGGAGTTCGGTTATATCGCGCTTTTTAGATTTCCCTCGGGAACATCAAATTTTTCCGGGATAAAAGGTAGCCTATGTTCTTTCTCAGGGTCTAAACATTGTCTGTGCCAAATTTCATCAAAATCGGTTGAGAGGTTTAAGCGGGAAAGCGTAACAGACAGACAGACAGACAGACAGACAGACAGACAGACAGACAGACAGACAGACAGACCGACAGACAGACAGACAGACAGACAGAGCTACTTTCGCATTTATAATATTAGTATGGATGAACGAAATTGAGCTTCGCCGTTCGATATTTAAAATTGATGACTATCATAATCATACGAAGACAAGGCTGAATAGCAAAGCGACCTCTTTTGTTATTAGGCTGAATGCATGATGTCTATTGCCAGTATAATTGTTAGACGTACGCGAACTTTTTGAAAAAGTGACGAGTTTTTTTAAAATTACTTACCGCCCTATGTCTTTTTTAGCTACATTATTATTCTAGAGCGCAAAATCAAGCCCCATTTGGGGTATTAAGGACCTACTTATCAAATATGCGAGATGTAAAATAATTAAGTGCAAGAGATTATCTTTTTGTACGAGTCAGGTATCGTACACGGCACGCCCACATTGCATAAGTGAACACTTTTTCTTCTTCTTCTTTTTCTCAGCCCATAAAGGTCCACTGCTGGGCAAAGGCCTCCCCCAAAACTTTCATTCCATTGGGGGCATTGCCATAATCCCCACGCTGGGCAGGCAGGTTGGGGATCGCAGTAATTTGTTATTCCACAGGAGAAGCGCTAATGCCCGCTTCCCTGGTGCGAGTTCTCTATGTCACCTCTTCCGACACCCGCGGGAGAATATGGGATGATACTATTCTAAACCATTCGCCTTTTACAAATTATAGTGTACACGATTAGCGTTCATAATCAGCTATAATCATTCACACAACATTCATATAGTATTAATTACGTAGTAGTTATATATACAATATGTAAAGAAAACCCCGTCCGACCCAAAAGGATAATAAATGTTAGGTATAGACATGAACAAATAAAATATAAAATTTTACGTAATCATTATAGTGAAAATACTAATAAATTTTGAAATAATCTTTTTTCCGCGAATTGATTCCAACTTCCCCAAAATTTGGTATTTTCAAAAAAGTAACAACACCATTTGTGATGTAGTGAATAGCGATGCGACCACGTGCCGCCTGACCTGCCTCCCCTTCACCCGCGCATGTATTCCTAACGTGTTGCCTACCGCAGATGCATTAAGTTACCTCGCTTTTTCGAAATAATATTTATTTTTTTAGGGGGATTTTTTTTAAATTAAGTCCGGCTTTGTAGGCATTAGTAGAATCAGTTAACGATACCTAACAATACTTTCACGGATCGGACAGGGTTTTCTTTACATATTGTATAGTAAATAAACCATCATCATCAGCTATCCGAGCTAACATCCAAGGTGTGTGCAACCTATTCAGCAAAACATGTATTATTATGGAATTTGCAAGAGAAGCTAACCTTACTGAGCCAGGTTAGCTAAGCTTGCTGACTTATTTGCATAGGTGTAATTTATTTAGGTACATAAAGGTTTTGTAGTCCATAAGGGCCTTACAAAGTATGCATTATTAATTACCTACCTACATTTTGTAGGCACAACGAATCGCTGCTCTCCTAATTAGATCACTTAGTAATATGTATTATTGAGAAACATAAAACGAAGGACAAGAGAAGAGGAGAGATAGGTTTCAGTAAATATAATATATATACTGTATGTATATGATAATTTTATATTCTATTCATAAAGAAAGGTAAGAAAAAAATACATAGTATTTTGCACAGACTGACCTGGTGAAGGTCGCGGGAAACCGCTGGATGCGGGACGCACAGGGCCGGTCGTCGTGGAGATTCTTGGGGAAGGCCTAAGTCCAGAAGTGGACGTCTTTCGGCTGAAATGATGATGGTGACACATAATACACCAAATAAGATAGAAACTACTTAGTAAAAATCAAATAGATAACTAGTGTAAAAACCGATTTTAAAAATAGTAAGATAGTGTGCTACGCTATGTACTTATTTATACATGTAGTGTAGGTACCTATTTTATATACCTATGTAAAAATTTTCATTAAATTTTTCAGCCAATGAAAGTTTCGGGCGAAATTGTCTGTACCTGCGTCCAGGTAGTTTAGTGCTAATCCTACCTATTAATATAAATGTGAAAGTGAGTTTGTTTATTCCACTTTAACGCAAAAACTACTGAATGAAATTTGGCACACGTTTAGTTTGTAATCATGAATAACACATAAGATACTTTTTATCCCGATATTTTTACAGGATCAAAACTTACACGAGTTAAACCTTGGGGCACATCTAGTAGTATATTATGTAATATATGTATATACATAATTATAACACTTTTAACAGTTTTTATAACTACGTTTCTTCCATGAAAAACACTCGCGATCCAATCTTTTCACTACCTTCGATTGTCTGTTAGAAAATGCCTAAGGCATTATTAAATCCGCATTAATACCTTTCTTGTAAATGAAAAGATTAAATAAATACATACCAAAAGGATACTCAACACTCTTGATGCTAGCATATATTGCAGTTTAAAAGACTCTTCTCATAAACCAACGATATTAAAGTTAATTAAATACATTTTAGACGCAGCGTGGGTAGGCCCGTGACAAGGTGGACCGACGACCTGGTGAAGGTCGCGGAAAACCGCTGGATGTGCAGGACCGGTCATCGTGGAGAACTTTGGGGGAGGCCTATGTCAAGCAATGGACGTCTTTCGGCTGAAATGATGATGATGAACTAACTTACTGTGATCATAAATTCATTTAACCACAGGTAGTAAGAGTAGGTAATGATGTTGTTATCAGTTTTTTTGGTAGTTTTTAATGAGCTCTATCCTCACCTTGATAAGTGGAACCCTGATGTTAAAGTCAATAATGAGTTTATCTCTTCACCTCAATGATATAGTGGCAGTAAGGGTTACCTGCTGAGCATGTCCTAGGTTCAACATCCTGGTCGGGCAATGTGTTATTTATTATTACTTTCAAGTTTTTGTCAACATTAAAACCGGTATCATTAGTTGTGCCCACTTGAAGGCAGTAGACTCGCCTCGTATGTTATATTACTGCACTACTGCCTAAGCCTTCGGATTAACAGCCGTGATGTTATGTTATTGTATTATCTCTCTCCCTTACAATCAGGCAATAACTATGACCTTAGATCACTAAGGCACTAGTCACCCCACGCAATAGGTAGCAAACTGGTTACCATTCGAGTAGGTGGCTCCGGCACCTGCCGGTATTATGCCTAATTGACTTCGTGAACTCTGGCCTTCAAATTGTGTTGCTAAGAAAACCGATCGAGTCACCTTTAATGACTTCGTGAATAGTTAATAACGACACGAGATTCTGGCTGTCCTATTTACAACTTGGTAAATTAATTTTCATCAGATTTAAGGTGTCTTTGAATAGGTTATGATTATTCGATGACCTTCAGGTCAGTTCCAATGACTTTTCTTGCCAGATTTTAGTGGCTTTACTGAAATTAGATTAGTTATATGGGCATTCCATGTGCGCCTTCAGGAATATAATATAGGTGTGAGTAGATGATGATAATGCTCATAGTCTAATAAAAATAACAAAAGTATGCAGTGTGTACTACCTACCACCACCCTAGTTGGCGTTAACCAAATATCAAGTTCACATCAATTTAAATCAAGTTGATATCAGTGTGCCTAGGAAACAGCCATAAAAATGTTTGAATTTATAGCGTAAATTGAATGTTGTTGGGTATGAATTAAAGTTGTTTTTTCAGTAATTCATATTTGTTTATATTTCTGGCAAAAAAATCGTGCCCTCATGGCGACATGGAGAGTGCGATTGTCGCAACCATTATGGCGGCGAGCCTCCTTGCTGGATTGCTGCGATGGGATCTGGAGGCCAAAGCCCTCGCCCACATGTGGGAGTGGCGAAAGGAGACAAAACGCCGGGGCATAACTCCGCTGCCGCGAGAAATCGCGGTACGGCGGACAGAGCGGGATCTCATGGCGATATGGAGAGTGCGATTGTCGCAACCCAGTGCTGGTCACGCCACAATAGCGACGGTAAGGCCCCTCTTTGAGGACTGGCTAGAGAGGCGCCACGGCGAACTCAATTTCCACCTGACGTAGGTCTTCACCGGACACGGTTGTTTCGGGAGGTTCCTGTTCCGGATAAGGCGGAGGAACTGCCAGGGTATAGCCACGATGAGAATCGCTTTGAGGACCCGGTGGAACCCTGCCCGGCTTGGGTAGAGTAACGCCGTGGCGGCGATCTCTCGCGTCCGGCCCTGGTCCAGGTCATTGTCCAGAGCGAGAGTACATGGCAGACTGTCACCTCCTTGGCAAAGGAGGAAGCGGAGCGCATAACGGAACGGAAATCCCAGCGCCCTCGCGCCTATAGCCACCGTAGGAGACGCCCTGGTCCGTAGAGCACTTCGAACTCCCGGCCACCGCAGGCGCGGGCTTGCGGCCGGCGAGCAGCTCGCTACCTGGTAAGGAACAGGCCCGGATCGACGGCGCATTATGTTTCACGCGCTCCTCAAAGAGATGTTAGCACCTTGTGACGGGGTCCATGAAGACCGATGCCTCTTGGGTCAGGGTTATGGTTTGGTTAAAAAAGAAACCGTGGCTCTGACGCACAGGCAAGTGAAGAAACAGGATGGGTTTAGTCAGTAAAAGTCTGACAAGCCCTTCCGTTCCATCCAGAACGGGAGCGATCATTTGATAATTTCTCATCCAAAACAAAAAAAAGGATATATATTCTCTATGGTTTTCTGTTCCCTGCATGTATGTAATGTGCCAAATATTAATATGTTCCTTTCTTTTTAGCCATATAAAGCCATGATTGCAGTTTAAGTTACACAGCTCTATTAAACCAGCGAGTGTGAACAGCACAAAACCTTCGGGACTTCACCAGAAAAACGCTTAAAAAATGTTCATTAAATTTTACAGCCAATGAAAGTTTCGCACGAAATTCCTGTCGGTACTTGCGTCCAGGTAGTTTAGTGCTGAAATACATATTTCTAGCAAAACGCCGCGAGCCGCAAAACGGTGAACTATTCAAATATGAATCAGCTAGGGATATTTAAGCGTTCCTTTTTTCATTGAGTTTTTGGTCGACGCGACTCGCGGTAATTTGTGTTCAGGGGTTAGCAGTGAAAGATGTGGTTTTGAAGAAAATTATAAAGGTACTAAATAAATTGTTACTGCAATTATTAACAAATGACAAACAAGAATCTAATTTATTGAAAATATATTGACATTAATCACAGGTTTTTTTTTTTAAATAATTATAAACTAGTGCTTGACTGCAATCCCGTCTGATGGTAAACAGTGATGCAATCGTTGGTGGTAAAGCGCACTAGTTTATTAAGCCTATTCAATTAAAAAACAAAGGAATAGGAAGGATGACTGCAGTTTAGCGAGGTGATGCAATGTTAAACCCAAGACCAACACGACCAAACGAAGCTGCGCTAGAGGGAGATTGATCTGGAGACTCTCCACGACCAAACTCCCGTCACAACAACATTTGGCGCATCGTACCCGCCACACATCGCAACACAACTGCTCAGACACGTCCTCCGTACGGCTTCACCAGACATCATGCCGGAACACGACGAATCGCTTGGCGGCAAGACTTTGTCTGGTGGATGGTAACTTCTGCCGGCAGCCGATGTTATGGCCTACCACCGAGAAAACCTAAATTAATCCTTCAATATCTGTTTTTATCGTCAATATTGAAGGCTTTAAATAACTTTGGTCAATTTGTCCTAACTTAATTTGTAGGCGTAAGGAAATTGGAAGGTCTTAAAAGAATATCTCTGAACGATTACTCTTAATCGTGATATATACAGTTTCCTACTCAACAATGGACCCCAAAACCTCCAGACAAACTTATTTAGTCCTGTTTCAATAACTGCCAATGAGCGTGTCGTACTTGTAATTGAAATTGAAATAGTTCACTTGTTTTACATTTTCAATTATAACTTTTGGACCGTTAATGTGAGTTTGTTTTATGATTGAATAATTTACTTAATGAAGCTTTTTGATTACGCTTTATTAGTATTTCCTGTGTTTATTTTAAACTTCAGAAGCCGAACTGTTACCACACTGAATAAATAAATAAATGATATTTAATTTTTTGTCCCAAATAGAATATTGAGGGGCTAAATAACAGACGCACTGTCGAGCGATAGAAAAATATTCTGCTATTAGATTTTTTTATATAATTATAAACTAGTGCTTAACTGCAATCCCGCATGATGGTAAGCAGTGATACAATCGTTGATGGTAAAGCGCACTAGTTTATTAAGAGCCTTTCTTTTTACCCGACTACGGCAAAGCAAAAGGAGGGTTATGATTTTGACAGGCTATGTATGTATGTATGTATGTATGTATGTATGTATGTATGTATGTATGTATGTATGTATGTATGTATGTATGTATGTATGTATGTTCATCTGTTCCCTCGTAACTTCTAAACTACTTATTCGAATTCGATAAATGACATATCATTAGAAGCGTCTTAATTGTCTGCTGGTTATAGGCTATATGGAGTTTCACAAAATCTAACGTGGCGCCCTCTAGCGGACAAAATATACAGAGTAAAAAAAAAAAGTTAAGATAAATATGCCGTGTTTGGTATCATTTGAAAGGGCTTAACTTATACATTTCGAATATATATATATTACTAGCATTTGCTTGTGACTTTACCTGTATTCATCGACTGATTGCATATAATTCACATCTTTTCGTTCATAGATAGCTTCTTTACTACTTATCAGAATAAGACCACTGCAGAACCATTAGAAGGGCCTTGATATTCTGTTGGTTATGAGCTTTAGAGCTTTAGACCAAATTTAGTATTACGTCCTCTAGCGGACAAAAAGTTCTATGTTAATACAAAATAACCCTCCTTTTGCTTTGCCGTAGTCGGGTAATTAAAATAAATATACCGTATTTGGTATCATCTAAAAGAGCTTCACGAGTACTTTATGTTTGGACATAATCCCTAGTCATGCTTCGTAGAAATTTGAATGTAAACCAGGGTTTGGTAAACGGAGCGATGAGAGTGGTGAAGGCCTTCGAATGGTCTGCTCTTCGGCGCGATCAGTTGGAACAGGAGAACAGCCAAGCGCTGTTCTCATACAATTTGACGACGCATCCATAAAAGCAGATACTAACGGACTTATCAAAATCGAGCCTTGCCTCACTGAATTTGACGGCTTTAGGGGTTCTGGGCAAATTTAGCGTAAAATGCTCCCGCTGATTCTTTCTTGGGGTTGTACTGTACATAAATTAGAAGGTTGTACTCTAGATAAAAAAGTTACAGATCTAGGAAAGTCATTGTTTGCTAAAGGACAGGCCTATGTCGCTCTCAGTAGAGTTAAAACCATAGAGGGATTATTTATAAGTGCCTTGGATCATAATAAATTACTTAAAAATCCACATGACAGTCGATCGTTAGCAGAATTAGATAGATTAAGAAATCTTCCCAGGTCCTCTTAATATAAGTTTTTTTTTTTTAATAATTATAAACTAGCGCTTGACTGCAATCCCGCCTGATGGTAAGCAGTGACGCAATCCTTGATGCCTGCGCACTAGTTTATTAAGCCTATTCACTTAAAAAACTTAGGAATAGCAAGGATGACGGCAGTTGAGCCAGGTGATGCAATGTTAAATCCAAGACCAACACGACCAACCATGCTGCGCCAGAGGGAGATTGATCTGGAGACTCTCCACGACCAAACTCCCGACACAACAACATTTGGCGCATCGTACTCGCCACACAACGCAACACAAAGTGCTCAGACGCGTCCTCTGTACGGCTTCACCAGACATCATGCTGGAACACGACGAATCGCTTGGCGGCAAGACTTTGTCTGGTGGGTGGTAACTTCTGCCGGCAGCCGATGTTATGGCCTACCACCGTTAGAAAAACATCCAATCTCTTTATACTAACGGCCTCATCCACTAATTCATGACCCATTCGGTGCCATCGACGCAAATGTGCGTCGCTACTACGAAAAACCGGGAGCTTCATACGGGGAAACCGTTGCTATACGCGCTATCCAAGCGCTACGAAATAGTAAAATAGGACATCTCTACATATTACTATACGCCGATACATAAGTCAAAAGAGATGTCGTATGTTAACTACCTAGTTCGTCAATTTAACTTTTATTAATATTATGCGCCACAAATACACTTTAACACCAAAATAGTACAAATAATAAAAAGTAAAAAAAAACTAAAACCCAACTACGACAAAAAACGACGCTGAAAAAGTATAAAACAAGATTTTCAGAATACTGAACTGAACAAAGTTGCTAATATAGTTGCAAGTAAATGGTAGTATTTAGAGATAAATTTTCATGTTTGGAAAGGCGTAGTCACACGTTACATATACCTACCGTAGCACTTTCATAACGTGTGACTGCGGTTTTCCAAACATGAAAATTTATCTCTAAATAGTGAATATTGCATACTTCAGAATAGTATCGTAAGACATTATTGTCAATTTACAACGAAGGCATCTTGGTAGAGTCTACTGTGTCCATTTACTTGCAACTATATTAGCAACTTTGTTCAGTTCAGTATTCTGAAAATCTTGTTTTATACTTTTTCAGCGTCGTTTTTTGTCGTAGTTGGGTTTTAGTTTTTTAACTTTTTATTATTTGTACTATTTTGGTGTTAAAGTGTATTTGTGGCGCATAATATTAATAAAAGTTAAATTGACGAACTAAAAACTAGGTAGTTAACATACGACATCTCTTTTGACTTATGTATCGGCGTATAGTAATATGTAGAGATGTCCTATTTTACTATTTCGTATGTCGTAGTTGGGTTTTAGTTTTTTAACTTTTTATTATTTTAGAGAGAGTTTACTAAAAAAAACTGAGTGAATAGGAAGGAAGACGGCAGTTGAGCGAGATGATACAATGTTAAACCCAACAACACGACCAACGATGCTGCGCCCAAAGAGAAACCAAACTCCTGACACAATAACATTTGGCGCATCATTCCCGGCACACGTTGCAACATAACTACTCAGACCCGTCTTCCGTACGGCTTCACCAGACATCAAGTTCCGTAATTTATTAACAAAATGGCGTCATTAGGACTTTCCAGTGGTCACTGACACTCCACATTAATAAATGTTCAAATTGAGTAGTAGTTTTTAGTAAATCATGTCTACTAACGTCTTTTATAATAATGGCAATACGACTATGTCATTCTATCACCATTCCATTAAGAGATGTCTGCCCGATAATTGATTGATCATTATGAATTTAGCAGATTACGAACTTTTAGGACAATGACAATGGAATTAACAAAAACAGAAACAATAAAAAGAATGTAGTCTGTATTTATAATAATTAAAATTTCATTTAAAATATTATTTTTTAAATTTTAGGGTTAAAAGAGTGCCCTTGGAGTTTCTTACCCATTCTTCTCCATAAAATCTACGTTATGGAATGGCTAGCTAGTTTCAACGTTCTTACGAGCTGACCGACTCTTTAATTTTAGCTATCCAAAATGGCCTGTGAATTTTTTAATTAAAAATTTATTGGAACTTGCTAAATGCTTTCCGGTACGAAAGGGAAGGAAACGTACTGGAAGACGCAGTACACAACGTACTGGAGGCCCCCAACAAGGTGGACCGATGACCTGGTGGCCACGGGAAGGCAATGGAGCACAAGACCAGTCATCTTGGAAAGCCTTGGGGTGCCCGTTGTCCTGTGGTTAACCTCTACTCAGAAGAAGAAGAAATACTAGTTTGAGCGGTTTTTTACTGTTACATCAAAAAACGCGTATTAGAAATTAAATTGAGAAAATTCAGCACTAAAGAAGAGACCTGGAAAACAACAAACAACCACTTTTAATTTTAAACTGGAGAACATTAGAAGTTTCAGGGCTATTAGAACTTGGTAACTATGACACGACATGCTCATGATGCCTTAACTTGTACAGTTTTTGTTTCATTTGTGTTGAATTGTCCTGTGGCCGGTTTGACGTAGATATGAGGAGCAGGGCTGTCACGTAGGAGAGAGAGAGAGATAGAAAGATAAATAGAGGTCTGAGTGTGCACGGCGCTTTCGCGAGCGTGCGTATATATGTTTGTACTACAGTACAACTACAAACACACACAAGCAAGCTGTTACTGCGTTGCTGTGTGTGCTATGCTGAAATACGCATGAAAGTTGATTTTTATGAGAGGTAAAATTTTTAATGTAACACAATTGTTATATTTTTCAAATATTCAATGTGTATTTAATAAACGGATATTCTATTTCACCATATAAATAGAGCATTTCGTGCGAAATCGGGAAGGATTTCGCAACCATTCCAAAATATTCACAAATGCACAACTTTAATGTTTAAGATTTCACTCCTGGCGGCGCGCTCGAGTGCATTATATTGCTTTATATTGTCATACCTATCTTTATTTTGTAACTTTTACAAACGATCTAAGTAATTCGTCGAAAAAAACATTGTAATGATAATCAACCTGTAACGTTTTCACTACTGCCAAACACGTAAAGGAGACAGGTCTGTTCCTCAAGATAAGGATTGGCCTATAAACTATCATGTTGGTCCAGTGCAGAGTCGCAGAAGTCAGAAGTCACATACAAATACACACACACACACACACACACGCGCGCGCGCGCGCACACAGAATTTAGCTTTTGCCCATACACCGAACCGTGACCGGGTTTTGTACTTTTTTTCGGGTTTAATACGCATTGAAGAAAAAAAAAATGAGGATTTGATGTTGCTACCAGTTAAAATAATAACTTTCGCAAATAGCTTCAAGTACAGGAAGAGATCTTTGTAAGTAAAAGTTACACTAACAGTACAATACCAGTGTGCCAAATAAATTCAATCTCAATATGGAAAATCGTGAAGCACCTCGCCATTTAAGTAGATTCACGGAAAAAAAACAAACAACACTTCCACTCAGTAATGCCCTCTCTAATTCTCTTTAAACTCTCTCCAATTGTAACTCACAAACGTGTTAACAAACTCTTTTTGTACCTAGTGCCATCCTTAATGCTCTCAGTTCGTTCGGGCTCACAGAGCATCAGGCCTTGTACCGATGGCAGAAAAAACGTTGAAACATCGCCATTTTTTTTTCTAGTACGAATGTTGGAACAAATCCCTAGTTGGGGACACATGGAGTGTCTACGTAATGCTGTTTTTTTGAGCCTCCTTTGTTATACAATTCTGTTACAGTTTCTATATTGTTTTACATATATGTAGTTTGGTTGAGATCAAATGCTGAGTTTATGATAAATCTGGTTTTTGTTTGTAATATTTTTGGTATACTTAAGTTATATATTCAAAAGGTTGATTTAAGCCTGAATATACACTGCCTGAAAGCTAAACAAACTATTTGAAAAGATAATTAGTAGGTTGGGTAGTCTTAAGCATTTTTTCTTTTTTTTCCTATTTACTATTTTTCATGCTTATGTGCTTTCTGTGCAATATGTTTGCTGCAAATAAAAGTTCAAAATGAATAGTTAGGTGGGACGCAGTTTATATGACCTCTAGATACAAGCTTTTGCCTAAAATCCTAAAACTCTCCACAAAATCGCACTGCCGGATAGTGGAGAAGATATCTAGATAGATTTTATAACTATGTCATCGTGAAACCATTTTGTTTTTGTTCTGCATTGGAAATCATCAAATGACCTCTCCCGCTCTGGGCGGAGCGGAAGGGCGTGTCAGACTTTTGCTAACCCGTAACCCGAAACCCACCAGTGTTTCTTTACTTGTCTGTGTGCACCAGGGTTTCTTTCTTGATCAACCCGCAACCCTGACCTAGGAGGCATCGGTCTTCGTGAACCCCGTCACGATATACTGACATGACACGGCTCGGGGATTCCCGCTCCCACACGCGCTCCAACTCCTCCTTTGCCAGCATCGCTGCTTAGCAAAAGGAGGTGACAGCCTGCCGTGCACTCTCGCTCCGGACTATGGAATGAACCAGGGCCGGACGCAAGAGATCACCGCCGATCGCTGCCACGAAAACACAACGATGCAGCGACGCGACGACAGACCTCCACAGTATGCTCCACAGTGTCCTTAGGGTGGTCCCCATAGTAGTGACATCCTGGCGTTTCCTCCCGCCTTATACAGGAACAGGATCCTTCCGAATTAACCGTGTCCGGTGAGGACTTGCTTCAGGTGGAAGGTGAGAGCGCCGTGGCGCCTCTCTAGCCGCTCCTCAAAGAGGGAACTTACCGCCGCTATTGTGGCGTGCCCATCATCGTGAAACCTTAGGTGAAGAGGCGTAAGATGAGCTGTTATTTCAAGTAATGATAAGAATTCACAATATTGACAGTTCATCCAACTTTCTGTTACAGAATCGATCGACTGGATGTCGATCCCTGACTTGATAGGATTATATATTTGTTTCTTATATTTATTTACCTCTCCATAACAGCAATTACCGATAAAGATAATATCAATAACATTAACAAATACATTTCAAAAACTCCTCCACAAAAGTTACTCAAACTGATCGCTAGAAAGCACCTATTATAAATCAGGCCGTCTATCTATAAAGACGTTCTGCCAGTAATAAACCTACAGACAGAGAGTCTCACTAATTAGCGACGACCAATACGAACGACTCAGTTACAAACCATTTACGGACGAAAACATACGAAGGCCAGCGTTATTTAGCCAAGCAAACAATAATTTATTGGACAAGCCATAAATTGGAAATGAACTTATTTAATTAGTAGTTTTTTTACGAAGAAAGCTATAATTCTTGTCAGTTGAACGGCGATTAAGTTAATCGGGGAGTTAAATGTTAAATAAATAGTTACAAGCACGTTCGGGGACGTTTCCAGTGAGAGATGTTTTATGTGACTTGCTTCTGCCCGTGACTTCATTCGAGTGAAATTTCTTGTTCCCCTATTTTGCCCCGTTGCATCACATCTCCTACCAAATTGTCTATAAGACCCCTATACATTATATTTGACTAAGTTCAAGCCAGCATACGAATATATCGATGAGTCTACGGTGACCACAGATTATAAATAATACCTTGCCTGCACGACCACATAAATGTTGTAAAACTTCCAGACTTTCTGTGGTATTTTCACAACAGGTGAAAAGTAGTAATATAGGAGTTGATGTTATCCTTTATCTATCCTGTCAAATTCTTTAGACTTGATCGAGATAGTCTTTAAACAGCTGATTAGTAGTTTTTTGTTTATCATTGGGTGGTAATCAATTGGACGGGCCACCTTATGTGGTTACCAACCCAACTGTGGACATTTGCAACGCTGCAGGCATCGGAGGTTTATTGCTAAGAAACTAAAATGTTTTATGAACGTGTAAAACCAATCACCCGAATTCTTAAAATCAGTGGTCTAATCTATAGAGATTAGACAGATTCACAATTTGAAGGAAGCCGAAGTTACAGACGGCTCCTATACACAAACACTTTTGGACATTGATTAAATCAGAAAAGAAAAGACAACAAGATTTTACAGTTGTCCCTTCTACCGATGGGTATTCTCCGTAAGAAAATTTTATATGACACGTATTATTAAGGATTGAACAGTTTCCCTCGAGGTATTCAGGAGTTCATTTGCATTATATATGTGAGCCGTTACGCCCTTTATACCTCGGACTTTTATTTGGGCAATAAGTTTTTACTTATTTACATTTCCATGTTTTATTGATTTTTTGCTTTGCTGGTATTTTGGCGTGGCTGGCATATGGTAGATAAATAATTTCATTTAATGTTCTGTGTGTTCTTGTTTTAATTACTACACATGGTATTGTATAAAGTCATGTATTTTTTAAATGAACAGACAGCTGTTCTGCTGGGGAGTTGGTTTCGCCACTTCTTCTTCCCAGCGGAAGCACTAAAAAGTGGCGAATGGCGGGCGATTTGGTGGACTACCTTATGTACATAATATTGAATTTCAAAATGTGCTAATTCTCGGCCTAATTTGAAGAAATGATTCTTGATTTTGATTTTTCGTTTATTGAAGGAATTATACAATGGACAGAACTCAAGAACAAAGCAATTCTGTTTTACGGTAGATTTATGTGACACGCTGGTGTATGACTCCAGATAAACTTCTTCGCAAAGAGCTTCCCTGAACAGATATCTTACCATATTTACATAATAAATAGTGACGACGATCTCTTTCAGTATTGCTAATAAAGATTAAGTTCAATTAAGTTGAATTTTGTACTCCATCGGAAGTCAAATAACTTGAGTTGCTAACCGAAGAAATAAGACCAAACTTTCTGAGAACTATACCAGTTAAAAATAAATACATCTAACGAAAATTCAATATTTTTATACGGGAAGAGAGTTGCAGAATATTTAGTATCCTTTCATGTTAACACACTTCCAGAGGACTTGCAAACGTTAAACAAAACCAGTTTTGTAAAGTTGTAAGTACAAATAAAATCGGTCCTTTACACTGAATTTCTCGACATATTGTATGTATCTATAAATTGTTAGCATTGTAGGCATAGAACATTATTTTTTGTGTATGCGAAAACCGAAAGACGTGTCCAGTATTTTTAAGTAAAGAATCTATGTACAAAACTTCAAAAAGATATCACGATAAACCACAAAGTTATGAGCTTGCTATTCTACTTGTCCCAACAAAAATATGGTCATCGCACCGTTCGCTCGCCCGCGCCTGTAGCGACGCGGCGCGGGAGCGCTCTCTTACTGTGCGTCTAGTACTATGATCCTACCGTCAGCTGTGTTGCGCGCTCGGTAACCACACTGCAACAATTTCTAAATATATTTGGGAAAAATATAGCATGTTGTAAAAATTTATGGGAATCGATTCAGTTGCTTATTCTGAACAAACTATAATCAGAAAATACGTTGTATAGATATGAACGGCTTGCCAACAAGCAGATAAACCTTGAGGGATTGGTTGTGTAGCTAGGACTGAATATGAACTAAATTTAAGTGTTTTACAATTAACCAATTTCAAAAAAGACAGAAGGGTCTCCCAGGTAATCCCATGAATTGTATGCCTAACGACATGCCAATCTTAGCCAAGAAATTACAACACCTTACAAAATGTCCTAATGTCTACATAATAATGACCTACCTATTAAAAAAAAACTTCTTACTCCCAACTAACATAGTAGTTATTACCTAAAGGTAATTACCATACAATTGCTTATGCAAGAACTGTAGAGAAACTTGTTATTAGTAATTAGTGACCGCAATGTGTTAACGGAGCATTTTTGACCGTGGTATGGTGACCAAGACTTTGTTTGCGTGTTAAACACGGTCTGTCCTTATGCCAATTATACATGGTCAAAGTAAAATTAACTAAAGAAACTCCGCATACAATGATAGGTAAATATCGATTTGTACATACTATAAAATTGATGAATTCAAGTTTTTTTTGGGGGGTGAACTTTGTTGGAGTTTTCTTTTTGTTCTGAATTCTCAAGTTAAGAAAAATCAGTGTTCTTTTGATTTTAACGTGGTTAGATTTTTTTGAACCCCGCCTGATGGTAAGCAGTGACGCAATCGTTGATGGTAAAGCGCACTAGTTTATTAAGAGCCTATTCACTCTAGCCTTGAAGACACTCAAATTGTAGTCCGACGGAAACACCGCCGCTGGCAAATTGTTCCAGTCCCTCGATGTACGCGGTATAAAGGAGGAGGCGGACGCTTCGTCCGGATCGTAGTGATGTTAACAACATAAGGGTGGAAACTTGCCGTACGACGGGTCGTCCGATGGTGGAACGGAGATGGGGGAATTAAATCATGCAATTCCCTCGCACACTCTCCAAAATGCATCCTATAGAAGACAGAAAGGCTGGCTACTCTACGCCTGTGCTCTGGAGACCGTCTCGAGTTAAGTCAGGGTCACCAATCAGCCTCTTCGCCCGCTTGTCCACTGAATCCAAAGTGGCCAGGTGACACTTAGCAGCACCAGCCCAAATGTGGCTGACACGAACGGACCTGTGATTTGTACCACATTAGAAGCTGTACTGGTGTGAAGTACCGCCGGACCTTTGCGATAACGCCAAGTTTCTTGGCAGCCACCTTGGCCTTGGACTCAATGAACTGCCCAAAGTTTAGGTTCGAGGAAATCTCAACTCCCAAAAGCTAAAGGCGATCGGTACACTCCAAGGACACATTTCGAAAAGTAGGAGCCAAGGTGATCGGGCTCCTTTTGGCGGTGAAAAGACACGCCTGTGTTTTGGCGGCATTGAATGCTACAAGATTGGCATTGCCCCATTCGAGTACTACCTGTAGTGCAACACTCGTTCGCTCTACCATAGCCTCTCTTTCGGACCGGATTGATTCCCTACTAGCCCGAGCATCCGGCAGGTATCTCTCCACAAATGTGCTGTCATCTGCATACCCATAGATACCGGGAATCAGCAGATCGCTAATATGCAGCAGGAATAGAGTTGCATAGAGAACAGATCCCTGAGGAACACCGGCATTCGTCACCATGGGCTCGGATGAGCATCCATCGACAACGACTCGGAGGGACCGTTCAGCCAGGAAGTCTTTTACCCAGCCAGTCAGGCCAGGGGAAATGCCGTACGCTGGAAGTTTACTCAAAAGGCCAGCGTGCCATACCCGGTCGAAGGCCTTCGAGACATCAAGGGAGACAGCAATCGCTTCCCCATTTCTCTCTAGGGCCTCGCCCCACAAGTAAGTGGCATACACTAGTAGGTCCCCAGTTGACCGATTGCGACGAAACCCTTACTATCAGTCACTGAGGAGATCGTTACCTTCCAGGTAAGCCAAGAGGCCCGAGTTCAATACGCGCCATAATCTTGCAAAGTATGGAGGTCCTAGAAATCTGCCGATAATTGGTAGGATCGGCACGACTATCCTTTTTGGGCACGGGCTGCACGTTGGCAAGCTTCCAGGACTTGGGCATTATACCAGTCCTAAATGAGAGGCGATACAAGCGTGTCAATACAGGAGACAACTCGGGCGCACATGCTTTAAGAACAATCGCTGGTATACCATCCTGACCACTAGGTTTTGCCAGCTAAATTAATTTGCCCCATATAGTGTTAGGCTTTATTATTATGTATATAAATATTTCAATTTTTCTCGGTGGTAGGCAACAACATCAGCCGCCGGCATAAGTTACCACCTATCAGACAAAGTCTTGCCGCCAAGCGATTCGTCGTGTTCCGGCATGATGTCTGGTGAAGCCGTACGGAGAACGGGTCTGAGCAGTTGTGTTGCGATGTGTGCCGGGTACGATGTGCCCAATGTTGTTGTGTCGGGAGTTTGGTCGTGAAGGCTCTCCAGATCATCCTCTGGCGCAGCATCGTTGGTCGTGTTGTTGGGTTAAACATTGCATCACCTCGCTCAACTGCCGTCTTCCTTCCTATTCACTCAGTTTTTTTGAGTGAATAGGCTTAATAAGCTAGTGTGCTTTACCATCAACGATTGCATCACTGCTTACCATCAGGCGGGATTGCAGTCAAGCACTAGTTTATAAATATTAAAAAAAAAAAAAAAAATTTTTTAGGTTTCAATGCCTCTTTCGGATGGGAAATGATCAAATGACCGTTCTCTCTCTCTGGGTGGAATGGAAGAGCGTGTCAGGCTTAACCAGACTAAAGGCTACCCATGTTCTTTCACATGCCTGTTCCACGACCACGGCATATTTTTCGAACAACCCGTTGCTTTTGTAGGCATTGATCCTACATCTATTTAAGGCGGGCGTTCAATACACTGCGCCGTCGACCCTGGTTGATTCATGCCACCCTCAAGCCCGCAGCTACGGTGGCTAGGAGTTGGTTCTTGTCTCCCGACTTAACTGGGCATCTCCTTCGGCGACTATGGGCGTGAGGGCTCAGAGATAGGATTCAAAGCAAAACGGAAAGCACTATGGTTTTTATCTGGTTTCTGTCACATGTATTTTCTATGTACTGTGGTCGTTTATGGCTGCTGAGCGTAAGATTCTAGGTCGAGCTATGTTATTGAGATTTTCAATTAGCGAAGTAACCAACCTAGCAGTTTTAACACATATCCAACCGCTTTGTGAAGTTCGGATAAAAACTTGTGTGCCCTATACTACTTTGACACGTGCAAAGTCATTTTTTTTCCACAAACGTAATATTTAGGAAGGCTAGTATAAGAGGCGATATTTTAATAAAAACAGTTTGCCTGAGAATCGAGACGACGACGGGCATAATCGGCCATTATTTGTGTAACAAAGTAAATTATTTCGAATAAGTTAATATTTTATTGAGTTATTATTTTAAGTCGTGGAGAGTCGTGTCGTCATGGAGTCGTGGGGATTCCAGGTCAGGCAATTACTAATGTAACTTTTAAAAAAATATATCTACTTTCTATGTATATCTTGGACACCAATGACTGAAGGTGAAGGTAAACATCTTGAGGAAACCTGGACTTTAAGTCTGAAATCGCCAACCTGCATTGAGCAAGCGTGGTGATTACGCTCATTCCTTCCCTGTATGAGAAGAGACCTGTGCCCAGCAGTGGGACGATAAAAAGGTTGATAATGACTAATATTCTAATACACAATACGTATGATAAAATAAATATATACGGACAAGTCACACAGATTGTGCTAGCCCCAAAGTAAGTTCAAGACTTGTGTTATGGGTTTTCATTCAACGATACTATATTTATAATTGATACATATATAGATAAACATCCATGACCCAGGTCAATCAGGAAAATATCGTTTCCCATTATGACTTGGCCGGGGATCGAACTCGGGGCCACCATGTCGCAGACAGGCGTGTTGCCCGCTGCGCCACGGAGAATGAACACGGATAATTATTTTATACGAAGTCTCTAGCGAACGATGTCGCGGGTACAGCTAGTTCAAAATAAATAAGTGTGTAAAGCCTCTTGGAGCACCATCACATACTCCGCGACCCGGCGCTGTCATCTGTGACCCTTGACAAGTAAAGTTTACCGACCGCTGATTAACCAATAAGGCACTAACAGACTAATAAAGATTCACTCCCAAGTAGGTAAGCATTTAAGTTTTTCTTCCAAACAGGATACGTTCCACCATTTAAGGGGCATTTAATGTCAAAAATATTCAAATTCATGTAATTAATTACTTCAAAATGTTTCCTATAACTTTTATATATGTAGACATATATTAAAACAGGAGTGTGTTGTGTATGTCCATATATGCCATATTGACATAACTGGGACCTTGAGTTGATAGGCTGTCAGAAGTGGTTCGGCCCACACAATAGATAGTTAATTTTAATAACCATTCAACTTCGATCAAAGCTATTCAAAGTAGAATATGCCATGCCTTATTTGGTTGCTTTTTTGTTTGTGTATATTTAGTGGTTAAGTGATCAGTTTTAACTACAAGTTCAATAGATAAAATCCTATTTAAACAACGTGTAACAGAAAGGGTACTCACATACCCAGAGCAAAGCTGCTTCATCATCATCAACAACCTTTTAACGTCCCACTGCTGGGCACAGGTCTCCTCTCATACAGAGAAGGATAAAGCGTAATCACCACGCTTGCTCAATGCGGGTTGGCGATTTCAGACTTAAAGTCCAGGTTTCCTCAAGATGTTTTCCTTCACCTTCAGTCATTGGTGTCCAAGATATACTTAGAAAGTACATATAACTTTAGAAAAGTTACATTGGTACTTGCCTGACCTGGAATCGAACCCGCGCACTCATACTTGAGAGGCTGGCGTTTTAACCACTAGGCCACCACGACATGCTGCAAGCTGCTTTGGGTGATATCAAACTACATATATTGGGAAGGTTTCAAATCAAAAGGAAATACTCTAATAATTGATACCAAATAATTTTCGAATCATAACAAACGTGTAACCTTACTACGTAAGTCACTAAATTTCCACGTCACTAGCTCATCACAATAAAGTCATCATCATCATCTCAGCGTTAATCCCAGTCGCATCCGAAGCTTTTCAGCTTTGGAGTCTGGGGTCCGCCTAGCTAGCAGTGATTAGAGATGGTCTCCGTCATCAATGAAATGAAATGAAATCGTTTATTATGGTCATGTGCTTTTTTTTTACTTGATGAAGCTGGCATTTCCTAACTGACTACCCCTGAGAAGAAATAGCCGAAACGAACTCAGGGATCATCGTCTTTTTTCAAGTCCAGACATTTAAAATGTTTCAATAATTTACGTTATAATTACGCATATTGCTTTAAAAAGGCTTGGGACTGAGCTGCTCGCTCTGCTAAGCATTGTTAGCAGAGCGAACATCACAGTCCCAAGCTTTTATGTCTTCTAAATATTCTGTGATTTTATAATGCCCCTTTTCGCAAAGTTTGGTCTTTATATACTTTTTAAATCGTTTAATGGGTAAGTCTCGAATGTCCATAGGAAGCTTGTTGTAAAAGTGTATACATTGACCCATGAACGAGTTGCTTAATCTGTGGAGACGAGTGTGATGTACAGGAAGATTTTGTTTGTTCCTGGTATTTATATTATGAATATCGCTTATTTTCTTAAAATTCGACAACATACATAAGATTTTCAATTATATGTACCTACATTGTGAAGCTACAGTCAGAATGTTCACCTCTTTGAATTTTTCTCTAAGAGATTTTCCTTCTCTGTATGAGAGGAGACCTTTGCCCAGTAATGGGACGATAAAAAGATTGATGATGATGATGATGAGAATCTCTAGGACCAAGGTTATAAATGGCTCGTACAGCCCTTTTCTGTAAAACAATCGCACAAATTCCCCAGAGAAGAATTCCATTAGTCGTAAGACTATGAAAATAACTAAAATAAACAATTCTGGCTGTATCCACATCAGTTATCTGTCTAATTTTCTTAACAGCAAAGGCGGCTGAACTGAGTCTACCCGACAGATTCTCAATTTAAGGGCCCCATTGTAACTCGGGCGCTTGGTCGTAATCGCAGGCCTTTCCTGTTCTGACGCAACAGTCTTTTAGCTAGCCTGTCATCCAGGGATGGCATAGCTTCTTTGGACTGCCTGCAGCCCAGCGACGAGGACCACCAAATCTTCGCTTGTGTGTAGGTGTGCTTCTGTAGCCATCAGCATAGTTGATTGATAGAGATGGGCATAATAGGCTGCTGTAGTTTCTCGAGATCTTTTTGGGTTGTGTTAACTTTATTCCTTGGCCCCTAGACTAGTGAACCGTATGTGATAGTTAGAACATCATGGACTAAGCAATTACTGTCTTACAGTTTTTATATAAAATATTTCAAACTATTCGTCAATCAAGATATTATATAAGTTCCAATTCTCGTATTTTAATAATGACTACATTCTAGTCACAACCCTGTCTCAGCGACAATACACAAACTAAACTAATTTTAAGTTAAGAAAAGGATAGAAGATAACATTTTAATTTAATTCTGTCAAATTAATATACTCCATAGACAGTTTAGAAGCGATTATAAACATGGCGACTAAAACTACGCCAGTTTACATCAGGAGCGCATAAATTTGACAGGTCTAAACTGACATTTTATCTTCTGTCCTTTTCTTAATAAAATGGAAAGAAATAGATGACTTAACTTAAAATAAGTTTAGTTGGTGAACAACAGAATCGGCGCCAATGTGTCTAAAACTTCCAAAAAGTTTAATCAAATTAAAAAAAATGTTTTACAAAATACAGCCGCAATAGGAACAAGCAACTGCTAGTGAAAAATACGGACATTGTCCTTCCTTGCGTTGATAAAATCTCTGACAATGCAAATCAGCATTACAATAAAACAAATGACAATCAAGCATAACCTAATAAAAAAAAAAGTAATACTAATGACGCGAATAAAAGTGGGCTAATTAAAAACATCCGCGTTCGTTCGTGACTGTGGTAAATATAAACATCAGTCAACTGTGACTCAACATTACTGAACAAGTTCGGGCTCAACTTGTCTCGAGTGCCTGTTCATGGGAAAAGCTCCCTTTGTTTTTAATTTTTAAATACTTAACGTTGAGGGGACTTGTCCAAGTGCTGAATATCTTTCTAGATGTACAGAGAAGATTTATGTGTACTGGAAGGAACAGAAGCAGACAAAATAATAACTCTCTGAGGAGCCAAATGATCATCATCATGATTTCAGCCATATGAAAAAAGAGCTGAGTGGGGAATGATCACCACTCCGCTTGCCAAGCCTGACAATTCTTGTAGCCATCCTATTCGCTGATTTTTCACAACATTGGTCTGACAAAACATGACTCCTTCTGAACAAGGTGGGTAAAAACGGCAGGACTTTTGAATCTATAGCTTTATGCTCAGGAATTTCATCATGGATCAGAAATATTATTTATATAATGTGCACTTACATGAATTTCAATATATTTTATAATCTGATTTTCAATATCAGCTTTAACTATTACTAGTAATCCTTTCAATATATACCTTGATAAAATGAAGGGAAATATATATACATTATATATATTTCCCTTCATTAAACCCGATATATCACTACATATTATGTAGTATAAAACAAATCGCTTTCTCTGTGCTATATATCCCTAATAATCCCTATGTCTGCTTAATGGATTTTGATGCGGTTTTTTTATAGATAGGATGATTGAAAAGAAAGGTTTATATGTATAATAACATCTATTAAATAGTCGAGAAATACTTACTGTTGTTTTTGAGGTTTCTAATGTGATGTTATAAATAATTCCATTTTCTCCACTTACATTGCAAACACAAGCTGAACCCTACGAGATTTATCAAAATTTATCATGATGATATACTAGTAACACATGCGTACTAAGTAGTACCTACACATTAAAAAGGTCTACAAAAAATTCGGCGATGATATATTTCTATCTCTTATATCTATACCACAATTTTATTTTTGTCATTTACTGTTGACAACAAATAATGGCTAATTATCGAAGCGATTTTAACCAATACAGCATTAATCCTTATCCAATTAAATACATGGTTGATTTAATATAAATTTGGCCCTTTACAGCACATGTTTAAAATAAATACTTTCGCAGATAATACAGAATTAAAAATTTCAGGACGTAGCATTTGCGGCGGTACCTTTCCAAACATGAAAATTTATCTCTACATAGTGAATATTGCATACTTCAGAATAGTATTGTAAGACATTATTGTCAATTTACAACGAAGGCATCTTGGTAGAGTCTACTGTGTCCATTTACTTGCAACTATATTAGCAACTTTGTTCAGTTCAGTATTCTGAAAATCTTGTTTTATACTTTTTCAGCGTCGTTTTTTGTAGAAGTTGGGTTTTAGTTTTTTTACTTTTTATTATTTGTACTATTTTGGTGTTAAAGTGTATTTGTGGCGCATAATATTAACAAAAGTTAAATTGACGAACTAAAACTAGGTAGTTAACATACGACATCTCTTTTGACTTATTTATCGGCGTATAGTAATATGTAGAGATGTCCTATTTTACTATTTCGTAGCGCTTGGATCGTAGCGCGTATAGCAACGGTTTCCCCGTATGAAGCTCCCGGTTTTTCGTAGTAGCGGCGCACATTTGCATAGATGGCACCGAATGGGTCATGAATTAGTGGATGAGGTCATTAGTATAAACAGATTGGATGTTTTTCTAACGGTGGTAGGCCATAACATCGGCTGCCGGCAGAAGTTACCACCCACCAGACAAAGTCTTGCCGCCAAGCGATTTGTCGTGTTCCAGCATGATGTCTGGTGAAGCCGTACGGAGGACGCGTCTGAGCACTTTGTGTTGCGTTGTGTGGCGAGTACGATGCGCCAAATGTTGTTGTGTCGGGAGTTTGGTCGTGGAGAGTCTCCAGATCAATCTCCCTCTGGCGCAGCATCGTTGGTCGTGTTGGTCTTGGGTTTAACATTGCATCACCTGGCTCAACTGCCGTCATCCTTGCCATTCCTAAGTTTTTTAAGTGAATAGGCTTAATAAACTAGTGCGCTTTACCATCAACGATTGCGTCACTGCTTACCATCAGGCGGGATTGCAGTCAAGCGCTAGTTTATAATTATTAAAAAAAAAACATATATTAAGAGGACCTGGGAAGATTTCTTAATCTATCTAATTCTGCTAACGATCGACTGTCATGTGGATTTTTAAGTAATTTATTATGATCCAAGGCACTTATAAATAATCCCTCTATGGTTTTAACTCTGCTGAGAGCGACAGAGGCCTGTCCTTTAGCAAACAATGACTTTCCTAGATCTGTAACTTTTTTATCTAGACAACAACCTTGTAATTTATGTACAGTACAACCCCAAGAAAGAATCAGCGGGAGCATTTTACGCTGAATTTGCCCAGAACCCCTCAAGCCGTCAAATTCAGTGAGGCAAGGCTCGATTTTGATAAGTCCGTTAATATCTGCTTTTGTGGATGCGTCGTCAAATTGTATGAGAACAGCGCTTGGCTGTTCTCCTGTTCCAACTGATCGCGCCGAAGAGCAGGCCATTCGAAGGCCTTCACCACTCCCATCGCTCCGTTTACCAAACCCTGGTTTACATTCAAATTTCTACGAAGCATTACTAGGGATTATGTACAAACATAAAGTACTCGTGAAGCTCTTTCAGATGATACCAAATACGGTATATTTATTTTAATTTTGTATTAACATAGAACTTTTTGTCCGCTGGAGGGCGTAATACTAAATTTGGTGACAAGCTTTATAGCTCATAACCAACAGAATATCAAGGCCCTTCTAATGGTTCTGCAGTGGTCTTATTCTGATAAGTAGTAAAGAAGCTATCTATGAACGAAAAGATGTGAATTATATGCAATCAGCCCATCAATACAGGTAAAGTCACAAGCAAATGCTAGTAATATATATATATATTCAAAATGTACAAATAAAGCCCTTTCAAATGATACCAAACACGGCATATTTATCTTAACTTTATTTTTTTACTCTGTATATTTTGTCCGCTAGAGGGCGCCACATTAGATTTTGTGAAACTCCATATAGCCTATAACCAGCGGACAATTAAGACGCTTCTAATGATATGTCATTTATCGAATTCGAATAAGTAGTTTAGAAGTTACGAGGGAACAGATGATACATACATACATACATACATACATACATACATACATACATACATACATACATACATACATACATACATACATAGCCTGTCAAAATCATAACCCTCCTTTTGCTTTGCCGTAGTCGGGTAAAAAATATACCCACTTTTACTTTTAACTGTAGCTGTCTAATACACACAGAATACTTGATCACGTTAAAATTCTCCAATAAAAAGCAATAAGGCTTTACGGTGAACCAAAAAGCCGAGCCATTCAAGTTTTTTGCAAAAGTGCAGCGTCAACCCATTTTCTAAGCCAACTTTTAAGCGCGAATAATGCAGCGCCATGCTCTATTTTCACCCTCACAAAAACCGACACAAAGCGAATATTAAATATTGTTTACGATCGATTTAATACACTCTTTCATTTTGCCCATATCCGGTCGCAGATCCGGATAAAAAATGTTATCCGTGTACAAAACAATACGTTTTTTTTTGTTTTGCGTGCAGCATGTACAAAGTATTGATTAACGCCCAGCTCTCAACGGACCCGGGTATAAAAAATAAAAAATCAACAGGACTGCATCGCCTCCGGTTATGCACTCGCGACCGTGCAAACATAGTACGAACATAATGTATACTGGAAGCGGCTAGCTTAAACTGACCCGCCGTGACGCCTTCTCCTGTATCAAACCCGGGTATATTGGCACAGCTCTGTCAGAATACTCGGGTTTTCCGACAGTTGGTACCTTTACATGGCCAGGAGGCATGGTAAGTGGATTTTTTATTTCCATTCAACGAATCATATGTCTCCTTTTTTATTTGTTCGGTTAGCGAAACAGAGATTCTATATTTGGCAACATATTTTAAGTGTATTCAGTTTTCATTTATAGTTAATATTGGATTTAAAATTGAATTTGTATTTGTTTTGACCGTATTTTAACCAATATGATATTGGTAGGTAAATTAATTTTTGTTTGCGATTGTATTGTACGCGGAATTTTACTTTAAGGCTGAATAATTATTTGTTTAATATTTCGTATTTTCCGACTGCAGTGCTTTATTGGTTCCGGGAATTCATTATAGGGTAATAAATCCGACAGAATATTGGATGGATACAATATCATTGAAAATTGAATTTATTGGAAACCGAGTGAAATAGAAGAGCTGTTGCATTTATTAATAATAATTTACATCGTACAAACCGACGCAATTCGGACTATTTCACAATTTCTACAAAAATATATTGTTCATTTGACACGAAGAAAGGAAACACATTTATTAAGCACATATAACATGATGCGGAACCAGTACACCAGATACCGATGAATCAAAAATCCGAAGAGATCCGATGTCAAAAATTCGTAGTAAAATGTGCCTCACGACTGCACCAAGAAGACCCATTTCAGCAACTATGGCAGACGACTAGTGCCTGACCGGCGGGGCTATTACGTAACATATTATCAATCGGAATCGGTTTGAATTTGACAGGTTAACAACATTCATTGCGTTATTTAAGTGCTGAGTGGACCAATTTTTCGAACTTATGAAGCAATGGTTTAGAAATTTGCTTCAAAATGATGCAGATTCCAATTAATATTCTGTTACGTAATTAGGGTGCTGCTGGTATGTGATGACGTCACAATATGTATTTACTCACTAATAAGTTCAAATTTATTAAGCAGTGGTGGCCAAGAAATAACTTGTTGTATGTGTACATAATATAAAGTGCCAACAAGTCGAACACATGTCACCTCTATTTGCCAACCCGCACTGGGACCGTGCATAAATGTCATTACTTTATAATATTTGATTGTTCATATAAAATTATTATAGATAACTAGCGGCCGCCAGCGACTTCGTTCGCGTAGTTTATCTATGCTCCGCTCCTATTGGTCGCAGCGTGATGTTGTATAGCCTAAAGTCTTTCTGGATTAATGAGCTATCCAACTCAAAAAAACTTTTCAAATCGGACCAGTAGATCCTGAGATTAGTGCGTTCAAACAAACAAACAAACTCATCATCATCATCCCAGCGTTAATCCCAGTCGCATCCGAAGCCTTTTCAGCTTTGGAGTCTGGGGTCCGCTTTACCAGTCCAACTGTTGATATGGCTAAACTTCGACATTTTCCGTGAAGCGACTGCCGTCTGACCTCCACAACCCGAAGGCGACATCGAAGCATTGCAGTTAGACCAATTGTTGGACTTTTGAGGGCTCCAACAACCCGTAACGACTGCCACTAGATGTTCGTATGGCAACCGGGACCAACGGCTTAACGTGCTTTCCGAGGCACGACCAGACCAGTGCAAATATTCATATTCATGCATACAAATACTTGCACTGTGCGGGGATCGAACCCGCGCCACGTTGCGCAGCGGCCGCGTCCGCTACCGCTACGCTACGGAGGCTGTCAGAAAACAAACAAACAAACTCTTAAGCTTTATATATTAGTATAGATGAACCAGTAGTTGCATAATATTTGCCTCTAGATAATGAAGACGTTGAAGAAATGACAGATGTATTAAATGATCAACATTGGTATACAAGACATGTGGAGGATATATACTTTATACAAATTGTAAAATGCACAAACAATACTATGGTGTCATGTGAAAATCCTTCCGCAAGGGATTTTTCCTCCACCATATCCTTTAGGAAGTGAACCTTCACTCATATTTCTCTCCCCAGAGAATGTTAAAGCATCCGATCACTTCGCATCTTTGTTTGTGTGCAATTATTAAACTTGGAAGTAAGGGGCCATTCAGGACTGTTCCTTACGAGTTTTACTTTCCATCAACATAAAATTCGTTCATAGAAATAGTTTGTTTAGTACATATTTCACAAAAAAAAATTCATGGCCGTATTTCAAATATTGAAAAAAGAAAAAGCTTTAGCTATATATTCTAGGCGAAGGAAAGAAGTTTTGTGCTGCTTCGGGTCTGATGTGGAATGGACGTACGTCGCCGTTTATAATTAATTAGAAGTAGCACATAATATTAGAGATGTTCCAAGGTAGGATCCACCCTCTGAGTGAATTCTGAGCCCCTGGACTGGCTACTTTGGATTCAGTGGAGAGGCGTGCGAAGAAGCTGATTGGCGACCCAGATTTAACTCGAAACAGTCTACAAAGCATTTGAGTAGCCAGCCTTTCGGTCTTCTATACCTAGGATGCATTGTGATGAGGGTGCAAGGGAATTGCATGATTTAATTCCCCCATCTCCGTTCCACCATCGGACGATCCGTCGTACGGCGACTTTCCACTGTTCACGTTCTTAATAAACTAGCGCGCTTTACCATCAACGATCGCATCACTGTTTACCATCAGGCGGGATTGCGGTCAAGCGCTAGTTTATAATAATAAGAAAAAAAAATCACATGGGCAAGGGATCGGCCTATTCTATTTTTTTCTTATAATAAGGGGAACGGGGTTATTAAATAGCGAAAATAGTCGTACGTAATAAATTATTGGCCCCAACACATTGCTGTGGGTCAACATAAGAATGTGGTATATATTTTAACACACTTCTAATTAATATTACTTTGTTAGTCTAATGATTGCAAAGACTACTACACCCGAAGTCATGCGTTTTGCTTCCCAGGTCGCTCAAAGCATTATTGGGATTTTACTTCAGTAAATTGTCACTTAATTACGCCCTTATCGCCCTTTATTACGTGGACCTGGCGAAATATAGGTATTCATATCACCGCCTACCCTTCGGGGATTACAGTTGTGATGTTATGATAAATGCCTAGTATAAATATAGTTCCAACCCTCAACCAGCACAGCACCAGCGCGATACCTATAGATACGCTCATGACGGTTGTCGCGTGATTTTAATATATAAACCGCTGGTGCTGCGATTGCAATTAAGCGGAATGGCTTCCTCGACGGTGCCTCAATTTACATATTTTTATTGTAGGCGGAAAGCGGTGTGTCCTCACGAAATGTCTAACACGAGTCGGCTGAATATTTTCTACGCATTTTCAGTTTACCATTTACGGTAATTCACCACTAATAATTATAATTGAATTTTTTATTTATTTTCATAATTCAAAGTCTAGGTCTTGAAATATTTAAATATAATATAACAATGCAATGAAATATTAATTACATAATTTATTGAAGTCTTTGTTTGCAATTGTGTGATCATTTAATCATAATCATAATCATACGTTTATTTGCTAGAGATACATTTTTTTATAAAGGTAAGTTCTTAAAACCTAAAAGTTATAGTACTCTGCTTGCATGCAAGCGTGCAAATGTTTGATGTTTTACAATATTTATTCCTTTTTACTTACAATTTACATCTATTCAAATTATCCTTAAAGATTTAAATTTTTATGTTCCAAAAATTCCTTAATACTATAAAAAGAATATTTTTGAAGCCACTCTACCAATTTCGTTTTAAAAATCCTTATAGACGACATAATTATTGAATTTCTCTATCACCTGGAGGCCAATTTACTCGTATCTACGTATTCTTCCGTACTTTCGCGTCAAAAACTTGTCTATAATGTGTGGAAATAAGAGAAAAAAATTGACAAATTGAGATTAAGAAGGTTCTTAAAATTACAATAGTTGCCCCTTCGGATGTATAAATAAAATAAATAAATATATACGGACAAATCACACAGATTGAGCTAGCCCCAAAATAAGTTCGAGACTTGTGTTATGGGATACTAACTCAACAATACTATATTTTATAATAGATACATATATAGATAAACACCCAAGACCCAGGCCAATCAGGAAAAGAAATGTATGAAAGTAAATGAAGCAAAATGTGTGAGGATCGTAACTGGCGGCGATCTGTAGTATCAAAACGTGTGAGGATCGTAGCTGGCGGCGATCTGTAGTATCAAAACGTGTGAGGATCGTAGCTGGCGGTGATCTGTAGTATCAAAACGTGTGAGGATCGTAGCTGGCGGCGATCTGTAGTATCAAAACGTGTGAGGATCGTAGCTGGCGGCGATCTGTAGTATCAAAATGTATGAGCATCATAGCTGGCGGCGATCTGTAGTATTAAAATGTGTGAGTGTCGTAGCTGGCGGTAATCTGTAGTATCAAAATGTATGAGGATCGTAGCTGGCGGCGATCTGTAGTATCACAATGTGTGAGGATCGTACCTGGCGGCGATCTGTAGTATCAAAATGTGTGAGTGTCGTAGCTGGCGGCAATCTGTAGTATCAAAATGTATGAGTATCGTAGCTGGCGGCAATCTGTAGTATCAAAATGTGTGAGTGTCGTAGCTGGCGGCAATCTGTAGTATCAAAATGTATGAGGATCGTAGCTGGCGGCGATTTGTAGTATCAAAATGTGTGAGTGTCGTAGCTGGCGGTAATCTGTAGTATCAAAATGTATGAGGATCGTAGCTGGTGGCGATCTATAGTATCAAAATGTGTGAGGATCGTCGCTGGCGGCGATTTGTAGTATCAAAATGTGTGAGGATCGTAGCTGGCGGCGATCTGTAGTATCTTCCCATCCCATGAGAATACGTCTTGAGTTTTCTGTATATATGTTTTCACTGTCATTTAGAGAACTTGTATACGTATATGTCTCTATTATATAATATTCTCCTGTCAGTGTTTGTCCTCGAACTCCTCCAAAACTGCTGAACCGCTTTTAATGAATTTTCGTATATACATTCTTTAAGCCTGAGAATAGGTTATTATCTATTTTTTATATTACTACTACTTACGGAAGTGAAACCACGGGGCGTAGCAAGTATAATATAAACTTTATCTTAGGTATAGCATAAAAATCTCAATGTTTCATCAATACTCATCCAAACTCCTACTTGACCGCAATCCTGTCTGTTGGTAAGCAGTGTTGCAATCGTAGATGGTAAAGCACGCTAGTTTATTAAAAGTCTATTTGCTCAAAAAAGCTGAGTGAATAAGAAGGAAGATGGCAGTTGAGCGAGGTGATGCAATGTTAAACCCAGAGAGAGATTGATCTGGAGATCCACCATGACCAAACTCCCGACACATCAACACTTGGGGTATCATACCCGGCACACATCGCAACACAACTGCTCAGACCCGTCCTCCGTACGGTTTCACCAGACATCGCGCGGCTTTAAATATTAATTAGGTTTGATGAATGATGGCTATTAGTATTTATCAATGAAACTTAGATACCTACTCTTATATCTTATATCTTACACTTACACAGTATACAGTTTTGAAGATATAAATATAAAAAATCACGTTGTATAAGTTCACTCTTCAGCTTAGTTATTCTATTAAGTCTCAAATAATCAAAATTTTCGCAATTGCGTAAGGTATGATTAAACCCTGAAGCCAAACTAGAACGATCCACAATTATTATCAATGTACCGTCCTTCACTCGAGCGCGAACTCATTCGTTTCCCAATCACGGCCAATGAGCGTGAGTCTGTCAATTGTATCCTCAATTCTGTAGCGATGGGGATCGTGTAACAAAGAATATTAGTGTAGGTGGCCGTAACGTGGAGTTAAGGGTACGTCGACGAACTGTTGGGATACCTATCATGATACTATCACATAATATTAGTGTAGGTGGCCGTAACGTGGAGTTAAGGGTACGTCGACGAACTGTTGGGATACCTATCATGATACTATCACATAATATTAGTGTAGGTGGCCGTAACGTGGAGTTAAGGGTACGTCGACGAACTGTTGGGATACCTATCATGATACTATCACATAATATTAGTGTAGGTGGCCGTAACGTGGAGTTAAGGGTACGTCGACGAACTGTTGGGATACCTATCATGATACTATCACATAATATTAGTGTAGGTGGCCGTAACGCGGAGTTAAGGGTACGTCGACGAACTGTTGGGATACCTATCATGATACTATCACATAATA
>JADWQK010002431.1:600000-997003 GCA_017933935.1 Sesamia nonagrioides | reverse complement strand
GACTATCGTTGCCCAGGGTGTGCAACGAGGAAGCTCTTCAACACGCACTCTTGGTACTTACAGTCAAGACCAAAAGTCGAGTTACAATCTCACAAAACTATGGCCAAGCAATACTAGTTGTAGTTACGACCTTCTTCTATAATAAACTTTGATACACACTTATACACTTTGACAACTTGCTGCCCGCTTATGATTGTTAGGTACTACTTACTAATTTCAACGCTCACAGTAAGTGTTTAAATAGCCTAGCGGTTGTCGTCTTGATAGGCGTTCAAGGTGGTTCGAGTTCAAATCTAATAACTTACAAAATATTTTTGAAATGTTTATTGGTGAATTATGAATGCTGACAACAAAAATATGTAAAAATACCGATCCGCAACTTAACGATGATACTTTATTTTAGGATTTTTTCTATATTAGAATCATTATAAAAAGATGACGGTAGATTTGAAACAAACTGAACAAAAAACATCCACTACCTACAATAACTATTATTAACTACAATAACTCAAATAATATTACTTAGCTGTTGTTGGTTGGTGAACATATAGTTACGAGTTCGTGTATTAGTTTTACTTTTTTAATCAATATGCAGGCATATGCAGCAATATATCTCAAATATCATAATATGAAACCGGCTTTTGTGTAAGTTGTTTTTATTATTATTTGGGTAAGGTGCAAACCAATCTCTTGTTGAAAGTGTGTAATAAATTTGTTATTGTTTTAGAGAAATACTGTAAGCCAAAGTCAAGAGGTTGGAAGACGAAGGCGGCTTATGTGTCGAGACAAGTGGAACGAAAAAACAATATTTACCTTTGAATAAACCTTTGAATCTTGCGAAGAAGAGAGGTTGCATTTGTGGTTTAAAAATAAACTGGCGATACTGGTGGAGACTTATCGCGCTAAACAAAAAAAAAAACAATTTATAACAATCACAGTGCAGAAGTGTCCTACAAAGTGTTTTAAATATATGTCATTATATATCGTAATAACGGACTCTAAACCAACTCGTAAAGTAATTTAGCTAAGTGACAGTAATATGTTCGGTTGGTTTAATGGCTAACAGATGTCGCCTTTTGCAATTTCAATACAAATTACTTTTGGTAAATTATAAAAACAATAATTTCGAAATTCGATAAGAAATAAGTTCGTTTACTTTTGAACTAAGAAAGCGCTTGAAGATTATAATCTCATGCCTTCAAACTCCGAAAAAAGGCACTGCAGGATGGCATGCTATACACGCAAAAAAATTGTAAATGTAATAGGCACTGTTTTGTGTTCTAAGTATAGATTATTTTATGATTGTAATAATATTCAGGTTAAGCTTCAATCCTCTTTTCTTTAAGAAAATGAATAATTAAGCTATAACCTCTTTAATGATAACATGTAATACTATATCTTTCATAAAAAAAAAAAAAAAATGTTTTTTATATTTTTTACCATAATAATATCATAAGTTTGTCAAGGATTACTTTTATATAAAATATTACAATGCTGCCATTTCAACGTTTGTTTCATTTATTAGTATAGGTATATCTATACCGAATAATATATAACTTTATAATATATTGCATTATATTATTTATTAAATTACATCTATAGTAAACTAAAACATATAATAAAAACCTATTTTGGTATAAATATTCAGTAAATTTTCCAATTCGTTTAAATATTAATTGCAAACATTTTTATTTTAAAATACAAATCAGTTATCATAATTTTAAATTTTAGGAAACAACAAAAACGATTTGCCGTTATTAAGGATCGAACCCACAATCGCTCGCTTGTAATAGACCATTGTTAAGTGCGGCCGCTAACTTAACTTCAAATGAAGTAACGAAATTTTGCATTACTTTAAAGAAAGATGAAGACTGCGATAATAAAAATAATGCGTTAGTGTGCGTGGCCGGTTTAGCGCAGGCGACAGTAGTCTTTAAGGTGGGAATGGACTTCTACAGCTGATTGTACATACCTTACGAGTTATCGCATTCATTTATAAAGTTAAGTTATATAAAGTGGTGATGACAATACGGCAATAAATTATACATCGTGCACCTCAACATATTCTCAGTCTACCCATCAAAAATTATATTGTTACGGGCTGGGGGTACTAAAACGCCGGTTAAGGGTTGCGAAGTTTATTGGCAACGAAGGTACAGTCGATCGTAGGCAATGACAGGTAGAACGTAGCTGATGTCGTACCGAAGTCTTCACTTACGTCCACGAAGTCCGTGTCGTAAACACACAATAACGCTACAGACTAACACTACACTTCACGTAGTTCTCCAAGTTCTCGTTACAGTTGTCGCAGTAGGTATTCTCAAAGATCGTTTCTTATCTGTCGCTTGTTTTCGTATCGCTAGTCGAATGCAGTTTGACCGCGGGCTGGCGTCACGGGCCTTTATATAGATTGATCAGCTGATCGAACATTTCAGATTCGTCTAGACGTAATAATAATAGCGCATAACTTCGAGTACATTCAGTAGGTACCTACGGTATTTCCCGGAAACAAGTTTCTAGAAATTTCGATGTCGTGACTTCGTTGACAAAATTGTTGAGACCTGTACCATTCGATAGGCCACTCTAGGTCTAGCAATGCGTTTTTATAATGTACCCTTACAATGTCTAGATTTCGAGTTATAGGGCTTAAAAGTTACGCACTGCATGTCACGCGATATTGAACCTTATGCCATCGACATAAGGTACATTCGTAAGAATATAAATATATTCATTAGTTCAGTCACAGGAAACTCTTTTTCATATTTCCTACATGCAGCACATCAAGCTACTACAATCTGTCAATTTCCTTATAAGATTTTCAACTTTATCTCTAAAGTATTAAGGCTTAAGGTTGATTGGGAATATCTGACAGTTTGGGGTAGCTTGACCTGCTGTCGTCTGTACATGTTGATAAGGAAGCGTCTTCATCAGATTAATGACCGCCGCATCCAGCGGTAGCGGTAGGAATTAAACTTTAATAATATACAACGTGTAACAAAAAGGGTATATACATACCAAGGGCATGGTATCTTTAGATGATATCAAACGATATCGGAAGGGTTTCAACTCAAAATAAAATACTCAAAAAATTAGTACCAAATTTTCGGTTTCGTGTGTTTCTTAAAATAAAATCATAACAAACGTGGCAGCACACTACATACGTTAATAACTACTCGTTACCCGTCGCGTTACTTGCCAAAATCCGATAAATGTCTTCAATATCTCTGTGCGACTAGTATGATAGTAGCCTATCACAGGCGGTGTTCTTCCTTATAACTTCCTAACATAAAGAGATAGAATTAAAAAACCCTTCCAATATCGTTTGATATCATGTAAAGATGCCATGCTTTTGTTATGTATATACCCTTTTTGTTACACGTTGTATATATATTTTATTTATTCATCCATTTCAGGCATCAAAGCCCATACAAACACAAACAATACAGTATTAGAATAACATCCAGAAATACAATTACATATAAAACATAATCAATTAGGTACAATGTACAAATATATAATGCAGAATTTTAAACATCAAAGAAATAAGCAAGTCGATACAGGACCGCGCTGCCGCCGATCGAAGGTCAGTGAACCAATATTTTGAAGGATGTTCTATTCCGTTTACAATTATATGCGATTTAGTTTCTTTGAAATTTTGTTATTTTTATTTTTGATGCTAGGTTTTTTCTATGGTTTAGGATTATTCGTATGAACCAGCATTGTCCGTGTTTTCATTTATTGTCATAAGTATTATCAGCACCACTCTGTATATAATTATAACCTATATGTATTTAACAGAATTCTTAGTATTTTATTAGGGCTTATTAGGGCAAACATGCGATTGCATGGTATAAGAGGTAACATTTTTTTTTTTTATGTATCCATACTAATATTATAAATGCGAAAGTAACTCTGTCTGTCTGTTACGCTTTCCCACTTAAACCTTTCAACCGATTTTGATGAAATTTGGCACAGACAATCTTTAGACCCTGAGAAAGAATATAGGCTACCTTTTATCCCGGAAAAATTTGATGTTCCCGAGGGAAATCTAAAAAGCGCGATATAACCGAACTCCACGCGGGCGAAGCCGCGGGCGGAAAGCTAGTTGGCAATAAAATGAAACATTTATTAATTACGGTACTGAGTTGTTGTTGTGGAGATCCGCAGAAGAACCAAAGTCACCGACATAGACCGCAAAATTGGTAACAAACTAACAACATTTCTATGTGTATGTAATTATTCATTTGTATTGTTTGTTGATTTTTCATAATAACGTAAAATGAGAACTTTAACATGTAAGTAATTAACATGTAGGAAAATATATTCACGCTTTTATTTTCAATTATTTTTATTCTTTAAGCAAACTTATGCCGATTAAGATCTAAGTCTAGGGAAGTAAGTAAGGAGGGAGTAAGGGGATCTAAGTCTCACTTTACTTTTAATATTTGAATGTAAACACATTGATATAATATTAAACAGATATGATATGCTCTAACAAACAACCAAAATAAATGTGCCGAACGGAGCAGCAGCACACACATGCAATTTTTTTATTCTGCGTACATTTCACACGTTGGCACAGTGTGATTGAGATGGGGCGCAATCTAAAGCATATAGAAGAAAAAGATGGCTAGTGTTTGTCGTTTGCGCTTAAGGCGGTTCCAGAGGAAAAACACACCGCAGGCCGTTTTTATGTACTTTTTCGGAGCTATCTACTCTTTATCCAAAAGAAATATCAACTTATTAAAAATACATAAATTTCTCCATAATCTTGCCTCCAAAATTGTAGATTTTTTTTTTACTAAGCATAATGTTTAAATAATTCCTTCACAACGAAACCTCTCACAAGCGAAATAATTATCAAAAACGTGCATCTCCTCGAAAAGTAAGCATTATTTAGATTGCGTTCTTACACTAATGGATAGGCAATTTCATGACGAACGTTATTGTAGAAATATTTTTTTTAAACGACCAAAACAAAAATTTTATTCAAAAATCTGAGCGTATTCCCCATCATTTCTCTTGACCGAGCTATTGAGATTCAGTATGCCACAAGCTCTCGAAGGGGGAACCCGTGTCGTTCGTCATCGCGCGGTCCGCTAGCATAGCGGGCGGCGCGTGAGCGAGAAAGCATCTGCTTGCTCGCTCACGCACCGCATGTCGCATAGAGTATAATACTATCATAAAGTGTCTCTGTTATTGATGTTCATTTTGGTGTTCGTTTTTTTAACCGATTTCAAAAGGGAGGAGGTTACCTATATGTTTTTTTATGTTTGTTTGCGGATAACTTTACTATAATATGAATAATAGGGTATTTGACTAAAAAAACTAATTAGTCCGTCATTCAGATTATAGAAAAATATTGGATAGGTTTATTATATACGTTTTACATTTCGTATATTTTGTTTTATCAAATCAATAAAAATTGACAAATATAATAGGCATCAAAGATCAGGAGTGATGGCTGATGACGTCACTGGCCGCTCCACGACGACCGGTCCTGCGCCTCCCGCATCCAGCGGTTTCCCGAAAAAAAAAATCCTAAAGTAACCCCTAAAATTGAATTTATAACAGTTGTAACTGTATTATTAATCATCAAATCTTGATAAAATTGAGAAGAGCGTTGTAAAATATAATAGTAAATGAAACCATTGTTTTTGTTTATCGATTTAACTAAGATGTTCTAAAATAAATAATGTATTTAATAATAAATAACGTGAACGAAACGTCGCTCCATCGCGGCGTCCAATGCCTTCTCTTTCACTTCTATGCTTAGCGACAGTGACCGCTGAGGCGCGCTGCCTGACGGACCTATGTCAATTTTTGCTTTACCCCGCACAGAAAATAATTATATTTACGTGTCTGTTTGTTGATGAATAATCATATTTCGTTTTTGCCCGGGTTCAAACCCCAGGTTTACATTATACGCTTTTTGTAGATTTTAATTGAAATAAATGCTTTTTAATTTACTGTTGTATTTTTGCCGATATTTTATTTGATTTTTTTCTGTAATTATTCTTTCTTTTTACTTTTTCGCGGCAAATTTTTCTTCACCTGTATGTGTTCGGGTTCAAACCCCAGCTTTACGTTGTATGCTTTTTGTTGGATTTCTTATTTGCAATTGTTTTTTTTTTAATTATTATTAATTCAGCCGATTTTCTGTATTTTTTGTAGTAATTGTTCCATCTTTTAAATATATTCTTTTTGTAACAATTATAATGCAAACTAATATTTAAAATCAATTCGTTATAATTTTCTTTCTACAAATTTCTAGAAATTAATAATAAATAATAATAATAAGCCTTTATTTAACCACGAATTTCTTAGTTCATATTATAATTTAACAAAAGAAAAACAATAAAAATAACAGTTAATTTGATAATAGTTCAAAACAGTAAATTTAGATTTCATTTTGTTGCATTATTCATGGCCCCTTTCAGTATAGGCCTCCTCCAAGTGCCTCCATCTATTTCAATTTTTTTGTGTTGTGTCATCATTCTAAGCACTCGTACAAACCCGACTTCGATAAGAGTTGCAATTTTGAAGAAAAAATCTTTTATTTTTTTAAATATCCGAAAATGTATTTTTTTTAACAGTTACTCTAAACAGCTGTTTATAAATAGTAATTTCTAGAAATGATATATTTCTAACAGTTTCATGAAAAAGGACATAACACAAAAAATTTAAGCAGAACGGACAAAGCGCATTATAAAAATAAAAAAGAAAACAAAAGTAATAATAAAAAATGAAAATATGTATAAAATACACATTTTCGAAAATGGCAAGGTAAAGTAAACGGATGTGGGATTCGAACTTGCTGCTCGTCTAATGCGAACCGGGACTGTGACGAACAGAGCCAACTATGCTTGCGGTTGGGTTGTGAAATTACGCTTCTAAATGTAGATGAAATAGAAAAGAAAAACAATAAAAATAACAGTTAATTTGATAACAGTTCAAAACAGTAAATTTAGATTTTATTTTGTTGCATTATTCATGGCCCCTTTCAGTATAGGCCTCCTCCAAGTGCCTCCATCTATTTCAATCTTTTTGTGTTGTGTCATCATTCAAGCACTCGTACAAACCCGACTTCGATAAGAGTTGCAGTTTTGAAGAAAAAATCTTTTATTTTTTTAAATATCCGAGAATGTATTTTTTTTTAACAGTTACTCTAAACAGCTGTTTATAAATAGTAATTTCTAGAAATGATATATTTCTAACAGTTTCATGAAAAAAGGACATAACACAAAAAATTTAAGCAGAACGGACAAAGCGCATTATAAAAATAAAAAAGAATACAAAAGTAATAATAAAAAATGAAATATGTATAAAATATACATTTTCGAAAATCGCAAAGTAAAGTAAACGGATGTGGGATTCGAACTTGCTGCTCGTCTAATGCGAACCGGGACTGTGACGAACAGAGCCAACCATGCCTCGCGGTTGGGTTGTGAAATTACGCTTCTAAATGTAGATGGAATAAAGAATGGTTGGTATAGATTTAATAGAACGTGCGTATTTCTCGATGCACGATGCCTCACGCATCAATGTACTCGCGCGGAGCGCCCCGCGCCCCGCAGTGGGCGGGGCTAGTCGTGTCCCACTTCGTCTGCTTCACCCCCTCAAATACCTAAAAGTTTGCTATTCACAGCGTCTTAACTTGTATTTGTAAGTACTTCGTCCGCCAGACGGCGCTAGTAATATTTTGCGAAGTATTGTAGAGGTGGGGCGCGGTGAAGAGGGAGCAAATGCTCAAGGTCATTTGGTGAGGGTACGACCTTAATTAAGCTTTGAAAATAGTACCTAGATACAATTAAAAAGAAGGTATTTTAGTAAAAGTACTGAATTTATAAAACGTTTTTACAAAAAAAGTCTGTGTCAAAAACGAATATACAAAAACCAAAGATACCGACATCCGAAATTAGTTATTTCTCACTTTGTAGTGGTTTATGGAAGTCGGTTGTTTTTTATTGTAAAACAGTTTTTATTTTACACTTTCTAGTTGTGGAAAGTACTATGTATTCAGTTGCATCCGCTCAGACTGGAGGCAGACGCTAATATAGTTGGGAATCGACGTAACTTTGTTAACTTTAATTTTTTCCCATAATTTTGAAAAATTCCCTCGACTGCCTATGGTCGTCATCCTCAGATTTACTGCAGACCATTATTTTAACCCAATGGGTGCAAAGTTCTCATCAATATAAATGAATTAAGTCCAAACACAAAGTAGCTACTGTAAACCGTTGAAGAGTTCCCGGAACTGGCCTTTGTCTTCATCATCAAAGCTCTTATGAGAGTCACAACTCATCTAGGTGTAAAGTTCTTATCAATACAAATTAATCAAGCCCAAACACAAGGTAGCGGCTGTGAATTGTTGAAGAGTTCCTTCGACTGTCTCCCGGCTCCATCATCAGATCTACTCCCGACCTTTATTAAATTGTAGTGCTTTAAAATACTTAATGAAAATACTAAGAAATGCACTAGTCGCCCCTACGATTTTTCAAAGTTCCTCTTGATTTCTCTGGTCTTCCATCATCAGATCCTGATGTCCTTATCATGGGACCACTTTGGAAATGTCTTTTTTCCAACAAAGAAAGAATGATCAAAATCAGTTCATAAACAAGGAGTTATCCGCGAACAACATAAAAAAAGCATATACAATATGTAAAGAAAACCCTGTCCGACCCATAAGGATAATAAAGGTTAGGTAAACACATGACCAAAACAAATATGAAATTTTACTTAATCATCACAGTAACAATAAAAATGAATTTTGAAATAATCTTTTTTTCCCGGGTATTAATTCCAATTTCCCCGAAATATGGTAATTTTTAAAAAACTGACAACACCATTTGTGACGGAGCGAATAGCGATGCGACCACGTGCCGCATGCCCCGCCCCCCTTCACCCGCGCATGTATGCGCGGGTGAAGGGGGGCGGGGCTATCGGGTTGCCTACCGCACATGCATTAAATTACCTCGCTTTTTCGAAATAATATTTTTTTTTTTGGGGGATTTTTTTTTTAAGTTTAGCCCGGCTTTGTAGGCATTATTAGAATCAGTTAACGATACCTAACAATACCTTCACGGATCGGACAGGGTTTTCTTTACATATTGTATACGGTCGAATTGAGTAACCTCCTCCTTTTTGAAGTCTGTTAAAAATACCTAATTAAATAACGAAATAAATTTTTCTTTTACGTCTTCTTCCGCAACGTGATATCACTTCATCTACTTCCATGGGTACGTTTTTATGGACGTGGAGAAGTGCCAGTTCGGTTAGACGTTCTTCAACCATTGAAGTTCTTTGCCATGCTTTGAGTTTTTGTAACGTAGACGACGAACGACTGGGTGTTGAGAGGCGAGCTCAGACTGGGAGGAGACCTGACGTGTTATGCGGACCACATGCTGGTCACCGCCTGGGGAGCTCGTACAGGGAAGCAACGTTGCTGGCGACAGCTGCGATATCACAGGTGGTGGGCCGCATACGTCGCCTAGGCCTGGAGGTGGCCCTCAACAAGTCGTAGGCCATGGTGTTTTATGGTCCCCAGCGGGCGCCGCCACCCGGCTATCGGGGGCAGTCCACCATGAAGTACCTGGGATTGTTGTTCGACAGCCGGTGGGACTTCGGCTCCCACTTCCGGCGGCTGGCGCCCAAGTTTTTGAGGGCGGCTGGGGCGCTTTCAACGTTGCTTCCCAATCTGGGTGGCCCGAGCACTGCCTGCAGGCGGCTCTACATGGGAATCGTGCGATCGATGGCTCTGTATGGGGCTCTGGTGTGGGCCTCTGACCTGACGGCCGGCAGCATCGCTGTACTGCGACAACCGCAGAGAGCGATGGCCATCACAGTCATACATGGGTATCGCACGGTCTCCTATGAGGCAGCCTGCCTACTGGCTAGATCCCCGCCTTGGGACCTGGAGGCGAAGGTCCTAGCGTCACTGTTCTGGTGACGTGAGGAGGCGAACGGCCGATGCTGCGTCAGCTGGAGTAGCGTCGGTCGCAGCTCCGACAGGTCCTAGTGGCGGAAACGGGACAAGCTTTCACGTCCTACCACCGGCTTCACCACTATCGAGGCGATCCTTCCGGTACTGGTGGACTGGCTCGGGAAAAGGCACGGCTCCCTGACGTTTCGGATGACGCAGGTACGGAGGACACGACGCGGCATACGCTGGCAGAGTGTGCTACTTGGCAGGAGCTGCGCCGTTCCCTCACCTCTGAAGTAAACAGTGACCTGTCGCTGCCGGCCGTAATCGGGTGGATAGTCGGCAGCGAAGAGTCCTGAGATGCGGTGGTTTCCTTCTGAGAAACAGTCGTCTCACATTAGGAGGCTGCGGAAAGGGAGACGGAGATCTCGTTCTGCAACAGGCGCACCGGGCGTCGGCGGAGAGCGTATAACTCCCTCTCCCAGCCCCCCTTAATGGGTCCAGGGGCTACAGACTCGGGGACATCTGTCGCCCCCAAACATTAGGACCCGAGTGCCTCGAATCTTGCGGGCAGCGGGGCGGCGGTGGCGGCGGCGAGTGAGCGGCAGGATCTTATGCGTATAATCAAATGGACCGATTCTCGAAAACAGCGGCGCGGGAGCGGGGCGGTGGCGGGCAGCGAGCGGTGTACTTCTCGCGCTCGAATCTTGCGGGCAGCGGGCGGGCAGCGAGCGGTGATCGAGCGTTAGGAATAAATTTGAATCAAAAAGATGTTGCCGCCATTGTTCAGACCTTTCTTTCGCGAATAAAAACATATAACTCGTCGACACAATCGTGAACACAACACTACGCGGCTATAGTGACGCGCGATCTGCCCGTTATTTTCGAGAACGGGTCGGCGGACGTCCATGAGGATTTTCCACCGCGGACACCAAAAAAAAAAAGGAAACTTAGGACTTTCAAACTCCCTCGCCAAAAAAAAAACGTAGTTATGTGTAGACGACAGCACATCAAGCTAATAAAAACTGTCAAATTTCTTTATTAGATTTTCAACCTTATTGCTAAACGATGAAGGCTCAAGATTGATTGGGAATATTTGACAGTTTCCGGTAGTTTGACCTGTTGTCGTCCGTATATAAATCCTCCTTTTTCAGTAAGCAGGCACCTACTTATCTACCTACGAGATTCTTTAAGAACATTACAACAATATATTTTTTTTTTTTTATTATTATAAACTAGTGCTTGACTGCAATCCCGCCTGATGGAAAGCAGTGATGCAATCGTTGAGTGTAAAGCGCACTAGTTTATTAAGCCTATTCACTTAAAAAAACTTAGGAATAGGAAGGATGACGGCAGTTGAGCGAGGTGATGCAATGTGAAAATAAACCCAAGACCAACACGACCAAACGATGCTGCGCTAGAGGGAGATTGATTCGGAGACTCTCCACGACCAAATTCCCGAGACAACAACATTTGGCGCATCGTACCCGCCACACATCGCAACACAACTGCTCAGACCCGTCCTCCGTACGGCTTCACCAGACATCATGCCGGAACACGACGAATCGCTTGGCGGCAAGACTTTGTCTGGTGGGTGGTCACTTCCGCCGGCAGCCGATGTTATGGCCTACCACCATATATATTTGACATATTTGAGTTTAAAAACACACACACTGGCAAAATGAAGAAACTGATTAATAAACAAAACGCGCGCAACTGTCATACGAAATGTGACATTTGAATGTTGACGGTATAAAAAAGTACTCTGTGGTTGGCGGCGATGGCGGCGTTAGCGCGGTAAAATTCAAATTTTGGCTGCGTTCGTTCCCGAATAATACGTTTGCCATCAATCAATGTACGTCTTATATAAATTGATTAAATATTGAAAGTACTTAAATAAAATCCTCCTGTGCTGGATTCTGGCTCCTGGATCCAGCCCAGGGGGTAGTCATGACCCCCATGACCCCCCCCTGGATCCGCCCTTGTCATGGAGTTCCGCAAGGTAGTGTGCTTGGACCACTCTTGTTTACACTCTATATTAATGACTTCCCTAAGTCCATTAACATCCCATGACGTTGTTTGCCGATAATAGTACGATAATTATACCATGCCATAAAAGTACATATGAAACGGACCTCTAAAATACATTAGTTGAAGCGGTAAAGTGGCTGGATAGTAACAAATTAAAAATTAATATAAATAAAACTTTAATTATGCACTTTAGCCAACGATCATCATTATTCTCTAGTCTTGACAACAATAATAATAAAATACTGACAGCTAATAGTACAACATTTTTAGGCCTAACAATTGACAGGAACTTAAATTGGAAAGCGCACATTGAGACTCTAGCAAAAAGAGTATCCAGTAGTGCATACGCGTTATATAAATTATGACGTACCTACTCTAAATGAAGCTATATTAACGGCCTATGGTTTGGTTGAATCTGTCATTAGTCATTAGATATGGTGTGACATTCTGGGGTAACTCAACTGATAAAGATATTATCTTTAAAAGACAAAAGTTCTGCTTGAGATCCATGTTTAATCTCAAAAGTACTGATAGCTGTAAAATATTTCATTGAATATCATATTTCAACATTACCTTCACTTCACATATTAGAAATAGTACCTAATGTTTGTAAAACTAAATCCACATTTGTTTCCTCGCATGACTGAAAAATTACCTAGAAATAGACGTGATGATAGCAAAATATGTTTACACCCGTCAAAGACTGCACTTATGCACAAGAGTGTCTTTTGTGTGGCACTGTGCGAGCCTGTGTCCGCAATATAACTTGCTTAACACTATTTTGATCTCTTTTATTTTAGTGAGAGGGTCCTACACCGTTAGTGAGTTACTGGCACTGACCTTTAATAAAAATAACCAATTTCCTTATACATTTAATTGATCAAAAGTCCCAAATGCTAACGCGTATACTCTAGTCGGCCAGTGCGCAGTAACTGGCGACTCATTACTCAGTTCATTCTTCACACATACTTTCCAAAATCGCTGACACGCAACGTTCAGTCTACATGGTCTCTACAGCACCAATAATCTCTAACAAATTACCTAAAAGTTGGAAAGAGCAAACCGTGTCTAAACTCAAAGAAACAATGAAAAAGTTTTTTGCACAAAAAGCATATTATAGCATTAATTATTTTTTAAATGATTCAGTAATTATTATGAATAAAAAATAATAACTAACATTGTAGTAATTGTGGTCCTGTAGTAGTGGGGAACTTATAATGCCTATATTATAAATTATATTAAAATTTGAATTGTTTTTAAAATTGTTGTAAATCTTAATTGTGATAATTATAATATGAAATATTGACATGGTATTGTATATAGACACGCTAAATAAATAATATTTTTTTTTTGTTAAATATTCTAGTAATTGTGTAATTAATGTAAATATTTCAATTACATTTTAATAAATTGTTTGAGTTGCGATCGATATCTCTTAAATAAATGTAAAATGTAATACAAGTCATCCATTCTATTATAATAATTATGTATTATGTACCTAAAATATTTGCACGCCATGAGAAATGGCAGACATGTCGTGAGCCACTCTTTCTCGAGATCTTACATGCATGAGTTTTTTTTTTATTCTATATGTATACACATGTTTGGACAAATAAAATTTCTTGTTCATGTTCATGCTTAATTCAAAATAAAATCTAATATAAAATCGAAAATGCTAATATATTTTTTTCCAGAACTTATTTAAAACATTGCGCGGACAGATTGACGATTATTTTCCGTAACAATTAAACGTAGCTTTACAATTTCAATTCCAGCCAGTATAATAATTTCTAAAATCTAGTAGGTTTATTTTTATTCTGTCACGAAATCTGTCATATTGGTAATAAAACGTTTGCCACAATGAAGTTTATATGGCTCTTATTTATTTGTATGATAGTATATTGTTATGGTGTTAGTGAGGATTACTACTTTGCCAAACAGGAACCCGAACTTGCCAATAAAACAAATTATACGAAAGTTCCAAAAACACTTAAAAATATTTTGCTTACAGCTAGAAGAACTGATTCGAACGATTCGTCAAAAACCGCTATTCAGAACAATGACGAACTTAATTACGAGAGTTATAACGAACTTTCCGATATTGAAGACCAGATGATGAATAGAACTTCTAAAAGTAAGGCACATATAGGACATAACGGTTTTGACAATGATTCAGTCGGAGTCAGATTCAGTACATATGCTAATTTACATCAAGGCGTTGATTACGTTTCAAAACTAAAGTCTTTTGAAGAAATCATCAAAGATTATGCATACCACGATGATACCGCAGGGACAGCATCCCCAATGCTTCGTGATCTTAATAAAACTACCGCAACACAAACAGAATATGATTTTAACAAGGTGATCTTAAAAAATGCCACCAGAGACAAAAATGAGTCCGAGACGTTAGCAGTTGACGTTAATAATGTTATACCGGTTTCAAGTACTATTAATGATGATAATGAGTATATTCGATCTTCTAATGTATCAAACAGAGATATCTGGTATGTCCCAGAAAATACTCCATGTTGGGACTTGCCTATACTATACGGTGAATTAGGACATACATCCCGCACTTCGAAGGTTTTTGTTATGTATCCAGGTATTTTAAACAACGTCATAGAAGCAAATGAAAAGTCAAGTAAGCCCTCCGGGCATCTTTATGTCTCTATATCTCAAATTGCGAACAAGTGGTGCTCTGAAGGTCCTTGTTACGGCGATCACACCATGTGTCTATTCTCGGATAAGACTAATTCTAAGTTATGCAAAAATGGTTACAAAGTTTCAACTCCAACTATGGTTGAGCAGATAGGATTAGTGAACACTGTTAATTCAATGCGAAACCGCGTTGCCTCTGGTGATTCAGATATATATAACCATTTGCCTACAGCTGCAGATATGAATCAGTTAATATATGACTTTGACTTGGAAAGTATGGCTAGTGCATGGCTTCACCAGTGCCTGCCAGGTCCCGCAGTTTGTTCTGCCCTTGAAGGAAACTACGTGACTCAACTTGAGTGCACCAAATTCGCTAAATATTGTTGCATAAATTCTTTCGAAACTGAAAGAGTTTCAAAATGGTATCACGTTTTTATTTTATACCTACTTATAACCTTTTATTTTCGATTTTGATTAACGTACCTACTATTGAAATTGATTGGAATTTGATTTTTCAGCATACCACAATTTGATTGCTATATTGAACCTATTATTGGCTGTATTCACGTGTGGTTTTGGAAAGCTGGAAAAGCACTTACTGCGACAGATGTCAAGTGCGGTCATATAACGCCAGACACATTTGAAACCGCTCAGTTACTATGGGCGCAAACCAATAAAATAGGTTGTGCATATGGGACAACCTCAGACGGAGATATACGAGTTGTATGTAACTTTGCCCCTGGTGCACCTTTTTACATTGATACCAAATTCTACTGTGGTTTCACAACTCATTTCGGAGCGAAGCCTCACTTCAAGCAGAAAATTATTGATGATAAATTCTTAAAAACGCTGGGTATTTTTTTAACGCCAATAAATAAAAGTAACACAATTGAAACAAAATCTACAAATAATCTCGCCAATCTCTCTATGAGATTTTCACACAGAGACATTCTTGGTGAGATTTATAAGAGCAAGTGGATACGAGAGAATTTGAATGAAAGCATTAACGGAACTGTAGGAATGATCGCTCGTCTGGTGACTAAGTACACATTTGTTCAAGACATTGGCTCTCAGTGTGATATAAATGAACCGATTTACGAGAGCGGTGAACCTGGTTCGAAATGCGTGGAGAGAGGGCGGCGATTCCATGCTCTGTGTTATGACTTCCGCGACCCCACGCCCGGGTATAGGCTGGCTGCTGTAGTAGCACCCGTCGCCTTGTTTTCCCTTATACTTTACGATTTGTTTAGTGGTGTAGTGCGACAAACTAATTATTAATAATATGTCAAATACTATTTGGATATCTTCAAGTGAGTGTACTTGTCAATATGACTTCTAGAGAGGCAGTTTCCTTTTTTTGTGTTCCAACCATTAGGTACTTTGGTCTTCAAATTAAACTTTCAAAATCAACGGATTCTGAATCATTGCAATTTAACTCTAACCTTCTCGGTATCAGAGGAGACCTGTGCCCAGTAGTGGGACGATAAAAAGGTTGATGTTGTAGATACTCTATAGTTCTACACTAACATATAAAGAATTAAAATTCCTTTGTATGTATGTAGTGGGCAATCAGTGGAACTACCAGTGGAATTAAAAAAAACAAAGGACTGCTCCCGGGTGCCGGCAGAAGTAAAAACTTGAACAGTAATGTTGTGCATTTTTGAATATTTTTAATGTTTCCATATTTTAAACACTTTTTACAGGAATGCAGACGGTCGAGCAATCACCGTCCGGATGCAGGAAACAAACTGTAGTACAAACGACAGCACTTCAAGCTGTCAGATTTCTTTATTACATTTTCAACTTTAAATGCAAAGCATCAAGGCTCAAGATTGATTGGGCATTTTTGACAGTTTCGGGTAGATTGAACTGCTGTCCTCTGTACAAACACGCAAACGAAAACTAGCGCAAGTGCTCAGCATAAGTAAAATAAATCAGCAAAAGCAGGCACAATAAATTTTCTCAGCGCGATAGAAAGATTTTATTTGCTCTCCTACCACGCGCTGGTTATCTATTTTCCCTCCGTCTTATGAATTTTCGATCAGGTTGAGCGCGAGCTTAACGTTTTTTCCCCTTCTCCAAAAAAGTGCACAACGTGGCTAAAAAAGTTATCGCTTCAAAAACCATTTTTGCTGTTGATAGCTTAATTTTTGAGGAAGGTTAAAGGTAACACTATTTAACACATTTATGAATCAATTACCAAACTATTATACCGGCTGGAAAAAAGCAAACAAAATTGTATTTTTAACATTTGTAAGGGCCTATTGGTCATTTACCACCAACTAACTACAGCGGCAACGATTCATGAGATTAGGCTATGTTGTGCATAAGTTTTAGTTGGAATAAAACAAAGGTAATTCAGTCACGCACACGCGTCTGACACAATGATGCAGCGGTTACCGAGATCCTGGCATCAAATATTAAGTAATTGTGAACACTTACAATGGGTATGTCACATTATTCTAAATTAGGTCAGTCCTTGGACCTGCTGTCGCAGCAAGCATCTCCAGCCTGTGTGATCACCCAGGACAAGCAATGGATGGGAGGTGCATTTACTTCGAATGCAGTTCGTAATCCCATCCAAAGATCGTTCGAATTCGGTGAGCGAAATATTGAGAGACAGATAGCAGCCCACAACGGCCAGAGATCCCCATTCTACGGCAACATAACCTTGCCCACTATCTAATAAACAGCAGTGAAGCCCACCGCTTCCACCAACCCCGTAGACAGCAACCGAGTCCTCGGTATCTAACGAGGATGATCTTGTAGGCCATAGGGCTCTGCCACTACTGCCACGGCAACCGACCACTCTTCTCAATTGTCTGATTAAAAAGATTTTGTGCATTGCGGCAGTGATTCAGGTTGCACTGAAGAATTTTTAGGGCTGGGAAGGCGAGGTATCCATTTCCTCTGTAAGGCCCACACTCAATGACTCTAAATGCGGGCGCCGATTCCTGCGATATCACAGGGGCATGCAAGGCTCGTCTCTTTCGTGGAGTGCATTTCTTGCCCCAACCGGTGATACGATGGAAGACCCTGGTCTGCACATAACAGTCACCGCAGGGTCGGCGACGTGCACTCCCTTGCTTTGTGAGCTCCGCCACAAGCGTAGCACTTGTCACTCCGGTCAACTGTACTAGTGCACGGGCAGCGAAGGTGTCCAGGCTCAAAACATCGGTAACACATCATCCGACGCGCCCCCAAAACTTGAACCTTTGCTAACGTCCAACCTAAGCGCAATTTTTCAGATGCGAAACTTTTTTATTGCCGCCATTATTATTAGATAGGGGGCAAGGTTATGTTGCCGTGGAATGGGGATCTCTGGCCGTTGTGGGCTGCTATGTGTCTCTCAATATTTCGCTAACCGAATTCGAACGATCCTTGGATGGAATTACGAACTGCATTCGAAGTAAATGCACCTCCCGTCCATTGCTTGTCCTGGGTGACCTTAATGCTCACTCCAGAGCATGGGGTAATAGACCGAGGGGACACGTAATGCAGGACTGGGTAGCTTCGATTGATCTTCGACTTTTGAATCGAGGGTCCGTTGCCACATGCGTTCGATGGCAAACCCCGCCACTAAGGCGATGTCGATGTGCCTGGTTTTAATGAGCGTCGGCTGGGCGAGTCCCACACACGCCCGTCGCCTAACCGCGCAGGGTATGGTACGTAAAGGCATTTCCTAAGGAACTTCTATCTAAACTGGAATGTGAACTATCGATCAAAACGCGGTCCGAGGGAGATAGCTTCACAGAAGCCCTCTGTCCTTGTTGTGTAGGGTGACTATTATAATGGAATTTGTAAGGAATGTACGTAAATTTTTTTTTTCACTTCTGTTATCTGAGTTTTAATGAAAATTTAGGCATGGATGCGAACTTATTAAATTTATTATTGAATTTTAAAAATGGATGAATAAATTGATGATGTACGGACGACAGCAGGTCAATCTATCCGAAACTGTACCTATAAATAAATAAAATATCTACAAGAAAGCAGAATTTAATGTCATTGTAAATACCCAATAAAAGTCACTTACTTCTTATGCACACAATAACTAAGTGCACATTTATTAATTATTCCAAAATGTATGGTCATCCTACATACAAACAAAATAACTTGTATATGATTACCGCAAAAACCTTACTTAAAGAATGATATTTCGCATCCAGAGTATGACTCACCATCTTTTTTCTAATCGAAATTTTTGGTTTCAAACAAAATTACAAAAAATAAATACGGGTAACACTTAGAAAGAGACAGAGGGCTACTGGGACGCTTTCTCCCTCAGACCGTGTTCTCTGCAAATAAAGTTTTATTTCCGATCGACCTTATTGCTTTGGCTATAGAGTCTTCTTTTAAATAACAGACTTATTTATGCAAGTTCACTTTCCAGTTTAGATAGAATTTCCTTGGCATTTCCACAGCGAAAAAAAAAGATAAGTTACGCAGTTATGGCTTGTCTATAAAGTCGTGAAAATGGATGTTTAGTGAACTAACAATTTTAAAAGTAGGGCAACAATAAATCTTACTTAATCTTCGTAAATACAAGTACATCGAATGTCATCGATTTGTTTAGTGACTTGTTATTTATTGAAATTTGTATTAATTTCCAATTCTCTTTAGACAGAACATCGAAGAAATGTGTTAAATATGAGAAAAACAAACCTGAATGGAGCTCGGGAAATTATTTTTAAAGTTTATCATCAATGTTTGTTAGTATAAGCCCCGCACGTTGATATTGCGATTGGCGGCCATCTTGGTGAAGTAGTTGAACTCGCACCGTCAGTACCGTTCGCAAGATCATCTCGCGATTTACGATTACGTGTTTACGCGCATTGAATACTTGGTACAGCTTTCTGTTTTCCTTGAGTTTTGTTACCTGTTACCCGTAGAATTGAGTAAGAAATTAATTAGAATTTAACTGGTTAGAAAAAAAAAATCTTAAAGATAGTATTAAAAAGATACTCGTTCCCTTGAAATTCGATAATGAAATGAAAGTTTATTTATCAGAATGTGGATGAGTAGGTATAGAGAATGTATGTATAATCCATCCATACTAATATTATAAATGCGAAAGTAACTCTGTCTGTCTGTCTGTCTGTCTATTCGCTTTCCCGATTAAACCTCTCAACCGATTTTGATGAAATTTGGCACAGACAATTTTTAGACCCTGAGAAAGTACATAGGCTACCTTTTATTGAAAAAAAATGATATTTTTCGCAATTCGAATTCCACGCGGGCGAAGCCGCGGGCGGAAAGCTAGTAAAATTATAAAATACAAATAAACCCATAACCCTAGCTTATTAATTTTATATAAATTTTTTTTTGCTAGCTCTCCTTTTATGCGACGGATGACGTCACGCAGCTTTTATTGTGACAAGATTCCATCGCAAATTCGCAATATCAACGTGCGGGGCTTATACACCAAGCTGCACAAATTTTATCAAATATGGATGTTATTTATGCTTGAACAGTTGCTAAAACAGGTATTAATCATGTTACTGTTTGTTTTTATCTACCTACCAGAAGTTTGAAATTTACTAAGTAAACGATTTTAAGACTAAAATAAGGATTGTTTACATTGCGCATTTATAGGTTACATTTCAAGTATAAGCAGACCATATTGTAGTGCCTTTTGATATTTTAGGTTAAGGTCAACCGGGGCAATTGCGTCAAATAAATAGTTCACACGCCTTTAAAAAAACATATCACACTAATTATAAATTTGATTAAATTAAACCCTTAATGTAAATGTTTAAAGAAATTATCTCTGTACAACCCTAGTAAATAGTAATAGTAGTATTTCTTTCATTAGTTACAGTAAATATGTGTAACTAAACTTTTTTAAAAACAGTAATTTTAGACGCATTTTGCCGTATTGGGGCAAACGCGTCTTCAATTGCGTCCTATAGACGCAATAGCCCCGAAACAGCGGACGCATTTACCCCAAAAATCCAGACCAAACCTAAACAAAAACAAATTAAAAATTCATTTCTCTACAAATAAAACGATTTCAATAAAAATAACTATCGGTGCAAACAGGCTATAATATAACATATTGTGTATGAACATTTCACATTAAAAACGGATAATTTAGAAACAATATGGATTTTAATCACTCATCTCGCGGAGTCCGACTTGAAAAAAAAACACGCTATTTTCAATATGGCCGATATTTTGAATTTGTGCGGTACATCGCCATCTATTTAAACTATACGTTACAGTTTTATTCAAAGTAAACAAAACAAGATGGCAGGAGACGCAATTGCCCCAAAGACGCAATTGCTCCGGTTGACCTTATTTAATTTACCACTGATTTTAAAAATGAATTACATCATGTTGGGAATTCAAATTAGTGCTATCCATCTTATGATAGAAATTACATACATATTATTATTTTTAATCTTTCAGGAAAATGGGAAGCCCTTTATCAAGATATATGAGATAGTTAGGTATTCGCTTAAGTAAAAATAGCAGGCTGATGACATGCTGATGACAGTAGTAGCGGAGACGTTGTTAGTGACGCAGCTGACAATGAAAATACTTTTTAATGAAGAATATTTGGAATCAGGTGAAGAAAGCAATTATTATGTTTTGGAATACTTTTCATTGGTAAAATCACGTTAAGACATATAATAATAAATATGTACGACTTTATTATTTGTTTTACTCATTTTATTTAATCGCCAGAGACCATAGATTTGTGTTTTCATTAAAACCAGTTTTGCTTCTAGTACAAAATAATGTGCTAGTAACAAAATGATTTCAAATTTTCAATCACATTAACAGGGTTGCTATTTTCACGACTTTATAGACACACTATAAAATCCATTTATGTATGCGACTGAAAGACTTGTATCTATGGTCATGAATAAATGTTAAAAAAAACAAATCTTGTTTAGTTTCAAAGAGTATAGTAATTTAGTTTCTTGTTGTGTCAAAAACATGTTTGCTTTTTCAGATTTATAAAAATCTGGAAAAGCAAACAAGACACCGAAAAGCTCTGCAGAGTGCAGCAGCGCAAACCCACAAAGCAAGTAATCATATATTATAGTACTCTGTGAAGTAATGACTACGTTTAAGACGCTGTGATAGACAACTTTTAGGTATTTGAGGGGGTGAAGCAGACGAAGTGGGACACGACTAGCCCCGCCCACTGCGGGGCTCTCCGCGCGAGTACATCGATGCGTGATGCGTCGTGCATCGAGAAATACGCACGTTCTAATAAATCTATACCAACCATTCTCTATTCCATCTACATGGTATGGCAAGGTTCGGGCAACCGATACCGAACGACGCTGCGCTGTTGAGGATTTCATTGCTGAGATGAACCTATCGATTCATAATACCCCCGATGCACCACCTACTTTTTGCAGCCAAATAGGCGAATCTTGTATTGACGTCACACTTTCTAGTGCCGACGTACGTTTGGATAGGTGGCGTGTCCTACCGGACGCGTCTTGTAGTGATCATCGCCTGATCGTGTACGAATTTGTTCCTGGTTATATTCAGGGTCCGTCTCATATTCCTGGTAATTTCAAATATAGATGTAAAGGTGCGAACTGGGAATTTTTTGGCTCGCTTTTTGCGTGTCACGCCAAGGAGTTCACTCGGGACGGGCTGTCAGCCAAAGAAAGTGCTGACATTATGTCAGAAACCTTTACCTACTGTGCTGACATCGCCATTGGTCGTGGATCTATGACCAATATTCGTAGATGTGACTGGTGGAGTGATTATTTAGTTGAACAGCGCAAAAGATATCGCAGAGCGCGTACACAGTTAAATAAACTCAAGAGCCGAAAGATTACTGGAGATCTTCTTACGTCCGCTTTAAATGCTTTCAGAGTTGCCAAGTCACGCTACAAAGCATCGGTGGAAAAATCTAAGGGTAACTTGTTGCGGAAAATCGTTGACAAACTTGACAGGGAGGGTCCGTGGTATCCCTTATATCACGAATTTAAAGCTAACAGATCGGTCGACCTTGCATACGTTCAAAACATTAAGGTCAATGATAAGCATACCACGGGCATAGAGGAAACAACAAAAGTACTAATTAATACACTTATCCCTGATGATTCACCGGCTAACGATAGCGACTACCACCAACAGATTCGAGCGTGGGCTCCCGTGCCACCTGAATCACCAATGTCAGACGTACCATCTAATGACGAATTTATAAATATTGTTAGAAAACTACCGGTCAACAAATCATCAGGGGAAGATAAAATATCTAATAGGATGATTAAAGAAGTGTGTAAAACAGCGGGTGATGCCATCTTAACTGTATATAACCGATGCATTGCTGAAGGCGTTTTTCCTCGTAAATGGCGACGCGGTTTCATACGAATAATACCAAAGTGTGGTGATAAACCACCGGATGATCCGAAGTTATATCGGCCTATCACGCTTCTACCATCTTTGGGGAAACTTCTTGAGCGCCTCATCGTTCCACGGTTACTACCGAACGGTCCAAAATTTCATAGTAATCAATATGGCTTCACCATCGGTAAATCAACAGTCGACGCGGCGCTTTCTGTCAAAAGAACCGTTAACCAGTCGGAACACAAGTACGTGATTGGTATCTTTTTGGATATTTCTGGGGCTTTTGATAACGCTTGGTGGCCTATGCTGTTGTTAAAATTAAAAAACCGCGGTTGCTATAGAAACATATATAATCTCGTTTACTCGTACTTTATAAACGGTTCCGCGGTACTTAAGCTCGGTAATTTTTCTAGTACTAAAGCACTAACCATGGGATGTCCTCAGGGTTCAGTTGTCGGTCCTTATTTATGGAATTTGGGTTTTGATGATTTTCTCGCGATCCCGCTTCCTTGCGGCTGTTCACTTACTGGTTACGCGGACGATGGCCTACTGCTCATTCAATCAAGTATCCGAGCCGGACTTGAGAACTTGGCCCATACTTGCCTAAATCTAATATCTCAGTGGGGTGATCGTAACCGCCTAGCGTTTGCGCCGCATAAAACCTATCAACTTCTACTAAAAGGTAATCTTAAATCATTGCCTACTATTAAATTTAATAACGTTCCCGTTAAAAAACAGCAATCCGTATGCTGCCTTGGTATGGTCTTAGAAAGGAATTTTTCATTTATCGAACATATAAAAATAGTTGGCGAAAAAGCTAAAAGGAACTTTTATGCCCTAACTAGAATATTCAAAGCAACTTGGGGTCTATCATTCCTAACTTTAAAAACTATATATGGAGCTACCTACTTAGGATGTATGTGCTACGGTGCACCTGTTTGGGCCGATAGGGTCAGCATAGGGGCGGCGCGACGTAAACTGCTTCAAAGCCAACGTTTGGCATTGATATTTTTATGCAAGGCGTATAGAACAGTCAGTACTGAAGCCTTACCCGTTCTGGCAGGTGTACTTCCAGTCGATCTTGAAGTACAGCGACGTGCTTCAATGTACTACTCCGCGAGGGGGGGAGGCCATGGACACTAACTTTGTTACACAACGCGACCTCAATAGAATTTCTAGATTATTTAAACCTCAGACTGACGTCTGGGAGGACCTCTTATCCGAATGGCAAAGTAGGTGGGATAATTCCATCAAGGGCCGGCACCTCCATCTGTTCTTTCCATCCGTTGGCGATCGGCTGGCTAAGACATGGCTGGAGGTTGACCACTGCGTTGCCCAATTTCTCGCAGGTCATGGCAACTTTAAAAGTAAACTGTATTCTTTTAAACTTGTTCCTTCGCCTTTGTGTCAGTGTTCTACATCGAACTGTGAATTTGAACAGTCCGCACATCACATCTTGTGGGAGTGTATTCTTTGGCAGAATGAACGCAATATTATGTTGGATAGTGTACAAGCTACATCCGGAGTTGTTTATTATACGGACCTTGTTGAAACTAGAACTAATTTCCGTGCGTTCAGGCGCTTTTGCCATACCTATTATTGGAATCAATTGTAACAGCAAATACCTACTTAGGACCCATTAACTTGATCAAATGTTATTCTGTGGTGCTTGGCAATCTGGGCTTCTCCCAGTTGCAATAATGTCCCTTTGTGCCGATTGGCCTAGTTCTATTCTGTCTCCTGCTTATTATGGAGGGAAGTGGAAAAATTATCTTTTTTCTTACTCCTCCGCTATTCTTTTCTGATTAATTTCGTTGCGGGACCCAAGACAGTTGAAACATTTCTCCGGGACTCGTCGAGCTTCATTGCTCGGCGTTTTTCTGGCGGTCTCCACTGTTGATTCTGGCTTTCAGGAGTTGCAGTGGGTTGGGAACAGTGTGGCGGGTTTTGTCAACCATTCTCTATTCCATCTACATTTAGAAGCGTAATTTCACAACCCAACCGCGACGTATGGTTGGCTCTGTTCGTCACAGTCCCGGTTCGCATTAGACGAGCAGCAGGTTCGAATCCCACATCCGTTCACTTTACCTTGCGATTTTCGAAAATGTGTATTTTATACATATTTTCATTTTTTATTATTACTTTTGTTTTCTTTTTTATTTTTATAATGCGCTTTGTCCGTTCTGCTTAAATTTTTTGTGTTATGTCCTTTTTTCATGAAACTGTTAGAAATATATCATTTCTAGAAATTACTATTTATAAACAGCTGTTTAGAGTAACTGTTAAAAAAAATGCATTTTCGGATATTTAAAAAAATAAAAGATTTTTTCTTCAAAACTGCAACTCTTATCGAAGTCGGGTTTGTACTAGTGCTTAGAATGATGACACAACACAAAAAGATTGAAATAGATGGAGGCACTTGGAGGAGGCCTATACCGAAAGGGGCCATGAATAATGCAACAAAATGAAATCTAAATTTACTATTATGAACTATTATCAAATTAACTGTTATTTTTATTGTTTTTCTTTTGTTAAATTATATTATGAACTAAGAAATTCATGGTTAAATAAAGGTTTATTATTATTATTTATTATTAATTTCTAGAAATTTGTAGAAAGAAAATTATAACGAATTGATTTTAAATATTAGTTTGCATTATAATTGTTACAAAAAGAATATATTTAAAAAGATGCAACAATTACTACAAAAAATACAGAAAATCGGCAAAATTAATAATAATTAAAAAAAAACTATTGCAAATAACAAATCCAACAAAAAGCATACAACGTAAAGCTGGGGTTTGAACCCGAACACATACAGGTGAAGAAAAATTTGCCGTGAAAAAGTAAAAGAAAGAATAAATACAGAAAAAAATCAAATAAAATATCGGCAAAAATACAACAGTGAATTAAAAAGCATTTATTTCAATTAAAACCTACAAAAAGCATATAATGTAAACCTGGGGCTTGAACCCGGGCAAAAACGAAATATGATTATTCATCAACAAACAGACACGTAAATATAATTATTTTCTGTGCGGGGTAAAGCAAAAACTGACATAGGTCCATCAAGCAGCGCGCCTCAGCGATCACTGTCGCTAAGCATAGAAGTGAAAGAGAAGGCAATGGACGCCGCGATGGAGCGACGTTGCATTCACGTTATTTATCATTAAATACATTATTTATTTTAGAATATCTTAGTTAAATCGATAAACAAAAAGAATGGTTTCATTTACTAATATATTTTACATCGCTCTTCTCAATTTTATCAAGATTTGATGATTAATAATACAGTTACAACTGTTATAAATTCAATTTTAGTGGTTAATTTAGTATTTTTTTCTATCGAGAAAATTAATTGAAAACGTGTTTTGAAAACAATGGTTTCCTGCTACATATAATCAAGATTAACATATAAATTTTTGGCTGCTCTGAAATGTATACATTTGGCTAAAAAACCGTTTTTTGAAGCCTATTTTTACTGAGCACAGCGCCTTAACCCAAACCGGCAGCCACGTTTAATTTTTTTTTTTTTTGTATTGTGGCACTAGTTATGACTTTGTGCCAATTTCGAGTAAAAGGTAGGCAAACATTTTTTAAGGAAGTATATAACGGAAAATTAGGAATTTGAAAAGGTTCAGGAAAGGAAATGGTTTATTTTCATACGGGTAAAAAAGGATATAAAAAAATAAATACATATGTATAGAAGTCAGTACTAATTACACTATAAATTATAGAGTATTTACGTAACTAAATTGTTACATTATTTTCAAGCATGAACACAGATATCAAGTTATAATATTCTATAGGTTTCATTACTATGCAAGAGACGCAAGTGGGAAGGGGAACATTATAGGAAACAAGAGAATGAAGAAATGATGTACGGTCATGCCCGGGACAGGAGAAGAATATGTGGTCTAATGTGCCAACATTCTCACCACACTCGCAAAGGTCGCTATCTACAATATGTAACTTAGCAAGGTGGGAAGGAATACAAACGTGTCCAAGCCGCATACGAATTATCATGCTAGCAATAGACTTACAACATTTTATTTTAGAAAACCAGGGTTTGGCTGGAATAGAAGGTTGAATAGAGGAATATAGCTTGCCCTTTACTCTCGAACACTAGTTCCCAAACTTATTTTTCTCGTGGACCACTTTCAAAATTTTACTGGTTTCGGTGGACCCCCTGCTGCTACATTTCTACCACATTCTTAAAGTCGCCAAAAAATAAAAATTGTGTCACTTCTGAGTTCTGTCCCTATATTCCGATATGTAAAACAAAAACGAAAAATGGTACATTTTATATCACTTTATTTATTAAAAGAATAGAATTACAAGAAAAAAATATTAAGGTAATATAGGTTCAGGTCAATCAGGTCATAATTTCAATTAATGGGAAGGATGTATCTGATGGAGTGTCAGCAAACGATCAATGTTTGGCTTTATTTTTGTGAGCAATAACCGCAAATACCCACGCTCTGTGATGTTTAATTTGCTCCTTTTTTTTGTTAAGAGGTTTGTAACGGCACTAAAACTCCTTTCGACAAGGTATGACGAGGAAAAAGTTATTAAAAATTTCCTTGCGATTTCCCACAGTCCAGGATATTTTTCGGGTATTTCTGCTTGCAGCCAAAATGTTGGGTAGCCTTTTCTAAATTTCACCTTCAGCTCCTCATTAGTGCTTAGCTCGAGCAGCTCCTCTTGTAATACAACATTGGCCACTTCCGTTTCATCAAATGGATTTATGATCCATGGTGGTATATCCATCGTCAGTATATTTTCAAACCTGGTTTTGAAGTCATCATGCAGGGCACCTAAATGTTGACTGTAGGTATGGATATCCTCATCAATACATTCTACCTGCCACAAGTTTGGAAATTGAGAGAATTCGCGCCGACTAATGTTTTGCTTCATAAATTTCAATTTCCCAAGAAAAGCCGAAATTATCCCCTTTGTTTTTATTAAATTCAGGCTGTCCCCTTGTAACTGCAAGTTAATATCATTAAATTTTTTAAACAAATCTGTCAAATACGCAATGTCTGCTTTGAATTTGATCAAGTTTTCTTTTAAATCTGGATCTCTACTTTCTAAGAACTAATATGGAATCGAAAACAGAGTAAAATTTCGTTAAGCATGCATCTTTCGACAACCAGCGTACTTCAGTATGTAAGAGCAGTCGTTGGAAGTCTTCATCATTTTCGTCGCACAATTGAGCAAATAAACGCGTATTCAATGCATTGCTTCTGATTTTGTTGACAGCTTTTATTACAAAATGAAGAGATTGGTTCAACTTGTCACTTAAATGTATTGCCACAAGATGTTGTCGGTGGATTACGCAATGAATAGCTGTAAGTCCTGGTATAATTCTTTTGAGATGACTTATAAACCCACGATATCGCCCGACCATTGCAGGAGCACCGTCTGTTGCCACTGAAATAATGTTTGTAAATGGAATCGATTTTTCCGTAAAAAAATTACTCAGGACATTAAATATTGATTCGCCTTTAGTGTCAGTCTCCAAAGTTCTGGCAAATAGCAATTCTTCGTGAATTTCTTCCTCAATAATAAATCGGACATATGCCAATAGTAATGCTACATTACCGGGTAACGTTGACTCGTCCAGTTGTATAGAAAAATGAGTTTTTTGCAGATGATTGCACAATAAGCTTTCGATATCAGAGCTCATTTCATCAATGCGTCTTTGTACAGTAGGTATTGTTACTTAATGGAATTCTTTTTAGTACGTCAAATAGAGATTTGTGCAAAACAGTTTTTAAAACCTTTCAACAACGGGTAAAATTAATTGTTCTCCGATAGTGTGCGGTTTTCCAGATTTTGCTATAAGTAATGAGATATTGTAAGATACCCGCAAGCCATCATCGTTACTTTGAGATGTTGAAGCGAACATACTGTGCATGGTGGGTCTCTTTCCATATTTTTCTTTCAATGTTTGAAAATATTTTAAATCTTTACCTATTTTATCAGTATGACACCTTTTTAGATGATCTTCGAGCTTTGATGGTTTCATAGAGTCATTGCTCAAAACTTTGTTGCATAATAGGCACATGGGCAATTGTTTGTCTGCCTCTGATGGAACAAAACCATATTTCAAATAATCGACACTATATTGTCGACATTTTTTCTTTGCTGTAGCCATGTTTCGTGTCAGTTACCTTACCTGTAAAAAAAAATGTTTTAGTAACCAAGTTTTTTCCTGAATATAGGTATCACACCGCAGCCTTTGTCAGCACGCGGAAATAGAATTACGGCTTGTAAAGGGACCAACTAATAAACTGCTGAGACAAAAACAGACGTTTTCACAAAACGGTATCAATTTTAAAGTACACAATTTTCCACTAATTTTTAATAGTATAAATAAAAATTGATGTACTCAGTATCGAATACTGATCATATTTGTGTAGGAAAAAAAAAGTCGGAATCCCAAAATTGTCCATAAAAACGATAACTAACATTTTATTAAATCAATGAGTTCACGCGCTCCGTGTATTTGCGTATTTTTTGTCTGCGGCTTCATTGTTAAAACGTGACAAACTGGCATCGAAGTTCAAGCTCCGCCCTTTTCCCGTCGCCCGCGCACCGCTGTGTGCGTTCGCGCAGCGGAATGTTGTTGAATTTAAAGATTTTAAATATGCAGATATTTAGTGTATGACGTCGTGTAATTGTGTATGGTAAAAAAAATTTGTGCATGCAGCCATTGTGGAGAAATTCACCAAAAACTGATTCCGCTGGGCGAACGTTGTCCTGGCGGAACTTTTTTTAATCCATTGACTTTAGAAAACAGAGATGTGTCCAAAAATTAGTGTGTATTTGTGTGTAATTGTGTATGTATGAATAAAATTTGTGCATGCATAGACTTCGGAGAAATTCAAGTTTCCGCTGCGCGAACGTTTGGCCATTAGCTAGTTTTCATATAAAGCGCTTACATAGAGAGCTGTAGATTTTTACATACGTTGTTTTGAATTTGTGCATATTTGTGTACAAAACAGATTTAGAAAAAATCGTAGGGCTAAAAAGATAAAAATATAAACGTAAAACACGCTTTTTAGGTCATAGTTCTTAAAGTATGCACTTTGGGGTCTAGATTTTCACGTTTATACAAACCTTGTAAGTGTCTGCAACATATTGCCAAATATCAATGATGTTCCTTTAGTAATTAAAGAGATATAGGACAATTTACCATGACAAAATCACTGTTTACAAAGCAGTCAAATATCACGACATTCTAAAGGAATTGCATGGTAAAATGTATGCCAATAATTAGTGTATTCATTCAACTATTCACATGCAAAATTTCATGTCATTAAATTCAGTAATTAAAGAAAAACAATTAAAATACTGACGAAGCATCGAAAACCTACATAACCCGACCAAGTTCGGATAGCTATAAAAAAGCGGCCGTGCCATATATCTTAAGAACGTTCTGTCACGTAGCAAAATATAGCAGCAGGCGACATCTCGTGGACTAGGGCTGAACTCGGGTCACATATATTACATCGAGCCGAGAGATGGCGTTGCGCGAAAGGACGGTCGTTAATATAATAAATAAATTTAAATAAAGAACGACCGGGTTAAATAATATAAAAGAAGGACTTAAAATAAAGATATTAAAAAATTAGGAACCAACTCATGAGTCTGAGTTAAAAATACAAGTCGCGGAACGCACGAGTCTATGGTTCAGGAAAAGACAATTGGGAGCGGTCGGTCGGAACAGAGGGAAGCTTCGAGAAAAAAAAGAATGACCGAAGCTTGCGTGGTGTCGCGAGTTCTTTTGTGGAAATAGCCGGTACCCAAGGCTGGCGTTTGGTGCAATAAGCCCCATGGGGCGGTGCATATGAAATCTGGCTCATCTCTCTGTGAGTATTCATTTCTGTACCCGGAATATTTTCTCCACGTGTTTTCTTGTTCTGTAGTAGGTACTGAATTAGGTTAAATGTTGTTCTAGATTTGGCTCTATTGGCGGGCCTAGGGTGGGAACCCGTTTTGGGAGGCGTCGCGTTAATTTATCTTTGGTGGCCTTGATTCCCATTGGATCAGGCTTGTTGGAGTGGATGTGGCTGAACCCTGATGGTACGGCACATCAAGTTCTCTTTCGACGACGACTAGACAGGTATAAGCTGTCATGATTATTTTGCTCCTGGTGTTCCCGAGATACCTAATCCCGCAGGCCGCGTTCAACCGTGCATTAATCTGACACCCGTCAGTTAGTGAAGCCAAGGGTCTTTGTACCGCAGTCTAGAAGAGTAATCCAGTAACGCAGTCTAGAAGAGTAATCCAGTAACGCAGTCTAGAAGAGTAATCCAGTAACGCAGTCTAGAAGAGTAATCCAGTAACGCAGTCTAGAAGAGTAATCCAGTAACGCAATCTAGAAGTGTTAGTTAGAAGCGTGGACTCCCTGTCCTTGTTTCTGTGTTTTGATGTATCTAGTGATTGAGAGTGGGTTTCCGACAGGTTGCATTTAAGTAGGCTATTGGCTTGATATTGTGTGCATAACCTGAGATACTTTGGTAACGACTGAGCCGTGATCACAACGGTTCACCTCACGAATTCTCATCAAGCGACCCTGAGCTCGCTGAATTGTCTCATGTGGATTCCCTGCCCCACTCCGACCCGAGACGGAGTGCGTCAGGAAATCGGCTAGGTAAGTTAGGAGTTTGTTTTGTCATATATTTATGACACAGGGTAATTATAAAAATAAATTTGTAATTGTAACCATTTATTGTTTTATTTAATGCTCCTAGCTACCAAGTATTTATTTACATAATTAAATTTACTGTAACTGCCGGGTAAGGGTGGAGAAGACACCCCTTTTTTTTTTAAAGCGTTACAGTTATCGCCCAAAGGTGTATGGTCTGATTTATTTACATGATTAAATCCACTGTAACCATAGCGTTACAGTTGGCGCCCAAAGGTATATAAATTAGATTATATAAGGTGAACGGTCGTTGATTACATACCACTCTCTCTCATACATTCTCTTCTGGATTGCGGTACAATGTTAGTTATAGGCTAGTTTTAAGAATTTCATGTGTAATTTAGTGAGAGTTACTAAAAAATTGCCAAAAGGAAGCCACGGTGTGTGTGTTGGAGTTCACTAACACAGTTAATTGATATTAAAGTGGTGTTGAAATTTCTTATAAAATTTATAGTTGACAACTTGAAGAATGGTTGTTTGGTTTTGTATTGCAACTAGTTACAACTAAAGTAGTCCTAACCTATAGGAACAAGGAAATTACAAGTAAAATACACCACATAATTATTTTTTGACATACCTACATTGTAATTTTTTTAAATTACAAAACCAACATTGTAGCAAGGTTAGTGAAACAATATCATTGCAAGTCAAATTAAAACAACAACATATTTAATGTAATTCTGCTAATAATTGCCAGCACAATTTGATCATTTGGTATAGTAATTTATGAACATTATAGAAACAGTTTCATGTCTGAAAATGGTAAACTGAGTATTTCATACTGTGAACCTAACACATAATTGGATAATTAGGTAAAGTAAAACATAAACATTACTGAAACAGTTCCATGTCTGACAATGGTAAACTGAGTATTTAATGCTGTGAACCTAACAACATATTTAAGGTAATTGTACAATCAATAAACACCACAATTTCATCTTTGTTATAAAAATATAAACTTTATTGAAACATTCACTTCTGTAACAGCGGAAAATAGAAAATAACATGTTGTAAAGTAAGCCTAGCAATAGGAAATCTTGAAGTTAATACAATCATCGCATTGTTATTGTATTGCTTAGACAGGACCACAATATTGTACTCGAGCGGTCAGCAGTGGGCTCACGGTGGCTTGTCGAGGTTCTGAGGATCACGGTAAGAGTTCGATGGGAGTGTGCATTCATTAGTTTGAAGCAATACCTGTTACAACCACTCACTCATTCACGTGGATACATCCAAAAGTCGTTCATACATAAACAATATCGAACGTTCTGAGTCCGTATAACAACAGAACTTTGTAAATCAACATTCATTTCGGCATCAGGGGTCATTGATCAAAACATAACCTGTTTAGATGAGAGACATATGACATGACAGTGACATTTGACGTTTATAAATTTAGTAGTGAGTGGAAGTAATAGTTATACTTTGTCTCTAACTTCCATAAATGTAATAAAAAGTGACAGATTGTTTGAGCCAAATAGAGAAATATAAAAATCAGCCAACTTTGCGAGTCAAATTAAATGTTTGACATTGGACAAATATAAATACAAATAAATCAGTCCAATTAGAGTGTCCATCTATATGATGTGACATTTAACAAACATAAATAAAGGTTATTCCGCCAAATTAGTTAGTCAATCTTTATGATGTGACTTCTCACAAATAGAGATATAAAAATCAGCCAACTTTGCGAGTCAAATTAAATGTTTGACATTGGACAAATATAAATACAAATAAATCAGTCCAATTAGAGTGTCCATCTATATGATGTGACATTTAACAAACATAAATAAAAATTATTCTGCCAAATTAGTTAGTCAATCTGTATGATGTGACTTCTCACAAATAGAGAAACATAAATAGTCAGAAATTTGCGAGTCAAATTAAATGTTTGACATTGGACAAATAAAAATACAAATAAATCAGTCCAATTAGAGTGTCCATCTATATGATGTGACATTTAACAAACATAAATAAAGGTTATTCTGCCAAATTAGTTAGTCAATCTTTATGATGTGACTTCTCACAAATAGAGATATAAGTAGTCAGCCAAACTTGTGTATCAGATTAAATGTTATGACATTGGACAAATATAAATATAAATAATTAAGTCCAATTACAGTGTCCATCTATATGATGTGACATTTAACAAACATAAATAAAGATTGTTCAGCCGCAATTATATGTCAACCAATATGATATGACATTTTACGGTTATTGGATTCACGGGCAGACAGTTCAATATTAAGAAAGCAGTCCTGTTGAAATTTAAAGGATGGCAATTAAAAATTAAATTAAATTTTTTTAAAATTTTAATTACAATCAATTTTATTTGAGTTTTTTTTTTTAAATGCCTTAACTGGGGTGACTAAAGTCATTAAATATTATGTCATCCCAGGAATAAAATTTAGTGCAGAGTTTGGTGAGCAATTTGGGTAATCTTTTAAATAGTTACCGGAAAAATTTAGATGATTGATTATATTGGAGATCCCAAAACAATTCCAAATAGTTAATTGGGGAAATCATCAGCCTCATGGCACATAAAGGATATTAAGATAAATGAATGAAATCCTTTTGTCACACATTAGTTTTTTTTTTTTCTTTTTCAAACAAAGAGAGTATAGCTAAGGATATTAGCCGTAGTCCGTGCTTGCACGTGTTGTTTGGAGTTTACTCCGGCAGCGACGACGAGGCGTATGCATACCAGTACTGTATACTGTTAAAGTATTTATGGTGTTTATTATGAAGCGGATTGTGACTTCAAAAATAAGCCTACACATTAGTAACAATTCAAATGCACCTTGTTTACCAATAATTTATGAAGCGGGTTGTGACTTCAAAAATAAGCCTACACGATGGTAACAGGTCAAATGAATTTTGTCTACTATCATTTATGAAGCGGATTGTGACTTCTGAAATAAGCCTACACATTAGTAACAATTCAAATGCACCTCGTTTACCAATAATTCATGAAGCGGGTTGTGACTTCAAAAATAAGCCTACACGATGGTAACAGGTCAAATGAATTTCGTTTACTAACATTTATGAAGCGGATTGTGACTTCTAAAATAGGCCTACACAATATGTTTTTACAGAAGTTTTGCTTCTGGAAAGACTTTCACGTGTCTCTGGTGAGCGATAGGGATATGATTGCCCATGTAATTATGTTTCAGCTAACTGAACATGTTCACCAGTAGTACCGTTTATAATCAAAAGCAAAAAATTATTAGAGTTCCACTGGCGAACAGGAGAAATTCGGGGGAACTGCAAGGAGTGACTTCCTGCGAAAGGATGCAGGTTGCTACGGATTTGTGAGAGAGGTATGATAGAGGAATGGATGGAGATGTATAAAAGATTACGGGGGGGTTTATGCCCGGACTGCAGGATGAAAGTCGGTTGGTAGAAGATATTTCCTGGCAAAGTCGAGTTTTTAAGGATAGCATATCACTTTAGGCAGAGTAAACATAAATAGTTACTTTAGAAAAATTTTTTGGTGAAAATTGCCATTAGCTACGTTCAAGACAAGTATGTTGCCTCTTCGTATAGTTTAAACACCGAGGGCGGTGTACGGTTTTCTGCTTACGCAGAAAACCTTTCCGTGGGAAAGGGGGCATTGTCACGTAGCAAAATATAGCAGCAGGCGACATCTCGTGGACTAGGGCTGAACTCGGGTCACATATTTTACATCGAGCCGAGAGATGGCGTTGCGCGAAAGGACGGTCGTTAATATAATAAATAAATTTAAATAAAGAACGACCGGGTTAATATAATATAAAAGAAGGACTTAAAATAAAGATATTTACCAACTCATGAGTCTGAAATAAAATACAAGTCGCGGAACGCACGAGTCTATGGTTCAGGAAAAGACAATTGGGAGCGGTCGGTCGGAATAGAGGGAAGCTTCGAAAGGAAAAGAACTACCGAAGCTTGCGTGGTGTCGCGAGTTCTTTTGTGGAAATAGCCGGTACCCAAGGCTGGCGTGTGGTGCAATAAGCCCCATGGGGCGGTGCATCTGAAGTCTGGCTCATCTCTCTATTTGGCTCTATTGGCGGGCCTAGGGTGGGAACCCGTTTTGGAGGCGTCGCGTCATAATTTATCTTTGGTGGCCTTGATTCCCATTGGATCAGGCTTGTTGGAGTGGATGTGGCTGAACCCTGATGGTACGGCACATCAAGTTCTCTTTCGACGACGACTAGACAGGTATAAGCTGTCATGATTATTTTGCTCCTGGTGTTCCCGAGATACCTAATCCCGCAGGCCGCGTTCAACCGTGCATTAATCTGACACCCGTCAGTTAGTGAAGCCAAGGGTCTTTGTACCGTAATCCAGAGGCGTTAGGCAGGAGAGCTAACGTAATTTAGAAGAGTAATCCAGTAACGTAATCTAGGAGTAATCTAGAAGTGTAGTCTAGAAGAGTAATCCAGTAACGCAATCTAGAAGTGTTAGTTAGAAGCGTGGACTCCCTGTCCTTGTTTCTGTGTTTTGATGTATCTAGTGATTGAGAGTGGGTTTCCGACAGGTTGCATTTAAGTAGGCTATTGGCTTGATATTGTGTGCATAACCTGAGATACTTTGGTAACGACTGAGCCGTGATCACAACGGTTCACCTCACGAATCCTCATCAAGCGACCCTGAGCTCGCTGAATTGTCTCATGTGGATTCCCTGCCCCACTCCGACCCGAGACGGAGTGAGTCAGGAAATCGGCTAGGTAAGTTAGGAGTTTGTTTTGTCATATATTTATGACACAGGGTAATTATAAAAATAAATTTGTAATTGTAACCATTTATTGTTTTATTTAATGCTCCTAGCTACCAAGTATTTATTTACATAATTAAATTTACTGTAACTGCCGGGTAAGGGTGGAGAAGACACCCCTTTTTTTTTTTTAAAGCGTTACAGTTCTTAACCTTCCAATATAGTATTTATTAATATGGCACAGTTGCGTACACAAGCGTTAGGAAGAAATAAAACAATTGCATTTCTTGAATGAAAAATATTGTTTTTATAATAACGCCACTATCTACGACAAAAATAAATCTTCAATTAACAAGTAGGTACTTCTCTATTTAAATATCCGTGTACAAAAATATTTTTAATTACATATAATGCTTAATTATGTAATTATAATAACGTTAACATACGCTTGCAACGGCAGCAATAGATTTAAATGTGTTTTAACTAAAATAAGTTTAATAAACTATTATGAATATAAAGGTAAGTATAATATTTCGAACTTCAATAAAAATTAAAATCGATCACATAACTGGACTATTCAGTTGTTAACATTAAAAAAGTGCTTATAAACTAAAACATTTGTATAAAAAAGGTATTTTCAAGAAATATTTTTAAATGAGTAGCAAATACAGTAAATAACCTCAACATTTCTAAGTATACCTAATATTTTCTAGTTCCAATAATAAAATTACAGATTAACAATCACAGATCAATAAAGTAGACTATTCAGTTGTTTAGGTTTGAGAGTCTGCCTAATATAAAAATAAATCAACATTTAAAAACAGTAGTATTTACTTGTGGTAATTATTTAATTTCCCTGAGGGGTCTATAGTAAGAATCCGGATCCGTGAAATATTCAATAGAAATTAGCTGTATGAATTTTATTTGCCTAAATTAATATATTTAGATTATATCTCAAGTCTCAAGCGCATACTTAAATAAAGTAACTACGTAAATAGTACCTACTTTGTCATAATCAAATACATTTACAAAAGTAGGTGTACAAAAATAAATGACCTTTATATTATATCGAAACAATTGTGTTATCACCTATACCAATTCAATACCGGTATTATACTGTAAATTTTGGGATGTTACCTAAATATATTGCACGGCCGCTTTTTTATAGCTATCCGAACTTGGTCGGGTTATGTAGGTTTTCGATGCTTCGTCAGTATTTTAATTGTTTTTCTTTAATTACTGAATTTAATGACATGAAATTTTGCATGTGAATAGTTGAATGAATACACTAATTATTGGCATACATTTTACCATGCAATTCCTTTAGAATGTCGTGATATTTGACTGCTTTGTAAACAGTGATTTTGTCATGGTAAATTGTCCTATATCTCTTTAATTACTAAAGGAACATCACTGATATTTGGCAATATGTTGCAGATACTTACAAGGTTTGTATAAACGTGAAAATCTAGACCCCAAAGTGCATACTTTAAGAACTATGACCTAAAAAGCGTGTTTTACGTTTATATTTTTATCTTTTTAGCCCTACGATTTTTTCTAAATCTGTTTTGTACACAAATATGCACAAATTCAAAACAACGTATGTAAAAATTTACAGCTCTCTATGTAAGCGCTTTATATGAAAACTAGCTAATGGCCAAACGTTCGCGCAGCGGAAACTTGAATTTCTCCGAAGTCTATGCATGCACAAATTTTATTCATACATACACAATTACACACAAATACACACTAATTTTTGGACACATCTCTTTTTTCTAAAGTCAATGGATTAAAAAAAGTTCCGCCAGGACAACGTTCGCCCAGCGGAATCAGTTTTTGGTGAATTTCTCCACAATGGCTGCATGCACAAATTTTTTTTTACCATACACAATTACACGACGTCATACACTAAATATCTGCATATTTAAAATCTTTAAATTCAACAACATTCCGCTGCGCGAACGCACACCGCACCGCTCGCTCTTTCCGAAAAGGAATAGTTTTGATAAAATAGTTACTTCAAAATCAATTTAAAATGATTATGAAATTACTGTTTTATAAAATTAGTAGTTATTTGCAAGAAAAATTACAAAATTAATTGCTCTGCAATATTGCTTATTCGGCCTTTTTAGAGAGGTAGTGCTTCTCTCGTGAAAAAACAATTGAATAAAACGTGTTATGTTTGTCTTCAAATCGAAAGAGGACAATTAAAATATCTGTAAGTTACTAAGTTACATATCTATACAAGCCGTTGTGATCAACCGACTAGTACACGTAAACAAAATACTTAAGTACTATAACAAAAAAAAAGGTAGGCTACTTACTTTTCTCCGGCACTAGCAAACACAGATATAAATTTTCTCACACCTTTTTTTCGAAATTCCGCCTTTTTTTCGAAATTCCGGAAACAAATGAATGAGTTTGCCTTTGGCATCAAGTATTTATAGTGGTGATCAAGTTCATGTCTGAACAAGCATTAAGCATTGTCGGGCGGATAGCGCTTTGCAAGTCTGTACACGAAATTGTACGTAATATCGAATACGCAAGTTTGGACAAGTAACAGTCGCTTGCCTTATTAAAATATTATCTGCTTAGATAGGTACTTAAAATAAAAAAAATATTATTTAAAAACAAAAAACCCGCCTGCATAAAACTCTAACGAACTGAAAAGGTAGAAACAAGTTGAACAATCGCAGTTGGGGGAATGTTCTATGGAATACTTGTTTATCTAGCTAAGAAGTCCCCCAACTGCGATTGTTCAACTTGTTTCTACCTTTTCAGTTCGTTAGAGTTTTATGCAGGCGGCATGCAACGCATCCGTTGTATACAGTTAAGATGGCATCACCCGCTGTTTTACACGCTTCTTTAGTCATCCTATTAGATATTTTATCTTCACTTAATGATTTGTTGACCCGTAGTTTTCTAACAATATTTATAAATTCGTCATTAGATGGCACGTCTGACATTGGTGATTCAGGTGGCACAGGAGGCCATGCTCGAATCTGTTGGTGGTAGTCGCTATCGTACTGTACGTGTTAGTAAATCCATACTACTATTATAAATGCGAAAGTAACTCTGTCTGTCTGTCTGTCGGTCTGTCTGTCTGTCTGTTACGATTTCCCGCTTAAACCTCTCAACCGATTTTAATGAAATTTGGCACAGACAATCTTTAGACCCTGAGAAAGAACATAGGCTACCTTTTATGCCGGAAAAATTTGATATTCCCGAGGGAAATCTAAAAAGCGCGATATAACCGAACTCCACGCGGGCGAAGCCGCGGGCGGAAAGCCAGTGTTATAAATGCGAAAGTAACTCTGTCTGTCTGTCTGTCTGTTACGGTTTCCCGCTTAAACCTCTTTACCGATTCTGACGAAATTTGGCACAGACAATCTTTAGACCCCGATAAGAACATAGGCTACCTTTTATCCCACAAAAAATTGATGTTCCCGAGGGAAATCTAAAAAGTGCGATATAACCGAACTCCACGCGGGCGAAGCCGCGGGCGGAAAGCTAGTAATAAATAATTATGTTATGTTTTGTGTCTAGGTGTCTACATCAATATAGCTGTTGAATCCCCCCCTATAAACGACCATTAATTTATGTTCTGTTCTTTTCCTTAATAAAAGAGAAAGGAAATGTTGCGCTGATCTTAATTTAGTTTAAGTTGTGAAATAAGCAATCAGGACCTTTATCGAAACCTGAAACCACGAATGCCACCTTCTTCTGGCTGACACCAAGAATACCCACTACGTATCAATGATATACCCACTCTATACCTACTGCGTACCTAGAGCGCATGGGCATAGTCAGCCTTAGGCTCAGGGTGAGGCAACAGTCAATCTATCCCCCCACTCTCCGGTTTCTTTTTTTAATTTTTTGTTTAATTAGCCACCTTATAGATCAGAGCCAGGGTGGGGCAAGCGCCCCAGCTTACCCCAGTGTGGCTACGCCCATGCTAGAGCGTACTTACTGCGTCCCTGCTGCGTTCCTACTGCGTACCTACAGCGTACCTACAGCGTACCTACCGCGTACCTACCATCTAACTACGGCGTACATACTGCGTACCTACTGCATACCTACTACGTACCTGTTGCGTGCCTGCTGCGTATCTGCTGCGTACCTAAGTGTTCAAGGATCTCTTCCAATGTAATGAGATTGAAGTGAAGAAATCTTTCCAACATAGTTCATAAGCTTGAATATCAGTTCTTAAAACCAAACAAACAATTTGCAAACCAAGTTTCAAGTTTAATTATCTTTTACTTTTTTATACACAAACATGCAATCTCAATGAATATTAGAAAAGTTTGCCGTGTTCTATAGTTGCGATAAATCCAGATTAGTCGCAAGGAGGTAACACCTCAATTCGTTCCATTACTTACTTGTTTTAAGACTAATTGAAGTTAAGTTGTTCAAATGTTGCTACAAACCGCACGAGCGGCCGCATTACGAGCTGGACGAACCACAGTGAACTGGGAATTTATTCACAGTCAGTGTGTTTCTGCCCTGACGAATGAAAGAATCTGCTCACGACGATGCCGGGAACACTGCCATTTGGTAAAGTTAGGCGCATTAATTTTATAGTTTGAACAAAAAACAAGCTTCTCTCTCGTGATTGTAGTAATTGAGAGAAGTTTAGTACTAGTCGAGATTGTAATGTAAGACTGACGGAGTTTTGTGTTATCGTTACAGTGTGGTCTCGTCGTTTTTATGTACTTAAATGTTCATTTGGCAGCATTTATCGTGCCTCATAAAGAACAGTTATATTTGTTGAACGAATACTTGTAATCGCCAAGAGAAACTTGTCTCGATCAAATAGAATATTGTACTCGTTTACAGCGGCGCTCTCAGAAGTTCGAGTAAAGAATCGATTACTTGGGAGAATTTTTGAAGTGGCGTGTAAGAAAGTGGAAGCGCACTCTGTTGCTGGTTCGCTGTGTATTCGGCGAAAAAGGAACATTATTCGTTCAGGTTTTGCACTATTTTTGCTTTTGGAGAGGCATTTATGCTGAACTGCGATTTTTGGTGCAACTGTGAGGCACACAGTAAAGTTTGGTGTTCCATTACTTTTATTTAAACTAATTTAAAACCTGAAATGTATTTATTTTGTTTCTTTCAACTGTGTTACCTATATTTATTTAGACGAGACCAACAAGAGGACGATGTTTCTAAGTTAGTAGCTTCTTAGAAATCATACATAAGATTTTCAACTGTATGTTGTGAAGCTACAGTCAGAATGTTCACCTCTCTGAATTTTTCTCTAAGAGAATCTCTAGGACGAAGATTGTAATTGGCTCGAACAGCCCTTTTCTGTAAAACAAAGATGGTATTGATGTCCGCACAAGTTCCCCAGAGAAGAATCCCGTAAGTCATAAGACTATGAAAATAACTAAAATAAACAATTCTGTCTCAATCCATATCAGTTATCTGTCTAATTTTCTTAACAGCAAAGGCGGCGGAACTGAGTCTACCCGACTGCTTCTCAATGTGAGGACCTCATTGTAACTTGGCGTCAATAGTTAATTCAAGAAAAACTGGTGACTCGTCAGGGATCAACTCTACTCCATTCAGTTGAACATTGGTACTTAGCTGCCTGACATTTGGAGAAGAAAATTTAATGTTAAGGTACTTAAGTTGTTTTTTCATTTAAAAGAAGGTTATTTACATTAAATCGATGGACAACTTTAGAAAGTGCATTGTTAACTTCGTCAAAATTTGCTAGCTGACGCTTGACTTTAAAAATAAGAGAAGTGTCATCCGCGAACAATACTTTGTTGTGATTATCCCTCACGTGATGAGGTAAGTCATTAATATAAATTAAAAACAAGAATGTTCTCGGTGGTAGGCCATAACATCGGCTGGCGGCAGAAGTTACCACCCACCAGACAAAGTCTTGCCGCCAAGCGATTCGTCGTGTTCCGGCATGATGTCTGGTGAAGCCTGTACGGGTCTGAGCAGTTGTGTTGCGATGTGTGCCGGGTACGATGCGCCAAATGTTGTTGTGTCGGGAGTTTGGTCGTGGAGAGTCTCCAGATCAATCTCCCTCTAGCGCAGCATCGTTTGGTCGTGTTGGTCTTGGGTTTAACATTGCATCACCTCGCTCAACTACCGTCATCCTTCCTATTCCTAAGTTTTTTAAGTGAATAGGTTTAATAAACTAGTGCGCTTTACCATCAACGATTGCATCACTGCTTACCATCAGGCGGGATTGCAGTCAAGCACTAGTTTATGATTATTTAAAAAATGAAAAAAATATTTAAAAAGACCTAGAATTGAGCCCTGCGGAACGCCCACGGTGACCACAGATCCTGCAGATCTCTTGCCATTAACATCAACCCTCTGAATTCGATTAATCAGATAAGAAGTCAGAAAGTCGAGAGCTCTGTCCCTTAAACCATAATGGTACAATTTCCTCAAAAGAGTATCATGATGTACGCAAGCAAAGGCCTTGGACAAATTACAAAAAATACCATGAGCATCTTGCGATTCCGCCCAGGCCCCAAATATGTTCCTTAGCAGCGCCACGCCCGCATCTGTAGTTGAACGACCCTTTGTAAAACCAAATTGATTCACGTGCAATAAATTATGTAAGTTAAAGTGCTTCAAAACTATTTTTTCAAAATTTTTGCTCAAAGTTGGTAATATCGATATTGGCCGAAAATTCGTGGGATCAGTTGGACAGCCTCCGTGGCGTAGCGGTAGCGAACGCGGCCGCTGCGCAAGGTGGCGCGGGTTCGATCCCCGCACAGTGCAAGTATTTGTATGCATGAATATGAATATTTGCACTGGTCTGGTCGTGCCTCGGAAAGCACATTAAACCGTTGGTCCCGGTTGCCATACGAACATCTAGTGGCAGTCGTTACGGGTTGTTGGAGCCCTCAAAAATCCAACAATTGGTCTAACTGTAATGCTTCGATGTCGCCTTCGGGTTGTGGAAGTCAGACGGCAGTCGCTCCACGGAAAATGTCGAAGTTTAGCCATATCAGCAGTTGGACTGGTAAAGTGGACCCCAGACTCCAAAGCTGAAAAGGCTTCGGATGCGACTGGGATTAACGCTGGGAATGATGATGATGAGTTGTACTACCAGATTTGAGCAGTGGAATTACTTTGCTAAGTTTCATTAAATCAGGAAACATACCAGATGTGACACAAGAATTAAAAAAAAAATACTAAGAATGGTGCGATAACATCTATTATTGAAGCTACAGTATATACTGATAAACCCCAATGATCGGCAGTTTTTTTACATCAAGATCCTTATAAGATTCTATAATGTCTTTAGCAGTCACAAACGTAAATTCAAAGTGTTTGTCACATTCTGGAACACATTCTTTTAGTATGGCGTACCGCGTAAGCAGAAGTGGAGGAAGAAGACAAAGTTTTTGTTGTTATTATTGGAATATTAGTAAAAAAAATCTGAAAAGCAGTCGCGATTTTGTACTTTGGTTATTTCAGTTTCAGAATTTATAATTCGCCAAGTTGTTTTGATTTTATTTCCAGAAGATTTTATTTTATTTTTAATGTGTATGGCTTTTGCTGAGGAACAGGCTCCTTTAAAAGTTTTTGAATAATATTTAACAAATTCTTGAAAAGTTTCATCATGATTGTATGTTTTTTCCTGATACAATTCATACATTTTTTCCCTGCTTTTATAAATACCTGGGGTTGCCCAGTCACTAAATATAATTCGGTCGCTAACAGGCAATGTTTTTTTTTGTGAAAACTTTCATAAATTCACAATTCATCATCTTCATCAACCTTTTTATCGTCCCACTGTTGTGCAAAGGTCTCCTTTCATGCAGAGAAGGATTGAGCGTAATCACCACGCTTGCTCAATGCGGGTTGGCGATTTCAGACATAAAGTCCAGGTTTCCTCAAGATGTTTTCCTTCACCTTCAGTCATTGGTGTCCAAGATATACTTAGAAAGTACATATAACTTAGAAAAGTTACATTGGTACTTGCCTGCCCTGGAATCGAACCCACTTGATAGATTATTTTAAAATTTGGTACTATTTACCCGACTACGGCAAAGCAAAAGGAGGGTTATGATTTTGACAGGCTATGTATGTATGTATGTATGTATGTATGTATGTATGTATGTATGTATGTATGTATGTATGTATGTATGTATGTATGTATGTTCATCTGTTCCCTCGTAACTTCTAAACTACTTATTCAAATTCGATAAATGACATATCATTAGAAGCGTCTTAATTGTCCGCTGGTTATAGGCTATATGGAGTTTCACAAAATCTAATGTGGCGCCCTCTAGCGGACAAAATATACAGAGTAAAAAAAAAAAGTTAAGATAAATATGCCGTATTTGGTATCATTTGAAAGGGCTTTACTTGTACATTTTGAATATATATATATTACTAGCATTTGCTTGTGACTTTACCTGTATTCATGGGCTGCTTGCATATAATTCACATCTTTTCGTTCATAGATAGCTTCTTTACTACTTATCAGAATAAGACCACTGCAGAACCATTAGAAGGGCCTTGATATTCTGTTGGTTATGAACTATAAAGCTTGTCACCAAATTTAGTATTACGCCCTCTAGCGGACAAAAAGTTCTATGTTAATATAAAATTAAAATAAATATACCGTATTTGGTATCATCTGAAAGAGCTTCACGAGTAGGTACTTTATGTTTGTACATAATCCCTAGTAATGCTTCGTAGAAATTTGAATGTAAACCAGGGTTTGGTAAACGGAGCGATGGGAGTGGTGAAGGCCTTCCAATGGCCTGCTCTTCGGCGCGATCAGTTGGAACAGGAGAACAGCCAAGCGCTGTTCTCATACAATTTGACGACGCATCCATAAAAGCAAATATTAACGGACTTATCAAAATCGAGCCTTGCCTCACTGAATTTGACGGCTTGAGAGGTTCTGGGCAAATTCAGCGTAAAATGCTCCCGCTGATTCTTTCTTGGGGTTGTACTGTACATAAATTACAAGGTTGTACTCTAGATAAAAAAGTTACAGATCTAGGAAAGTCATTGTTTGCTAAAGGACAGACATATGTCGCTCTCAGTAGAGTTAAAACCATAGAGGCATTATTTATAAGTGCATTGGATCATAATAAATTACTTAAAAATCCACATGACAGTCGATCGTTAGCAGAATTAGATAGATTAAGAAATCTTCCCAGGTCCTCTTAATATATGATTTTTTTTTAATAATTATAAACTAGCGCTTGACTGCAATCCCGCCTGATGGTAAGCAGTGACGCAATCGTTGATGGTAAAGCGCACTAGTTTATTAAGCCTATTCACTTAAAAAAACTTAGGAATAGCAAGGGTGACGGCAGTTGAGCCAGGTGATGCAATGTTAAACCCAAGACCAACACGACCAACGATGCTGCGCTAGAGGGAGATTGATCTGGAGACTCTCCACGACCAAACTCCCGACACAACAATATTTGGCGCATCGTACTCGCCACACAACGCAACACAACTGCTCAGCCGCGTCCTCCCTACAGCTTCACCAGACATCATGCTAGAACACGACGAATCGCTTAGCGGCAAGACTTCGTCTGGTGGGTGGTAACTTCTGCCGGCAGCCGATGTTTTGGCCTACCACCATTAGAAAACCATCCAATCTATTTATACTAACGACCTCATCCACTAATTCGTGACCCATTCGGTGCAATCGACGCAAATATGCGTCGCTACTATGAAAAACCGGGAACTTCATACGCGGAAACCGTTGCTATACGCGCTACGATCCAAAAGCTACGAAATAGTAAAATAGGACATCTCTACATATTACTATATGCCGATACATAAGTCAAAAGAGATGTCGTATGTTAACTACCTAGTTTTTAGTTCGTCAATTTAACTTTTGTTAATATTATGCGCCACAAATACACTTTAACACCAAAATAGTACAAATAATAAAAAGTAAGAGAACTAAAACCCAACTACGACAAAAAACGACGCTGAAAAAGTATAAAACAAGATTTTCAGAATACTGAACTGAACAAAGTTGCTAAGATAGGTGCAAGTAAATGGACACAGTAGACTCTACCAAGATGCCTCCGTTGTAAATTGACAATAATGTCATACAATACTATTCTGAAGTATGTAATATTCACTATGTAGAGATAAATTTTCATGTTTGGAAAGGCGTAGTCACACGTTACATATACCTACCTACCGTAGCACTTTGATAACGTGTGACTGCGGTTTTCCAAACATGAACATTTATCTCTACATAGTGAATATTGCATACTTCAGAATAGTATTGTAAGACATTATTGTCAATTTACAACGAAGGCATCTTGGTAGAGTCTACTGTGTCAATTTACTTGCAACTATATTAGCAACTTTGTTCAGTTCAGTATTCTGAAAATCTTGTTTTATACTTTTTCAGCGTCGTTTTTTGTCGTAGTTGGGTTTTAGTTTTTTTTTTAGTGAGTATTTTGTTACATTAAAGACCGTATATCGATTAATTATATTTTAGTTTCTATGTACAAACGGGAAGTTAATTGTTGTTTAAATACAAATATGTTTGTTATTGTGAATTTAAGAATAATAATAAATAAGTTCTATTTATTTAGATAAAATAACCAATAATGAATTTTTGTACAATGTTTCTAAATTATTCAAGTTAATTCAGTTTGTAACACTGGTTTAACAAAAGACGAATGTTTATTTGACTCGTCGAGTCATTGCGTCACGAGATCACACCATATTTTTTTACTGGAACCAACATTATAAAAGTCGGAGTGTACGACGGTGGGAGGTAGTTGTTATTTGGCTTTTGAGCTGTGCGGACCTCTAGTAAAACCAGGTGTAGTGAGTCGTGACTTATGAGGAGTTTCGTTGGAAAGCAAAGTTAAGTAAATACGATAGGTTGCCTTTTATGTTTCGGGATTTGGCGACCCTGGTGGTGGAATCTGGTAACTGACAGCTCTATCGTAAAGTTGGACATTTTTGAGGTTATACGTACTCAGAACGTTTTGACATACGAGCGCTATTTGTGTTGTTTACAGTAAGCTAAAAGATTCATCTCGGCCCAAAAATGGAATTAAATCGTGAACATTTTCGTGCGATTATTTTTTACAACTTTCGACGTGGATTAACTCAGCAACAGTGCATGGATGAACTTAATTCAATTTTTGGCGATGAAGCTCCATCAAGGACCAGTGTTTATCGATGGTATGGTGAATTCAATCGTGGTCGTAGTTCACTTCAAGATGAATTTCGTGAAGGTCGTCCAAAATCAGTTGTTGTTCCGAAAACCATTGATGCTGTGCGCGAACTGATATTGCAAGATCGTCATGTGACCTATCGTGAGATTGAGACAACCTTAGGCATTAGTGGGACCAGCATACATTCAATATTGCATGAACATTTGACTGTGAAAAAAATTTGTTCGCGTTGGATCCCACACAATTTGTTAATCTCTCAAAAAAAGGCTCGTGTCGATTGGTCGAAAGAAATGCTCAAAAAATACGATCGCGGTGCTTCGAAACACGTCTATGATATCGTGACAGGTGATGAATCGTGGATTTACGCGTATGAGCCCGAAAGTAAACAGCAGGCGACTGTATGGGTGTTTCAAGATGAGCCAAATCCAACAAAAGTTGTTCGCGCACGAAGCACTTCCAAGCAAATGGTCGCCTGTTTTTTCGGAAAAACTGGACATGTCGCAACCGTACCACTAGAACAACGCAGAACAGTCAATTCTGAGTGGTACACAACCATTTGTTTGCCAGTTGTCTTCCAAGAAATCGGGAAAACCAACCGCCGAAGACGCATCACTCTTCACCACGACAATGCGAGCTCTCACACATCGGCTCAAACAACTGCATTTTTGAGCACCCAAAACATCGATTTGATGAGTCATCCGCCGTATAGTCCTGACTTGGCACCGAATGACTTCTTTTTATTCCCGTACGTAAAAAACAAACTGAGAGGTCAACGTTTTTCGATACCTGAAGAAGCGGTCGCTGCATTCAGAATGCATGTTTTGGAGATACCTCAATCAGAGTGGCAAAAGTGCTTCGACAATTGGTTCAAACGCATGCAAAAGTGATGGATCTTCATGGGGAATATTTTGAAAAACAGTAAAGTGATTTTCGATGATTAATATTTGTTTTTCTTCTCTAATCCAGAAATATAAAAGGCAACCCACGTAGTAATAATACATTGTTGTAGATGCATTGTTGTAGACTTATGTCTAATGCCTAATGTATTTTGTGTGTTATTTAGGTTAGGATTAGTTTCCTGGCTAATTGTATTATGTTGTTATAATTCTGAGTTCTCCTGGACTGTTGTCCAAGAGGTAGAAGTTAGTGTATTTTAAAGATAACATTGACAAAGAAAGAAACATATTGATAGAATATGTTGATATCTGTTTCCAAGGAGTTTCTTGTCCGGTTCTGATCCTTGAATGACCTAGCTTGCGAACGGACAACTAGATTTCTGATGAATTTCTTACAAGCCTAAATTAAAATAAAATATCTAGTCTTGTCTGTCTGTACTTTACTTTATAAAACCCTGTTTCTTTACAAGATATAGTCGTATAAACATTTACACACTAAATCACTAATTAACTAGTCGCTATTCTGTTGTGCAAAGCTTATAATAAATAAGCTTTGATTTATCAGACATATATTTGTTTAAACCATTAAATACCACACATATTTACACATACTTATAATTTTATATATATATACAATATGTAAAGAAAACCCTGTCCGATCCGTGAAGGTATTGTTAGTATCTATAACTGATTCTAATAATGCCAACAAAGCCGGGCTAAAGTTTAAAAAAAATCCCCCTAAAAAATAAATATTATTTTGAAAACGCGAGGTAACTTAATGCATGTGCGATAAGCAACCCCTTCCGCGGGCGGCGGGGGGCAGGGCACGCGGCCCCTGTGACGTGGTCGCGTCGCTATTCGCCTATAATAATACCGGTGTTGTCACTTTTTTAAAAATTACCAAATTTCGGGGAAATTGGAATTAATTTTCGGGAAAAAAGAATTATTTCAAAATTCATTAGTATTGTTGCTATGATGATTATGTAAAATTTTATATTATATTTGGTCATGTGTTTACCTAACCTTTATTATCCTTATGGGTTGGACAGGGTTTTCTTTACACATTGTATAGATTTTCTAAACTCAGAAAGAAAATCATTTTCACTCATACTTGAGAGGCTGGTGTTTTAACCACTAGGCCACCACGACTATATAATATAATTCACAATTAATCAGGTTAAATAGTATACTATACGCATGATCCGGGTTGGTGTGATGAGGCAAACCCGGTAGCTTTTCAATTAAATTATTTTTAAATAGTCCTCAACGATTTTCATTTACCTACAGGAACAACAAGTACAAGTAGTAATAAGTAAGTAAGTAAGTAGTGTAGTAGTAAGTAGTAGTAGTGGTAGTAGTAGTTGTAGTAGTTTACAAGTTTTCTTTGAGCTCTGAATTCACTTGTCTGAGGAAAAGTAACTAACTATCCACAATGATCAGAGTCTAACTCATTTATAATTAAATGGTCAGAAGGTCTTAAGTTAGTGAAGATGTTGTCTAAACAGGTGGCACTTGTGGCAGTTATTCTAGTCGGCTCAAAGAATCTTGCGTACAAATTATAAGACTTGAATAATGACATAAATTTATTAACTGTAGCTAATTTCTCTAAAACATTAATGTTGAAGTTTCCACAAACAACAACTGTTTTGTTACTGTGACAAGTCTTTAATAAAACTTCCTCCATATATTTTTATATACACTTATTACAATGAACTGCTCAAGCTCGATGCTCAATTTCAAGAACTCGCTCAACAGAGAGGCTTACAATATCAGCCCGTTCTTTAAATTTGATATTGTTACGAACAATTAATAGGGAGCCACCCCTTATCATATTCACTCTGCTGAATGAGCTAGCAATCTGATGGTTATTAAAGCTGAACATGGACGGATGGGCTTTTAACCAATGTTCAGTAAGAGAAACAATATCAATATAGGTAACTACAGTTCATGAACAACTCCAATTCTAATTGTTTATTTATCACATCCTGTATATTTTGATGAACAATTTTAGGTTATTATTACTGAATATATTTTGAAAATTAAAATTTAATGGGTGTGTTATTAATGGATCTAGGTTTACAGTTCTGCTAGAGTTTAACTCTACTGTCTCAATGTCCCTTGACAATGGGTACAAGTCTAATTTATTATTTAAAATAGTGCTAGAGGTTGACTTTATTGTCTCAAGTTGTAATTTAAATAACTTGGAACAAGTTCCAAGCTCTGCTAATTACCACTAAGTGTATTACTTAACTGCTCAATAGAAGCAGTATAGTTAGCCAAACACTTGGCTGACTTACATATACAGGGTGGCCAAAAAGTCGTGGATCAAACGAAACTAGGAGATAACAGGTCTGTGACAGGCCATTGCCACAAGGAAAGGCAAACAAAACTATTTTTACCCGACTGCCAGGAGGGTTATGTTTTTCATCTTATGTTTGACATCTCATTTGAAGATCCCAATAAATCAGGTAGTATACCAAACCAACTCAAATTAGGTGTAAGCTTTCGAGCCATGCTAAGACGGAACATCTAATGTTAACCATGGGCTGGTTTACGGAGCCATGGGTGTTATCCGACGAATAGATTGGCCAGCATTACGCAGAAAGCAGTTGGAGCCAAGAAAACTACCACAAGCGGTATTTGTGTCTATGTGGAACCTACCTGGTATTGGAGTCTGGATCCAGCCTCGTGCTACAGAATTTGTTGCTTTACGTGGTAAAGGCAAGATTGAGCGACGAATGTTTCCTTCAATTTTATGCTGGGAAGTGACGGTGCATAAATTACAGCGCACAACTATAGATCTAGCAGTTGTAGATTTAAGTAAAATCTTATTTGCAAAAGGTGAAGCTTATGTTACTTTGAGTAGAGTGAGGACTCTTTCCGGACTTGATATCAGTTCTCTTAATCCTAACAAATTGCTAAATCAACCACATGACATAAACTCATTTAAGGAATTAATCTGGTTACGTAATATTTCTTAACTAAAAAGACATAAATTTATTAATAATTAAATAAACAAAAAAAACCACTTGCATGGATAACTACAATTAAAAATCAACTGAAAAGACTAAAACAAGATGAAAATTCAATGATAAGGCATTTAAAAAAAATAACAATGATAAATCCAGAAACATACATTGAAACAGTACCAAACCTATGTACAGACGACATACATCAAGCTACTACAATCTGTCAGATTTCCTTATTAGATTTTCAACTTTATCTCTACAGCATTAAGGCTCTATGTTGATTAGAAATATCTGACCGTTTGGGGTAGCTTGACCTGCTGTCGTCCGTACCTACGTAATTAATGTACACTTAGAAATTTCAGCACAAAAGTCAGTCAGTTTCAATTTTTTGCAAAATTATAAACAGAATTACATTCGGAGGCATGCACAAAGCGCGTATCTTGTACATATGAATGTATGTAATATTCTTTATTATCTTGTATCTCCAGAACCGGCTAACGGATTTTCACATTTGAGACATCGTTAGATTTGTCTTAGACGGTGACATTAAAAAAAAAAACAAAATGGCGGATGTTTGACGCCATAATTATGAGGTAATTTTTATCTACCAAACTTATCGAATTGGTTTTAAAATGAAGGATTTAAAATACTCATTAGAAAATATGTATATAACGTGCACTTTTAATATTAAATGGAACGATGAAAAAAGAAATTAAACAATTTTTTTAAGTTTTCCAACATTAGAAACATAATTTGTTAAAACTAAAAAGATAGAAATAAAAAATATTATTTAAAAACAAAAAACCCGCCTGCATAAAACTCTAACGAACTGAAAAGGTAGAAACAAGTTGAACAATCGCAGTTGGGGGACTTCTTAGCTAGATAAACAAGTATTCAATAGAACAGTCCCCCAACTGCGATTGTTCAACTTGTTTCTACCTTTTCAGTTCGTTAGACTTATAAGCAGGCGGGCTTTTTGTTTTTAAATAATATTTTTTTATATTTACATTTAATGAGGCTAGATTTTCAAAATATTTCTTTATCTTTACACTGTTTACATTTCCTCTTCTCCCAATCAAAATAACAATATTTGTGGATGAACTGTAATTGCCACCTAGAACTTTATCTACAATTTGACCATAAGATGTTTCAAGCATACAATAATTGACTACTTGGTCATTTAGATGGTGTTGTAGTGTATGACCCATATTTTTACCCATTTTATCGCAGTACATCAACATTTTGTTTTTATTAACATTTTATTTGTTATTATTAAATCTTCTGTGTTTGGTGATAAATTAATGTAACCAAGTTAAATGTTAGTAATTGCTAGAAAATCTACCAGGTAACCCTACACTTCTTCTACGAACAGACTTCAACAGAATCAAACTGCCGTAGCAACTGAACACTTTAAAAACATAAACGGAAATTTATAATATTCGTTACCCCTCGTGTTTCACGGCACATAACCTGCATTGGCTTTACAACTTTTTTCTGGCGTTACCCCTTTTGAGTGCGGGTATTTATCATCAAAATTACGCCACTCTGCACTTCGGAACTACATTTTCGCGGGAAGGGTTCTGATATAAAGGAGGAGTCGTTATGTAAATTTCGTTCAGAATTAAGCTACTCTACCTGAATGTGGAAAATACAAATTGGGTCTTCCGGTAGTGTTTTTTTGTGACTGGTGAACGAAAATGTTAGGTCTCGCTGCAGAGTTTAAATGATTTCCTTACAATAAATTGCAGACGATCACCGGCAAGGAAATTGAAAATTTCTACTACGATATCGTTGGGAAATAAAGAAAGCTGGCTTTGAAACGACTTAACAATTCTATCGAGATCTTAAACGTAGAAATTAATGAGGGTTCATGTCAGATAGGTCACAAAATTTATACGAATGTTAATTTTTACTTTCGGATCTCGCGTCGTGTAAGACGTTGGACGTTGGGAGTCCATCATGTGATTGGGCAGCATCATCGGTGGCATATTGACAAGTGCACATAATATTTACTTACAAGGTATTCGTTTATTTGAAAGTTATAGTCTTAACTATAGGATGCAATGGTGAGCGAACGTTCATAGATTCAACCTCTCTACCTTTGCACCTACTAGTGAGGTGACTTGAGTGCATGTCTATTATAAGGGTGTTGTTGAATATCTCCTCTGATTTTTGTGTTTCTCGGCGCTGAACGCTGCCAAAAACTTAAAGTAAACGGAACGCGGTCATAGTGGGACGGCATTCTTCCGCCGACCGCCAAACGACGTGGCGAGTGCACTTCCTTTCGAACTGGAAAGCTGGCGAGTCATGGCCACGATCTTTTAAAAAAGTTACGGAGTCTGCCAGTGAATTGTGTCGACGTGCGCCTTCTCGTGATGGTGGTCTACGAACTCTACATCTGAAAGTTGGAGGTAAATGGTTTGCGCTTTTAGTACTTTAGTCAGAGGGATATACTCCGAAGACATCATTCTATAACATATTTACTTATAATTTCTAATATATTGCTATCCTAAATACAGTCCACATGAATCTTGTTAAAGACTGCATGGTTAGCGCAGTGGTTAAGCTATTGACTGCTGCGCTGCGTATCGCGGGTTCGATTCCCGCACGGAACAAATATTTGTTTGACCTACAAGTAGTTGTTCCAGGTCTGGATGTTTGTGTATGTGAATTTATATGTTTGTAAGCGCATCCACGACACAGGAGAAATTCCTAGTGTGGGGCAACGTTTTTACAAAAAAGAAAGAAAGATCTTTCTTGGTAGGCCCGTTGTCGCCACAGCTGTAAACAAAAGGACATGGTGTTTTTACCTGTTGATATTGGCGCCGATTCTCTTATTCACAAACTAAACTAATTTTAAGTTAAGTGCATCTTTTTCTTTATATTTCAGTAAGAAAAGGATAGAAGATAGCATTTTAATTTAATCCTGTCAAATTAAGATATTCCATAGACATTTTTTTTTTGGTTCTTTTCTTTCCGTTCGAGCGAATGGAAAAGGCAAAGGCATAGTACCCCATACAGCCAAGTCTTCAGTAATTTTTTTTCTTCATTAAGTATCTATCCTAACTTATCCTAATTAATCCTAACTTATCCTAGCATAACTTAACCTAAACTAACTCCTTTCGTTTTACGCGTTTGGACGATAAGGAGCGGTTTAGCGTAAAGACATGATGAGGCCACTATGCTACAATACTTCACTGTTATTTTTGAATTATTCACTGAATGCACTTTTTACTACATAAATCACGCGTTTTTATTTAGTAAACGACACTATAAATGATTTTAAAAGTCCAATGAAAAATGAGCGTGACACTCATCTTGACATTCCCGCCAAACCTCCTTGTCAACTCCTTCCATAGACATTTTTGGTTCGTTTCTTTCCGTTCGGGCGAATGGAAAAGGCAAAGGCATAGTACGGTTTAGGCGCGATCAAAAATGGCGACCAAAAATACATCAATTTACGCCAGGCGCGGACTAATTTCACAGGTTTAAACTGACATTATTATGTTCTGTCCTTTTCTTAATAAAATAGGAAGAAAAAGATGGACTAAACTTAAATTTAGTTTAGTTTGTGAAAAAGGGAATCGGGGCCAGTGTCTCTGCTGAACTACTAATACGATGACGACTTCTGGTAAAGGCTTTGCAGCACACTCAAATATTACAAGGTCACAAATAATGTTTACAAATTCTATGTCAACGACCTTCTAGATCGTTTAAGTAACCCCATGTGTAATAATCATAACTCAACAGAAATAGTTTTTATTTCAGTTGGGACTTTGGGACCTAAAAGTTTCATTGGTCTTTAGGGAAAATTTAACCTAAAATTGGATGTGACACTAGGCTGGGGATTATTTACAGCAGAGGAGTACTTATTTAGTTGAACGAGAGAAGTTGAAGATGGTTAGTCTTTATTTGTATACAGACTGCCACATTAAAATAAGTTGATCAAAATTATTTCGGTTTTGTCATATTGAGAAGATTCTAAACATAGTTGACAGGTAGTACATTTCATATTTTTTATATCATATATGTAATTTTATATGTGCCTAAAAATATAAAATATAGGCTCCTAATAAAATAGCGTGCTGTATCATTAACGATTGCATCACTGCTTACTATCAGGCGGGATTGCGATCAAGTACTAGTTTATAATTAAGTATATAAAAAAATGTGTTTGTAGACCTATTTTCTGAATACTAGAGACACGCAAAAGTATAATCTGCACCCAATTTTGCGTAAAACACTGCTTAAACCTGTTGCTAATCCGTCGCTTCGTAGGTATATTCGAAAAACGTGTTTATTCAACTTTGTAACCACTTAACTAACGCAATGAAAATTGTTAGAGTGTCAAACTAAAAGCCATCGTCAAACCCAATTATTGTGCTACGCAATTAACCCGTTTGAGTAGAAAATTAACTCGAGAATAACTTCCAGACGGAAAACTGTGGAGGTGTTAATTGAACTGGAGCTTTGATCTAACATGAAACAAACACACACTATCCTTTACAAAATATCACGACACAAGAGTCTGTAGGTAATAACTTAATTAGATCCCTATATTCGTACAACTTCATCGCCTATGTACGAATTTCTTCCATGTTAATTTTCAGGTTTAAAACATAGTACATAATCCCGACAAAATATTGGATGTCCGATCTGCTTCGGAGATTTTTTAATAAATGTTTCTAAAGAATAACTGTGTTCTATGATAGGAGTTTGATTTCCGCAATTAGATCTCCATGTTGATTATTATGCGTGGGCCATGGCAGCCATTGGTGGTTATTCCAACTAGCCCACAAGCTAGGAGATTCAGTAAGCTTCTGGAGGGATCTAGAAGCTTACTAAATCTCCTGGCTTGTTGAGATTGTCTGTGTGTACCGAGGGTTCTGACATAATCTGGATGACGTCTACGCAACCGAATAGCAAAGCATGTCCGTTATACCTATTTTGTGGAAGTGTTCGTTAAGCAAGCAGTGTTCTGCGATGGTCGCCGTCACCAGTCACAAGCCTTTCCTGTTCAGGCGTAGCAGTTGTTTGGTTAGCTTGGTATTTCGAAATGGCAATATCATCCTTGGACTGTCCCTGTGGATGTTATTGTGTAGCCTGGGGGCACGACAGGCTCCGGTCCGTACACTGATGTACTGGATGCCTTTTTGGTTAAAGAATTACTGCTAACTACTTGTCTTCGCCGCAGAAAGTAGACAATTATATTATTTTAGTGGTATAAATATCCCGAACGCGATATTTCACATCTCTATGCGGTGAACTCGCATTCATAAACACACGTCCTTTTATTCTTCAAGCTAAAGATATATCTCCAGCGGTATCCATTCAACCTTTGTACACAGTCGTGTTACTGAACTTGTTCGTTAAAAGCATTGCTAAGGTGCATTATGTAAGTAATGTTGGCGAGTTCATTCCACTTTAATCTAATATTTGATTCTTTTGTGTTGACTGGAAATATGAAAATAATAAGTTAGTAGGTAGTGTGAGCTTTTGGGGAATAGGGATCTCATTCAGTGGAGTCACGTATTATACTAAGCAATGGTGGCACAATCCTAAAAGCTAATTCTTGTCATTTAAAACGTTCAAGAACGAGTCGTAGTTTCATCTCGGCGTCAGCAAACTTGTCAAAATGTAGGAATTAAGAGGCATTTTTTACAGATTGATACTTAGATCACACTGTGCAATGTCTGAAAATTACCCTGTACGAGAATAACCCCTTTATTTCATTTCATTTATTTATTGGATCATCCAGAAAGTTCGTACCACGTCAGGAGCCGCTGGGATGTAGTCGTATTTCTTCGCAAATGTGTAGAAACATAGTGTTATCTATACTAATCTCACGAACTACTTTGGTCCGATTTGAAAAATTATTTCTGCGTTGAATGGCCCATTAATCCAGGAAGGCTTTATGATTCACGCTGCGCCCAATAGGAGTGGAGCCTATAAAAAAAAAAAACAAATATTAATCCTTATCCAAATAAATTAATAGTCATTAATTTTGAACATAATTGTCCTTGACATCACTTAATTTACTACAATTTTAAAATAATTCTTTTGGGTTTAAAATGAAATGGTCAAAATGACTAACTCCACACGAACGAAGTCGCGAGCGGCCGCTAGATTGTAATACGTATCATACATCTTTGAAAGGTGCTTAATACATTTTTTTTTTGTAAACAAAGATGAGTCATCATAAAGAACATCCACGACACGTTATGCTATACGAGTTTAAAAAAGGCAGCAGTTACTTTTATAGAAGTGGAATTAATAAGTTAGTAGAAAGATGGCGGTGGTGGCAACTGATTGAACGAAATGGCCAATCCTTGCTAATATTATAAATCGGAAAGTGCGTTTGTTTGTTTGTTTCTTCCACTTTCACGCCGCGACGTAACTACTGAACCGATTGTTTTGAAATTTTGCAGACATAAAGTTAGAAATCCGTTTTAAATAGGTACTTTTTATCCCGGAAAAAAATTGACATTTCACGCGGGCGAAGCCGCAGCCGGAAACCTAGTATAACATAAATTAATATAATTAAGATTTGTAATATTTTATTATCTATTTTTTTTTACATTAGATCTAATATTTTACCATTTATGTATACACATATTTGTCTAAAACAGACAAGAAAACACAGAACAGAAAAAAGGTACAGAATTGTACTAGTGGTAGACACTTTATGTTGTTTATTTGATTTCATTACCATTGCTCTTCAAACGGCGAAGGAAAACGTCCTGGGGGAAAGCGACATATATACCTACTACAAACACAAATTTGCAGACAGGCAACAGACAAGGTCTACATTATGCTGAGCTGAGGCCCTTTTGGCATCTTTGTTTTCTGTTTTTATAGTATTAGAATGACTGTAATACCAATAAATGCATTTTATGCAATACTAGCGGCCGCCAGCGACTTCGTTCGCGTGGTTTAGTTATGCTCCGCTCCTATTGGTCGCAGCGTGATGTTATATAGCCTAAAGCCTTCCTGGATTAATGGGCTATCCAACGAAAAAAGAATTTTTCAAATCGGAACCGTAGTGCCCTAGATTAGCGCGCACAATCAAACAAACAAACAAACAAACTCTTCAGCTTTATATATTAGTATAGAATGATGTAAAGAAAACCCTGTCCGATCCGTGAAGGTATTGTTAGGTATCGATAACTGATTCTACTAATGGATACAAAGCCGGGCTAAATTTTAAAAAAATCCCCTAAAAAAATAAATATTATTTCGCAAAAAGAGGTAACTTAATACATGTGCGGTAAGCAACCCTTACGCGGGCGGCGGGGGCAGGGCACGCGGCACCTGTGACGTGGTCGCGTCGCTTTTCGCTCATAATAATACCAGTGTTGTCACTTTTTTAAAAATTACCAAATATCGGGGAAATTGGAATTAATTCCCGGGAAAAAAGATTATTTCAGGCACAATTTTAATACTAGGAATAGAGACAACTTAGATCAACCTCGGTTCAGACTGGCTAGAGTAAATAGTTCTTTTATGGGGTACTGTGTAAAATTTTATTATAAAATACCGCTAGCGATTCAGCAACTCAATGACTCTAAATTTAAAACATGCATTAAACGCACGCTGTGTAAACAAGCATATTAAAAACTGGAAGATTATATTCTTGATAAAAAAATGCTTGGCTAAATGCCAGTCCTGCTCCACAGCCACAGACAATTTTGTAGGTTTGGAAGAGATATCATTCCCCTTTTTTGTTGTTTTCCAAATATTCCTTTATTATTTTTTTATTTCAATTGTGCACAAGATTTTGCTACCATGATTTTGCAAATGGTTTAGTATTGTATAATTAAAAAGCACTTTTCAAGTTTGTGAATGTGAGGCACCATGGACTATGGTTTGTTCTTTATATATATAACTTGTTTGACATTAAGAGCATGGCAGTTGGAAGTTTGTCATGCTCACTCACATGTTTTGCTGATGGTAGCGCGTGTTGTTGGGTCATTTGGTTCCCTTCAAAATGGTTGAGCTAAGTGGGGCTGATGCACGCGTCATGCTCTTGAATGTCGTGCATCTCTTAGCTGCCGGTGGGCTTAATTAATTTTCTATCTTTTCGTTATTTTTTATAATTATACATTGTGCTCACATGATAGAGGCAACAGAAATATGTAACGAAGACATGTAATCCAGATTATGATTTTAAAAGAGTGTCCATGGAGTTTCTTGCACGTTCTTCTCCATAGAGATCTACGCTTTGGAACGTGCAATTTAGCTTCACTTTTCTTGGACTGACGACATTGACTATTCAAAAGTACCAACTGTTGGTTAATTTGAAATAAACAATTTTGATTTGATTTTGATTTGATTTGATTCAAAATTCATTACTATTGTTACCATGATGATTATGTAAAATTTTATATTTGGTCAACTATTTACCTAACCTTTATTATCCTTATGGGTCGGACAGGGTTTTCTTTACATATTGTATATTCGTAGTGGATTACCTCGCTCAGAGTATTAGTAGTGGGAACGCTTGAAGATCTTTGAACAAACAGAATAATAAAAGCCCATTAAGATTCTAGTAGAATCTACCACCTTTTATAATTAGTTTTCATATCCATACTACATCCATTTCATCATAAAAACTTAACTGGGGCTGTCAAGAACATTTTAAAACAAAAAATAGCCAAATCGGTTCAGCCGTTCTCAAGGTCGATGGTTACCAACAAAAAGTTTTTTTAACATTTTTATTTGTACATAGTATTAATAAATTAGCTAGCAAAACTCTGCAGACCTGATGTGTCTAGATAGACAAGACAAAACATAAAGTAATGAATTTGATGGGTTTTGCCTGCGGTAGTGTAGCCACTTGAAGTAAGAATAATAATAATCAACAATCTTGGGCTGGAAACAACCAGACCGACACAGAGGTGTGGCAGACACGTGCCTTCTGGATGATAATGTCATGTGTTCATTTTGGCGCAGTATCTGGTCGGTGCCTGTCAGTCACACTGAAGGTGTTTGGGCTAATTTATGTGAATCCGTCCATACTAATATTATAAATGCGAAAGTAACTCTGTCTGTCTGTTACGCTTTCCCGCTTAAACCTCTCAACTGATTTTGATGAAATTTGGCACAGACAATCTTTAGACCCTGGGAAAGGACATAGGCTACCTTTTATTGAAAAAAAAAATGATATTCCCGAGGGAAATCTAAAAAGCGCGATATAACCGAATTCCAGGCGGGCGAAGCCGCGGGCGGAAAGCTAGTACCTATTTAATAAAATCATGTACATCGAGGGACTGGAACAATTTGCCAGCGGCGGTGTTTCCGTCGGACTACAATTTGAGTGTCTTCAAGGCTAGAGTGTATAGGCTCTTAATAAACTAGTGCGTTTTACCATCATCGATTGCGTCACTGCTTACCATCAGGAGGGATTGCGGTCAAGCGCTAGTTTATAATTTATAAAAAAAAAATGTAGGTAAGTGCGCTGAGATATAATTATTTCGTGTTAATTTTTTACCAATGTATTTTATTTGCAAAATGTTTTATTTTTTATATGAATATATGAATTATTTATTTATGTTGCCCAATATAAAAGTCAAATAAAAAAAAAGACAATTATTCAAAATAGGCTGGGAATCAGCACTTTTCGAACATGAAAATGGCAAGAGACAGTATAATTATTTTAACAGACATGATAATAGGTATTATCAACTTGTATAATCCGTTATAATATTTAATGCTATAATCACATTGCCACTACCGACGGACTACATAATGAGTTATGTAGCAGAATGAGTATACGAAGATAGAAAGAGTTCTGAAATGGTCTGCTTTATATTGGGTTTCAAGCCGGTTCCACTCGAAGACGGGGTCTAAAGGACGGTCGCGGGTTCACGACTTCGGTTGAGGCGAGCTAATCGTCAGCTTATCACGGATATCCGATTGACATACCGGTTATGGGATGTCCGGCGGCGTGAAGAAGGTAGTCCACACAACTTCCAAGATGCGATGAAAACAAATAGTTAGTTCCACGAAACTATACCGTTTTCTAGATTTTGGATTGAGAGTTTTTATAAAAGTTCTGAGAGAACGATATCTCGTCCGTCTGCGCACACGCTGTCCAAGACACTTCTTGTCAATCGGATCCGGATGTAATACGATAAATTGCCGTGCGACCAATCGCGCTTCGCCATTGACCGAAGTCAGAAACCACGCGGTTGACAGATGACAAACAATCAAGTGATGCCAGTTAGAATGGAGTGGCGTGAATAGAAATTACGAATTGGGGATAACATCGATCCAAATAATGCATGAATACGATACAGGTTATATGTAACTTTCACACTAATCCAAGTAGATTTTAGATTTTTATTTTTTCCTCATACATAGTTAGTTGGATAAACCGATATTTGTGTGATAAGGTCATCAGAAGACACGACTAATACGCTAAAGGCTCCCGCAGACAGATACGACACGACCCTGGTGGAATAATTAATGTTCAACTTGCTTTTGTCGTCGTCGTGGTGGGCTAGTGGTCAAAACACTAGCCTCTCAAGTATGAGTGTGCGGGTTCGATTCCAGGTCAGGCAAGTACCAATGCAACTTTTCTAAGTTATATGTACTTTCTAAGTATATCTTGGACGCTAATGACTGATAACTAGGTGAAGGAAAAACATCTTGAGGAAACTGGACTTTAAGTCTAAAATCGCCAATCCGCATTGAGCATGCGTGGTGATTCCGCTCAATCCTTCTCTGTATGAGAGGAGACCTGTGTTCAGCAGTGAGATGATAAAAAGGTTGATGATGATTACTTTTGTCCACCACTTGTATGTATAATCATTGTCTCTTCTTTAATTCATTGATTGTTTATTCATTAATCTCGTCAAACAATAACGTTGTTCTTTTTATCACAATCAGCCCATAATGTTGTTGAGTTCCACTGTTGTTGGGACACAGGCCTCCTCTCGGTGAGAGGGAGTGGGTCGTAATCTACGACGCTGACCCAGTGCGGGTTGGTAGATGTCACATGTTTTAGATTAAAAAAAAAAAGACTGTCCCCACTAGGAATTTCTCCTGTATCGTGGGTGCATTTACAAACATATTGTTACGGGCTAGGGGTACTTAAACGCCGGTTAAGGGTTACGAAGTTTATTAGCAACGAAGGTACAGTCGATTGTAGGCAATGACAAGTAGAACGTAGCTGATGTCGCACCGAAGTCTTCTCTTACGTCCACGAAGTCCGTGTCGTAATCACACAATAACAGTACAGATGTTACTCCACGTAGTACTCACAGTTCTCGTTACAGTTGTCGCAGTAGGTATTCTCAAAGATCGCTTCTTAACTGTCGCTGTTTTCGTATCGCTAGTCGAGTGTAGACTGACTCTCCGCCGGCGTCACGGTGCTTTATATAGTCCAGCTGATCGAACATTCCAGATTCCTCTAGACGTAATAATAATAGCACATAACTTCGAGGTCACTCGGAAGTACCTACGGTAATTCCCGGAAACGGGTTTCTAGAAATTTCGATGTCGACACTTTGTTGACAAAACTGTTGAGACCTGTACCATTCGATAGGCCGTCCTAAGTCTAGTAATGCGTTTTATTATTGTACCTAGAAAATGTCTAGATCTGGAGGAATAGGGCTTAAAAGTGACTCACTGCATGTCACGCGATATTGAACCTTATGCCGTCGACATAAGGTCCATTTGTAACATTGCCCCCTTCTTAGTCATGCTCGTCCCGAGCATGATTTGATCCATAATAGCGAGCTAGGCGGTCTACGTGTACGATTTTCAGCTTCCCTCTAGGTCCTTTCTTAATCCGGTAGGTGACATCGTTTATTCTGGTTACTATCGTGTACGGACCCTCCCATTTGGCTTGGAACTTTGGACTCTTTCCTTTTCTTCTAATGGGATTATGCAACCATACCAAAGTTCCCTCTTCGAATCCGGGCACGTTAGCTTTGCGGTCGTATCGGATCTTCATTTTCTCACTGGTTTTCAGACCATTCTCTCTCACTAGCTCATGTATTCCATCTAATTTACGCCGCAGGTCGGCCACATAGTCGACGGCTAGGATAGGAGTATCGGGAGGTGTTCCGGTTAGTGCATCTATGGGTAGTCTAATTTCTCGGCCGAAGTTGACTTTCGCCGGTGTGCAATTTGTGCTATCATGTGTTGCTGAGCGGTATGACATTAAAAAGAGTGGAATGTATTGGTCCCAATCCCTTTGATGTTCTTCCACTACTTTGGCCAAATGATTCTCCAACGTCTGATTGAATCTTTCGACCATTCCATCTGACTGTGGGTGATACGGTGTTGTACGAGTCTTATGTATCCCGAGTAGTTGGCAAACCTCTTGAAATAGTGAAGACTCGAAGTTTCTACCCTGGTCAGAGTGTAACTCCAAGGGAACGCCAAATCGACAGAACACCTCGTGAACTAGCTTTTTGGCGACTGTATGAGCTTCCTGGTTAGGTACTGCAAAAGCTTCTGGCCATTTGTTGAAATAGTCTTGCATGACGATGATATACCTATTCCCTTCTTCAGTAACAGGGAATGGCCCAGCTATATCGACAGCAACTCTTTCCCATGGTGCACCTACATTGTACACTTTAAGTCGACCTCTGGCCCTTGTTTGCGGTCCCTTTACTGAGGAGCAGGCTACACATTTTCTACACCAGTCCTCTACGTCTTCGCGGCAATGCACCCAATAGAATCTTTTTCTCACCTTTTCCAGGGTTTTCTTTACTCCAAGATGTCCTCCGGATACTCCGTCGTGCACCTGTCGTAGCACTGACGCGACTTTATCACCGGGAACAACTATCTGTAAGGTGACCTCCTGTCCACTGGGTGATTCCCATTTCCTCTTGAGAACTCCATTATCAATTATCAGGCTGTCCCACTGAGCCCAGTAACTTTTTACTGCTGGGCTAAGCGCTGATATTTCACTCCAAGCGGGCCTCTGGCCACGTTGTTTCCATTCGATTACTGTCTTCAAGTCACTGTCTTCCTTTTGTGCGTCTTCCAATGATTGATTATCCCAGTCTTCGTCCAAAGCGTTCACCTGGATAATCCTTACGTTCTCTTTCTTTTCCTGTTTGGCACAATGTCGGCAAGATTCTTCGCAAGGTCGTCTAGACAAAGCATCAGCATTATTGTGTGACTTGCCTTTTCGATGTTCAGTGACAAAGTCAAATTCTTGCAGCTGCTCTATCCACCTTGCTACTTGTCCTTCTGGGTCTTTGAATTGGAGGAGCCACTGTAAGGCGGCGTGATCGGTACGAAGTGTAAACTGTCTCCCAATCAAATATTTCTTGAAGTGTTGTAAGGTCTTAACAACGGCTAGAAGTTCTCGGCGGGTAACACAGTAATTTCTTTCTGGCTTGGAAAGGCATTTGCTGAAATATGCAATCACGACCTGCCTATCTCCTTGTGTTTGAGAGAGAACTCCTCCAATACCAACATTGCTGGCATCCGTGTCTACCAAAAATCGACCTTCCCGACTAGGGTAACCTAATACAGGAGCCTCACACAAGTGAGTTTTCAGTAGCGCAAATGCCTGTTCGCAGTCAGAGTTCCATTCAAATTGACACTTTTCCTCTGTTAAACGATGCAACGGCTTCGCTAACTCGGAGAAGTTCTTCACAAACCGACGGTAATATGCACACAGACCCAAGAAAGAGCGTACCTCAGTTTTATTACGAGGCGTAGGCCACTTTGACACGGCTTTTATTTTTTCAGGGTCTGTTCGAATTCCTTGCGCCGAAATAATGTGTCCCAAGTATCCAACCTCTTTCTGGAATAGTGTACACTTACTAGGACTGAGTTTTAAATTCGCTTCACGCAGTTTCTGAAAGACTTTCTCCAAATTGCGTAGGTGCTCTGCGAAGTTTCGTCCCATAATGATGATGTCATCCAAATAGACCAGGCATGCATCACCAAGCAACCCCACCAAGATGCGCTCCATTAGGCGCTCAAATGTAGCTGGAGCATTGCACAGTCCAAAAGGCATGACATTGAATTGCCAGAGACCGTTCCCAGGACCAGTGGTGAAAGCGGTCTTTTCTTTATCCTGCTGACAGATTTCCACCTGCCAGTATCCACTTTTAAGGTCAACTGTGGAGAACCATTTCATGCCACTTAGCAAGTCCAAAGTGTCATCTATACGTGGCAGGGGATAACTGTCCTTTTATGCAATCATCTGTAATATTTGCTACTAAAACAGGGTGCGTAAATGTCTTATCACCCATTTTCAAGGTCACATTCGTTTCACCAAGGACGAGTACTGGTTGGCCGGTGGCGGTTTGTAATCGGCATTGTGAAAACCCTCTTTTCCATGCTATGGTCCGAGGAAATAGCTCCGGTCGTGCAATAGTTCTTGATGCACCAGTATCCAACGTGAAACTGCATGACTTACCATTCAGTTCTCCTTCTATAATAAGACTGTTTCCATCGCCCACTTGTGATACTGTTATAATGGGGGCTTCAGGTCGACCAGCCAGTACTCGCCCCATAGCCCTGGCTGTTCTTAGTTTAAATCCTCGGCTTCCACCTGTGTCCCAGAAGTACTTCTTCCCTTAGACTTCCTGGGACAATTGATCCGAATATGCCCTTTTTCACCGCACTCGTAGCATGTTGGCCCTTGTCGGGGTTTCATTTGTGCGGTTACCTCACGAATACGGTGGTGTGGTCGGCCGTCTTGGCGTACTGCTTCCACCTCCAGAGCGTGTGTCAGGGCTGCCTTCAGAGTCTGATGGTGCCCCAGACGAACCGCGGCCCTGACTTCCGCATCTCGGATTCCATCAGTAAAAGCTTGCACCGTAGTAGCATCAATTACTCCCGGCGTTGAAGCATATGCCCTCCGAACAGTACGTTCTATTTCCGATGCCCATTGTTGCAAACCCTCACTGCTTTTCTGTGTGCGGTCGCGGAGTTGAGCCCTGTAGACATGTTCCAGGTGTTTCTCCCCATATCTAGACTCTAACGCTTCCAACAAACAGGCTAGGGTATTACAATCGCCGGAAATATTTTCGAGGATTTGGACCGCCTCACCACGCAGAGCAAGCGTAAGGGCGGTTACAGCTTGATCGTCGTCCCAATTGTTGCCTTTTGCGACCTTTTCAAACTGTAGACGGAAGGCCACCCATGACGTTGTTCCATCAAAATGAGGTACCTTGAAAGTCGGCAAAGCACTGGGTACCGGTACCACACCTTTAATAACGCCTTTCTGTACCTTCTCCTGCAAAAATTCTACTTCCTTCCCAAACTCCATGATGGTACTGTTTAATTTCTCCATACGCGCATCTTGTTTGCCTATGCGCGTATCTTGCTGGTCCATACGCGCATCTTGTTTGTCTATGCGCGTGTCTTGATGGTCCAGACGGGCATCTTGTTGAACTGTTTTTATTCTAAGTTCATTGACCTCTTCTTTGGTTTTTTCCCATTTTTCGTTTAATCCTAATACCAGCTGCTGGGATTCCTTTATTTGTGCCTGGGTTTCTGCCTGGGATTTATCTATTTTTGCTTGGGTTTCTGCTTGGGATTGTTTTATTTCTGCCTGGGATTCTGCTATACATTTAATCTGTGCCTGGGTTGCTGCCTGGGATTGTTCTATACTCAGCTTTATTTGCGCCGTCAAGTGAGCCAGTAACGCCGAAAAGTCGGATCCGCTGGCTCCGGGAATAGTGGTGGTAGTAGGCGCACTCACATTCGTCGGTGTTACGACGGCCGCATCTTCTACGGGTGCAGGGACACCAAGTGATACTTCCTCTTGACGCGCCAAATCCATCGCTGCTTGTCGTCGCGTGCGAACTCTTTCGTCTTCCCTTGGCGTGACCGGCATGCCGCTTCTGACACCAATTGTTACGGGCTAGGGGTACTTAAACGCCGGTTAAGGGTTACGAAGTTTATTAGCAACGAAGGTACAGTCGATTGTAGGCAATGACAAGTAGAACGTAGCTGATGTCGCACCGAAGTCTTCTCTTACGTCCACGAAGTCCGTGTCGTAATCACACAATAACAGTACAGATGTTACTCCACGTAGTACTCACAGTTCTCGTTATAGTTGTCGCAGTAGGTATTCTCAAAGATCGCTTCTTAACTGTCGCTGTTTTCGTATCGCTAGTCGAGTGTAGACTGACTCTCCGCCGGCGTCACGGTGCTTTATATAGTCCAGCTGATCGAACATTCCAGATTCCTCTAGACGTAATAATAATAGCACATAACTTCGAGGTCACTCGGAAGTACCTACGGTAATTCCCGGAAACGGGTTTCTAGAAATTTCGATGTCGACACTTTGTTGACAAAACTGTTGAGACCTGTACCATTCGATAGGCCGTCCTGAGTCTAGTAATGCGTTTTATTATTATACCTAGAAAATGTCTAGATCTGGAGGAATAGGGCTCAAAAGTGACACACTGCATGTCACGCGATATTGAACCTTATGCCGTCGACATAAGGTCCATTTGTAACAATATAAACTCACAAACACAAACAACCAGACCCGGAACAGCTAATTGCAGGTCATACGGTGCAGGTTTTCTCGGTGGTAGGCAACAACATCAGCCGCCGGCATAAGTTACCACCCACCAGACAAAGTCTTGCCGCCAAGCGATTCATCGTGTTCCGGCATGATGTCTGGTGAAGCCGTACGGTGGACGGGTCTGAGCAGTTGTGTTGCGATGTGTGCCGGGTACGATGTGCCTAATGCTGTTGTGTCGGGAGTTTGGTCGTGAAGGCTCTCCAGATCATCCTCTGGCGCAGCACCGTTGGTCGTGTTGTTTGGTTAAACATTGCATCACCTCGCTCAACTGCCGTCTTCCTTCCTATTCACTCAGTTTTTTTGAGTGAATAGGCTTAATAAGCTAGTGCGCTTTACCATCACCGATTGCATCACTGCTTACCATCAGGCGGGATTGCGGTCAAGCATTAGTTTATAGTTATAAAAAAAAATAAAGAAAAAAAAAAAAAATAAAGAATTCTGTTTTATCGCAACCTGGGTAGTGTTTTGGACTGTTTGTTGGAAACTGTCTTTAATTAACAACTGCGCCAACCGTGCCGTCATTTTAGGTCGTCAGTGGTAGGTCGAACCCCATCAGACGCTTTTCTTTGTATAAATTATTTCATCACCACTGCTCTCAAAACGGCGAAGGTAAACATTGTGAGAAAAGCGGCATGTCCTAGAGCCAAGAAATCAAATCTTCGAAGACATGTAACATCTACCAACCCGCACTGGGCCCTTGTGGTAGATTACAGTCTACTCCCTCTCTTCGAGAGAAGGCCTGTGTCCCAATAATGGAAACAATATAGGCTGAGTATGTATGTATGTTATATAAAGAAAAATATATAATAATCACAAACCCGACTAGCACTTGGACGGTTCTTTTATATAATAAAAGTTTATATCAGTCCCGTTTGGTATCGGGCTTAGAATAGTACCAACCAATATCCTCCCGTGGGTGTCGTAAGAGGCGACTATGGAAACTCTCACTAGGGCAGCGGGTAACAGGCGCTTCTCCAGTGGAATATCAAATAACTGCGATTGAGTGGAGATTATGGAAAACCATTGGAATGAAAGCTTTGGGGGAGGTCTTTGTCCCAGCAGTGGACCTCTATAGGCTGAGAAGAAGAAGAAGATTTTATATGAAAACTTCATAGAAACTGTTAGACTGGCACCCTAATTGCGTACCTAATCAATACATAGTATAAAACAAAGTCGCTTTCGCTGTATGTCCGTATGTATGCTTAGATCTTTAAAACTACGCAACAGATTTTGACGCGGTTTTTTTTAATAGATAGAGTGATTCTTAAGGAAGGTTTGTATGTATAATAAATGCATAATATAGTAGAGAAACACTGAGAAATCTAAAAAGCGCGATAAAACCGAACTCCACGCGGGCGGAAAGCTAGTACACTATAACTGTCAATTGGAACAATTTTGAGGCATATTGCTAATCCATTGATCCATATATTCCGTGTTGTTCCAAATGTGTTTGCTCAGTGACCTAAATTACGCAATGGCCGTTATTGAACTGTCATAATGAAGGCCATTGCTACTGATAGTGTATTACGCAATTACCCTGCAGAGTCACGTCGCGCCTGTCTCCCAGAGCTTTAATGTCAAAGTCAGTTAGCCCTCTTTTTCTAGTGTCCCGAAGTAGGTAAAGATAGTTTCGTTTCTTACAGCCATCCATCACACGTTTACGTGCGGGAAAGATAAGGTGCTTTCTTTTATTAGCGACGTCATTCGATACCTATGTAATTGTAGGTGCGTACGTGTTAATAAAATAATGAAACAAGCTTTTATCCACGACTATGTCCGCATGATTTTTTTATTCTTCTGATCCGCCCCGCCGCGCCGCAGCGCATCGCCTGCCCATGCTACTACTTCGTTTACGCTTAGTGTTCTTTTTTCATTCAAATCAAAAGTAAATGATAAAAAAAAAATATTCTGAGATATCCATAAAAGATAGACACATACTATGACGAAGTTTTCTGTAAACCTTTTCAATGTGTACAATACTTAGTACATTATATTGATAAATCTAGTAAGATTCAGCCTGTGTTTGCAATGTAAACTGAAAAAATGAAATTATTTACAACATCACATTAGAAACTTCAAAAATAAGAGTATTCTCCATTGATATAATATTAAACTAAGGTAGATATGTCACTAGCGCACTGAAAATGAAGCGTACAAAAGGAGGTAAGTCCAGCAAGTCGCTTTAGTTTTCGTCGATTCTATTTAAGCGCAAACGACAAACGCTAGCCATCTTTTTCTTCTCTATGCTTTATATAGCACCCCATCTCACTCACACTGTGCCAACGTGTGAAAAGTACGCAGAATAAAAAAAAAATGCATGTGTGTGCTGCTGCTCCGATCGGCACATTTATTTTGGTTAATTTGTTAGAGCATATTATATCTGTTTAATATTATATCAATGGTATTCTCCAATACTTAATGGATGTTACATATTATACATATACATACCTTCTTCTTTTTTTCTAATAACTTTATGTGGTATTTTTATTGGATTTTTTTTTTTACTTTTATAAGCTTCTCTCCATACTCCTTTGACAGGTTCTGATTTTCATTTCCACTCTTTTGTAAATTTCCAAGTTTGGCTGGCGTAGGTTAACGATGGGGGGGTGCGTGGCAGAAAACCTCCCCGAGTGCTCAGTGGCTGCTGGTCCTCTTGTTGTTTCCTTGAGGACGAGCAGGCGCTGGGCCGGTGCACCCTGGGCGTGGACAACAATCTCTTCGTGACTATTGTGCGGGAGGAGATTGTTGTCCACGGCGAATTTCTGCCGGAGCGGAGGAGTCGCTCCCGAGGGCTCCCTATCTGCGCTCTGTAGCTCTGCAGCAGAGCGCACGAATAGGCAGCGAGTTGGTGTAGACCGTGGGCCGTTTCGACAGCCCGCGGTCTAGGGGTCACGTCGCGTGACCGAGAGGGAGAAGACCGTAGGTTTCTCCTCAACCTGCGGTCTATGGGCACCCGTGGCGATTTTACAGCCAAGGTGTCGGGTGGTGGGTAGATTTAGGTTAGGTTAGTTTAGGTGGGTAGGATAGGTTAGGTGTAGGTAGTTAAGGGAATAAAAAAAAAGAAAAAAAAAATCAAAGAGAAAATATAAAAAAATTTAAAAATCAAAGAGAAAAGACATAAAATATAAAACCAAAAAAAAAAAAAATTAAAAATTCTTAAAATGAAAATAAAAAGAAAAATTAGTAGTAAGTTAGTCCCTAGATACCGAGCAGCGGGCGGTATAACCTGCACCGGAGGCATCCGCTGGCCTCGGGAGGATTAATACCCTCCCAAAAAGAGCGGCCGCATCGCCTTGGGGAAGCGATGTGCGTACCACCCAATATCGTAATATGGAAAATGTCGGAAAATATTGATAGTGTGTTGTCTTGCGATCCGGCTGACGCCCGGCGTTCGCAGGTATCCGGGCCTGCGAATGTTAAATTGACTACCGAAGAACGCGCAGGGGTAGGCGACCAGGCCCCTGCTGTCGTTAATATTACTGGCAGCGATGATGGCAGAGTGGATGTGGACGAAGGGCCGCGTGGACTGTCTTCCGTTAGGAAGCGTCCACGCAACCTTGCTCAGAAGGGAGGTGGGTCGGCGGAGCTGACCTCAGAAGAGGAAGGCCTGCCGGCCCCTAAGGTGCCAACCGTGAGGAGAGGTCGGCAAAACTCCAGAGGAGTGACTGCTTCGCGGCCGCGGAGGAACGCACAGGGTAGATTCGTCCGTACCCCGGCGGTCAGCGAAGCAGAAAGTGATATGGGGGTCACTTCGGAGGACCCTGGTGGCGAGAGTTGCGCCTCACTAGGGAGCTCGAAGGCGGAGCTCAACGCCGCCAGGAGGGAGCAGCGCAAAGCCGTCGCGGCCGACGAAGTGTCGGAAATGGCCCGACGCGCTCGAGAGCGGCGCGCTGCTCTATCGGCGGAAGGGGGGCAACCGTCAGCGGCGGCCCTTAGTCAGCTAGCCTTGGACGGGGTGGACCTGGTCCTTAAGGTTGCCACAAAATCTGGCAACCTGAAGAGCACGTTCATTCGCGGTCTCAAGGAGGCTGCCGCGGACATCAGGGAGGCGGTTGGCACCCTCCTCAACACAACGGCCTCAGACGAGGTCGTGAAGTTGCAGGAGGAGAACAGCCGCCTCCGTGATGATCTGGAGGACCTCCGGCGACAAGTCGCTGCGCTGAGCGAGCAGCAGCAGCGGCACACGCCCGCCGATGCCGCTTCCGAAGTGGCCCCGGCTCCCGCACCAAGACCGGCACGTGCGGGCGATGAGTTAAGCGCATCCTGCCTTGAGCGCATCGTCCGTATGTGCATGCTCCAGTGCGGGAGCATGGTCAAAGCCCAACTTGAGGCGCTTTCTCGGCGCCTCCCTGAGGAAAACCTCCGCCCGCCCCTAGCCGCCGACAAACGGCGAAGGGCTGAGGAGACGCCGGGAACTGCTCCTCAGCGAGCTCCAGCGAGTGATCAGCTCACGACGGCCGGGTCTAAGGGTGAGACCTGGGCGACAGTCGTGGGCCGCAAGAAGGCCCGCAAAGCCGCTAAGGCCGCCAAGGCGGCCTCAGCAGCACCAGCGCGCGCCTCCGGTCAAACTGCAAAGGCGGCTCCGGAGGCTGCGCGGCGGACTGGCAAAGGCGGCCGCAAAAGCGGTCGCAAGGGACCGGCTGTGCGTGCCCCGCGTTCCGAGGCCGTGACGCTCACGCTTCAGCGTGGCGCTGCGGGGCGCGGCGTAACGTACCGCTCGGTCCTTACCGAGGCCAAGGCCAAGATCAAGTTGTCGGATCTTGGCCTTCAGTCCGTCACCATCAGGCATGCTGCCACGGGTGCGCAGCTGTTTGAGGTGGCCGGTGCTGCGAGCGGCAATGCCGAGAAGGCGGACGCTCTGGCTGCCAAGCTGAGGGAGGTCCTCAACCCTGAGGACGTCCGGATCTCCAGGCCGGAAAAAACCGCAGAGGTGAGGATTGCCGGTCTGGACGAGTCCGTGACTCCTGAGGAGGTGGTGGCGGCCGTTGCTCGAAGCGGAGAGTGTCCGCCGGGCAAGGTGCGGGCCGGCGATATTCGCACCGACGCCACCGGACTCGGTGCGGTCTGGGTTCGGTGCCCTGTGGCGTCGGCGAATAAAATCGCCTCAAGTGGCAGACTGCTGGTAGGCTGGGTTGCAGCGAGGGTTAAACTTCTGCAGCCCCGGGCTTTGCGGTGCTTCCGGTGCCTGGAGAAGGGGCACGTCCGGGCCAAATGCACCGCTGAGGTGGACCGTAGCGATCTTTGCTATCGCTGCGGTCAGCCCGGCCACAAGGCGGCCCAGTGTTCCGCGGCGCTCAACTGCAGCTTATGTTCGGCTGCAGGGAAGCCAGCGGGACACAGAGTGGGTGGAGGGGCCTGTGGCACGCCTGCCAGCAAGAAGGCCACCAAAAAGAAGAAGAGGAGTTCTAAGCCTGCCGGGAAAACCTCGCCTCCCCCGCAGGCTAACAGCTCCGCGGCCGACTCCCGGCCCAGGACCGTTGCCGAGGGAATGGAGTGTCAATAATGGCACAACTCCGTTTCCTCCAGGGCAACATCAATCACTGCGCCAGAGCTCAGGATCTCTTATTCCAGAGCATGGCGCAGTGGTCGATCCAAGTGGCTGTGGTCGCCGAGCCGTATTTCATCCCCGCCCGTGGCGACTGGCTCGGATGCATTGACGGCTCGGTAGCCATTATTGGCGGGACTCTGATCGACCCGTCCCGGGGCCGCGGCTGGGTTGCTGCGGTCTCGGGCGGCATCGTCATTGTGGGGGCGTATTTCTCCCCCAACAAGAGTCTCGCCGACTTCGAGGGGTTCCTTGTCGAGTTGGGCGCCGTCGTAGGCCGCTATCACCCTCGTCCCGTTCTAGTGCTCGGGGATCTCAACGCCAAGTCATCGGCGTGGGGATCTCCGGTCACGGACCCTCGGGGCGAGGTGCTGGCGGAGTGGGTGGTGGCGACCGGTCTGGTCGTCCTGAATCGGGGCTCTGTATACACATGCGTGCGGCAGAGGGGCGGGTCGATAGTGGACGTTACTTTCGCTAGCCCCTCTGTCGCCAGCCGTGTCCATGATTGGCGTGTCGCCGTGGAGGTGGAGACGCTGTCGGACCATCGGTATATCCGGTTCGACGTCTCCGCCCAGACCGCGAGCGGCCGCCATCCAAGAGCCCCGATTAACGACGGCCCGCGCTGGGCGCTTAAGCGCCTCGACAGGGAACTACTCGAGGAAGCTGCCATAGTCCAGTCCTGGATTTGGGAGTCGGCGACGGACGGCCCCGTCGACGTCGAAGCGGAGGCGCTGCGGTTTCGTGGGGCGATGACGCAGATCTGTGACGCGTCCATGCCCCGCGTCCGCCAACAGTCCGCAAGGCGCAACGTGTACTGGTGGAGCGACCACCTTGCGCGGTTGCGCGTCGAGTGCGTCGCGGCTCGCCGCCAGTACACGCGCTACCGGAGACGACGTCGACGGGATCCCGTCGAGGAAGCCGCGCGGTATGGGGTGTACCGCGCGGCCCAGGAGACTCTGTGGCTGGCCATCGGCGACTCTAAGTCGCGGGCCAGGGAAGAGCTGCTGGGGTCCCTAGATCGGGACCCGTGGGGGCGCCCCTACCGTTGGGTACGGGGCAAGTTGCGTCCCTGGGCGCCCCCACTGGTGCAAAGTATGCAACCCCAGCTGCTAGAGGCGGTGGTATCCACCCTCTTCCCTGAGCGGGCGGGACATGTTCCCCCGGCGATGGTCTCACCCTCAGCCACAGACTCTCCAGAAGAGGAGGGCACCGATGTCCCCGAGGTGACGCAAGCAGAGACGGGAGCGGCCGTGTCGCGGCTCCGGGCCAAGAATAAAGCGCCCGGACCCGACGGAGTTCCTGGCCGAGCTCTCGTCCTGGCTCTGAAGGAGCTAGAGCCCCAGCTGAGGGGGCTCTTCACGGCATGCTTCGGGCAGGGTCAGTTTCCCAGTGTGTGGAAGGAGGGGAAACTGGTCCTGCTCAGGAAGGAGGGGCGCCCCGCGGACTCGCCGTCCGCGTATCGGCCCATAGTGCTGCTCGACGAGGCGGGCAAACTTTTTGAGCGTATAATCGCAGATCGCCTCGTCGGCCACTTATGCGGAGACGGGCCGAACCTGGACGACAACCAGTTCGGTTTTCGTCGGGGGCGCTCCACCATAGACGCAATCATGCGCGTGAGAGCCCTGGCGGAGGATACGGTATCCCGGGGTGGGGTGGTGTTGGCGGTGTCTTTAGACATTTCCAACGCCTTCAACACCCTACCCTGGAGCTGTATTAGGGAGGCCCTGAAATACCATCGGGTGCCTCCCTACCTCCGCCGCATAGTAGGGGCTTATCTGGAGGATAGATGCGTCATCTATCGGGGACGTGACGGTGCCGGTCGGCACCAAATGTCGTGCGGTGTTCCACAGGGATCGGTCTTGGGACCGCTCCTGTGGAACATCGGCTACGACTGGGTGCTGAGAGGCGAGCTTCCGTCGGGCGCCGACTTGACGTGTTATGCGGACGACACGCTTGTCACTGCCCGAGGGAGCTCGCACAGGGAAGCGACGTTGATAGCCACGGCTGCGGTGTCACTGGTGGTGACCCGCATCCGGCGCCTGGGCCTGGAGGTGGCCCTTGACAAGTCGGAGGCCATGGTATTCCATGGCCCCCGGCGTGCGCCGGCGCCGGGATCACATATCGTGGTCAGTGGTGCCCGGATAGCTGTCGAGTCCACCATGAAGTATCTGGGATTGGTGCTCGACAGCCGATGGGAATTCGGACCCCACTTCCGGCGGCTGGCGCCCAAGCTGATGGGTGCAGCAGGCGCGCTGTCAACGTTGCTTCCCAACATGGGGGGCCCGAGCGCCGCCTGTAGGCGGTTATACGTGGGAATCGTGCGGTCCATGGCCCTGTATGGGGCCCCTGTGTGGGCGATGGACCTGACGGCCGGAACACTCGCCATTCTGCGCAAGCCGCAGAGGGCGATAGCCGTCAGGGTCGTCCGCGGGTATCGCACGATTTCCTACGAGGCGGCTTGCGTCCTGGCCGGATCCCCGCCCTGGGACCTAGAGGCGAAAGTACTCGCGTCATTGTACCGATGGCGCGAGGAAGAGCGGACACGGGGCTCCAGTCCGGCGCAGCGGCAGATCGAGCTGCGCCGAGGGGAGCTCCGTCAGGTCCTGGTGGCGGACTGGCGGCAGAGGCTTATGCGCCCTACCGCCGGCCTCGCTACCGTCGAGGCGATCCGGCCAGTACTCGACGACTGGCTCGGGAGAAGGCACGGCTCCCTGTCGTTCAGGGTGACTCAGGTGCTGTCGGGGCACGGCTGCTTCGGCAAGTACCTGTGTCGCCTAGGCAGGGAGCCGGACGCTCGGTGCCACCACTGCGTCCAATGCGGGGAGGACACGGCGCAGCACACGCTCTCCGAGTGTGTAGCTTGGGAGGAGCAGCGCCGTGTCCTCACAAATGAAGTAGGAGGCGACCTGACGCTGCCGGCAGTAGTGCGGAGGATGGCCGGCAGCGCAGAGTCGTGGGACGCGGTGGTGTCCTTCTGCGAGGACGTGATGTCGCAGAAGGAAGCTGCGGAACGGGAGAGGGAGATCTCAACTCCCTTCCCGGGCCGCAGAAGACGCACCGGGCGCCGAAGAAGGGCGGATAACGCCCTCTTCCGCCCCCCATGAATGGGTCCAGGGGCGAGGGACATGGGGAAGTCTCCGCCCCCTATTCGATGGACCCCGAGGCGGAGGCGCGCGCGAGTGTCAGCGCGCGCCTCTGAGGCGATGCACGGGGTAGCTTAACACCCCACTACCCCGTGCCGGAGACGAGGCCCGGGCAGACCGGGCCAGCACGAGAGTGTGGGGCTGCGGAAGAATTTAGACTCCCGCGGCCCTACGCGCGCTCGTGATAGAAGAGACACCGGGGTGGTTTTAGTCAGTAAAAGTCTGACAGACCCCGTCGCCCACCCTAGGGCGGCGGACATCCTATGAGGATTTCCACCCGAAAAAAAAAAAAAAAAAAGGTTAACGATGGGAGAATACAGGTATCCATGACTGTATGTTTAATCTTAGTTGGCATTTCACTTTTCATAATTTCTTTTTTAAACTCCAAAATTTCTTCCATGCATTTGCAACTCTCCTTTCTATTTCTTGTTCGTTTCTCTGCTTATTAAATGACATTTGTTTGCCCAGATATCCAAAAAATACCACATAAAGTTATTAGAAAAAAGACAAAAGTCACAGATGCGCTATGTCACAGTAAGAAATTGAAGTGGCGCTGAGCCTCAAAATATAGCATACTTTCAACAGTCAATATTTGATCATGTTTTTTAGTTTAATGTTTTTTTTTTGTAGACAGTAAGAAATAAAAGGCTTTTTATTTTTATTTTATTTATTTTATTTTACCTTCTTCTTTAATTACTCGACCTATTAAAGAAACCGCATCAACCTGAACCAGCGCGAAGAGGGAAGCCAGTGTTCGATCTTAGACCACGATCTGTATGTAGAACTTTAATTTAACTCTTAACACCATGAGGTTGCAACATGTACCTACATTGAGGGACTCACATTTTCTTTTATTGTCAACAGGGTTCAATTGCCTACTTTAATGGCATACTCCAATAGTTCACTTTATTAATTCAAAAATTTTAATATACTTAAAAATAGTCTCCTCAAGAATGGCATACAGCTGCGTACAGGCCCGTTGATAGCATGCAACATTGAAGCGAACCAACTGGCTGTGAACACACGTGCATGCAAAATGCTGGCTGCGACGGCGGGTCCATGGATTGACCTAATTTAGGGTAATGTGACATATCCATTGTAAGTGTTCACCATACCATATTTTACAACACTGTTATTAACACGCGAAGTATTTAATTAAAATTCTTGAGAAGACTGAAATTATATTACTATTCTCGGTGGTAGGCCATAACATCGGCTGCCGGCAGAAGTTACCACCCACCAGACAAAGTCTTGCCGCCAAGTGATTCGTCGTGTTCCGGCATGATGTCTGGTGAAGCCGTACGGAGGACGGGTCTGAGCAGTTGTGTTGCGTTGTGTGGTGGGTACGATGCGCCAAATGTTGTTGTGTCGGGACTTTGGTCGTGGAGAGTCTTCAGATCAATCTCCCTCTAGCGCAGCATCGTTTGGTCGTGTTGGTCTTCGGCTAAACATTGCATCACCTCCCTCAACTGCCGTCATCCTTCCTATTCCTAAGTTTTTTAAGTGAATAGGCTTAATAAGGTACTGCGCTTTACGATCAACGATTGCATCACTGCCATCAGGCGGGATTGCAGTCAAGCACTAGTTTATAATTATTAAAAAAAAAAAAAAATATTCCAATCAATAGTTCATGCACAACATACCCTAGTCTCATGAATAATACCGCTGAGCCAGACCGGTGGTAAGTGACCCGAAGGTCGTTACAATGTAGTGATTCGTTTTTTTTTTATTCACTTTAATTTTTTGCTAGAATCCTAGCGTGATATTTTTCACCCACTCAAGATAACAGAATTCAATAGAATACTCTTTTATATGTATTCAATATAAATTACAGATCATAAAAATGAAGAATTTACTAAGGTTGACACAATGGGTGGTCTTATCGCTAAGAGAGCCTTTTTTGTCCGTAAAGTTTAAGACGCTGTGAATAGCAAACTTTTAGGTATTTGAGGGGGTGAAGCAGACGAAGTGGGACACGATTAGCCCCGCCCACTGCGGGGCGCGGGGCGCTCCGCGCGAGTACATCGATGCGTGAGGTGAGGCGTCGTGCATCGAGAAATACGCACGTTCTATTAAATCTATACCAACCATTCTCTATTCCATCTACATTTAGAAGTGTAATTTCACAACCCAACCGCGAGGCATGGTTGGCTCTGTTCGTCACAGTCCCGGTTCGCATTAGACGAGCAGCAGGTTCGAATCCCACATCCGTTCACTTTACCTTGCGATTTTCGAAAATGTATATTTTATACATATTTTCATTTTTTATTATTACTTTTGTTTTCTTTTTTATTTTTATAATGCGCTTTGTCCGTTCTGCTTGAATTTTTTGTGTTATGTCCTTTTTTCATGAAACTGTTAGAAATATATCATTTCTAGAAATTACTATTTATAAACAGTTGTTTAGAGTCACTGTTAAAAAAAATGCATTTTCGGATATTTAAAAAAATAAAAGATTTTTTCTTCAAAACTGAAACTCTTATCGAAGTCGGGTTTGTACGAGTGATTAGAATAACACAACACAAAAAGATTGTAATAGATGGAGGCACTTGGAGGAGGCCTATACTGAAAGGGGCCATGAATAATGCAACAAAATGAAATCTAAATTTACTGTTTTGAACTATTATCAAATCCACTGTTATTTTTATTGTTTTTATTTTCTATTCCATCTACATTTAGAAGGGTAATTTCACAACCCAACCGTAAAGCATGGTTGGCTCTGTTCGTCACAGTCCCGGTTCGCATTAGACGAGCACCAGGATCGAATCCCACTTTACCTTGCGATTTTCGAAAATGTACATTTTTTACATATTTTCATTTTTTATTATTACTTTTGTTTTCTTTTTTATTTTTATAATGCGCTTTGTCCGTTCTGCTTAAATTTTTTGTGTTATGTCCAGTTTTCATGAAACTGTTAGAAATATATCATTTCTAGAAATTACTATTTATAAACAGCTGTTTTGAGTAACTGTTAAAAAAAATGCATTTTCGGATATTTAAAAAAATAAAAGACTTTTTCTTCAAAACTGCAACTCTTATCGAAATCGGGTTTGTACGAGTGAAATAGATGGAAGCACTTGGAGGAGGCCTATACTGAAAGGGGCCATGAATAATGCAATAAAATGAAATCTAAATTTACTGTTTTGAACTATAATTATCAAATCAACTGTTATTTTTATTGTTTTTCTTTTGTTAAATTATATTATGAACTAAGAAATTCATGGTTAAATAAAGGCTTATTATTATTATTTATTATTAATTTCTAGAAATTTGTAGAAAGAAAATTATAACGAATTGATTTTAAATATTAGTTTGCATTATAATTGTTACAAAAAGAATATATTTAAAAAGATGGAACAATTACTACAAAAATACAGAAAATCGGATAAATTAATAATAATTAAAAAAAAAAAACAATTGCAAATAAGAAATCCAACAAAAAGCATACAACGTAAAGCTGGGGTTTGAACCCGAACACATACAGGTGAAGAAAAATTTGCCGCGAAAAAGTAAAAAGAATTATTACAGAAAAAAATCAAATAAAATATCGGCAAAAATACAACAGTAAATTAAAAAGCATTTATTTCAATTAAAATCTACAAAAAGCATATAATGTAAACCTGGGGTTTGAACCCGGGCAAAAACGAAATATGATTATTCATCAACAAACAGACACGTAAATATAATTATTTTCTGTGCGGGGTAAAGCAAAAAGTGACATAGGTCCGACAAGCACCGCGCCTCAGCGGTCACTGTCGCTAAGCATAGAAGTGAAAGAGAAGGCAATGGACGCCGCGATGGAGCGACGTTTCGTTCACGTTATTTATCATTAAATACATTATTTATTTTAGAATATCTTAGTTAAATCGATAAACAAAAACAATGGTTTCATTTACTATTATATTTTACATCGCTCTTCTCAATTTTATCAAGATTTGATGATTAATAATACAGTTACAACTGTTATAAATTCAATTTTAGGGGTTACTTTAGGATTTTTTTCTATCGAGAAAATTAATTCAAAACGTGTTTTGAAAACAATGGTTTCCTGCTACATATAATCAAGATTAACATATAAATTTTTGGCTGCTCTGAAATTTATACATTTGGCTAAAAAATTGTTTTAAGAAGCCTATTTTTACTGAGCACAGCGCCTTAAATAAAAAAAAAATCTCTTCAGAATCCGTTCACAATCATAAATTGTAAAATTATGGTTTTAAATATAAAGTTTTTGTTTATTTATTGGAGCGTTACATTTTGTCATGAAGGCTAAAACAAAATATTTACATGAAAAATAATAAAAAAAATATTTTAAAATTAATTAGATAAGTTGTCCCAGGACTACATGACAAGCTCCGTCAGGTCCTGGTGGCAGACTGGCGGCAGAGGCTTATGCGCCCTACCGCCGGCCTCACTACCGTCGAGGCGATCCGGCCAGTACTCGACGACTGGCTCGGGAGAAGGTACGGCTCCCTGTCGTTCAGGGTGACGCAAGTGCTGTCGGGGCACGGCTGCTTCGGCAAGTACCTGCGTCGCTTAGGCAGGGAGCCGGACGCTCGGTGCCACCACTGCGTCCAATGCGGGGAGGACACGGCGCAGCACATGCTCTCCGAGTGTGTAGCTTGGGAGGAGCAGCGCCGTGTCCTCACAAATGAAGTAGGAGGCGACCTGACGCTGCCGGCAGTAGTGCGGAGGATGGTCGGTAGCGCAGAGTCGTGGGCAGTAGTGTCCTTCTGCGAGGAAGGGATGTCGCAGAAGGAAGCTGCGGAACGGAAGAGGGAGATCTCAACTCCCTGCCCGGGCCGCAGAAGATGCACCGGGCGCCGAAGAAGGGCGGATAACGCCCTCTTCCGCCCCCCATGAATGGGTCCAGGGGCGAGGGACATGGGAAAGTCCCCGCCCCCTATTCGATGGACCCCGAGGCAGAGGAGCGCGCGTGTGTCGACGCACGCCCCTGAGGCGATGCACGGGGTAGTTTAACACCCCACTACCCCGTGCAGGAGACGGGGCCCCGACAGACCGGGCCAGCACGAGAGAGTGGGGCCGTGGAAGAATGTAGACTCCCGCAGCCTCACGCGTTTGCTCGTGATAGAATAGACACCTGGGTGGTTTTAGTCAGTAAAAGTCTGACAGACCCCGTCGCCCAACCCAGGGCGGCGGACATCCTATGAGTATTTCCACCCCGAAAAAAAAAAGGACTACATGACAAAGTCGAAAGAAGAAATATTTATTTCTTCTCATATAATATTTCATTCAATTACATTCAAAGGCCTTGAACGATATGAAACCGTGGCCCTGGCGCACAGACAAGTGAAGAAACACGGGTGGGTTTTAGTCAGTAAAAGTCTGACACGCCCTTCCGCTCTGCCCAGAGCGGCAGAGGTCATTTGATGACTTCCCATCACAAAGAAAAAAGAAGGTCCTGGAACGATATTCTTAAATCATTGCTTCACAGGGTTGAAAAAAATCGCTTGCTCAACAACGTTCGCAACGTAATGAACATGGCAGAAGTGTGAAAATGAAAGGCATTACGATTATTTGTCATTTTATGGGTGCTACGCAATTACCCCACGGGACACGATGGTAGAATATCATCGATGGTTTAGTTTAGGTTTTCAGCTCGGGAATGGTGGCATCAATCTCCGCCGTCAATATTTCCTTTTGTTTTAGCCCATGTTGTACTACTAGAGAACCTTTAACGCAGTCGCAAACTGAATGGAATGATTTGGAGGTACCAAATCCTCTCTGGAACTCTTTTCCCGCGCTATTGTGAACCAGCCTTCATATTGCAGTATTGTTAACGATGTCCACTAAATTAGACTCTAGCGATAAAGTAACCCTGGTTGCGTTCGAATAATCAGGCTAATTTAGAATAAGGTATCAAATATTTTGGATAAGGTTTTCGTGATGAAGAAAACTTGTCAATATTACAGGGGCAATATAAATACATTCGCTTAAAATAAACGTAAAGAAATCATTACGTTCTTTGATTTCTTTGAAGTACCTATTAGTGCTTAATAATCTCGAGTTTTTAGTAGGAGCCGTTATTTTCTGCCGGCTTTAAATTTACTTATAATGACTCGTATATACGAGACGACTTTGTCGTAAAAAGTTTTTTATATAGACACCAGCTTGTAGTCACGGAAATTTGATTTTACGAATGAATGAATTTAATACCTGTGCCTACTTTTGTCGCAATAAGCTTTTAAAAAGTGATTTTGGCAACACCTGTTTTGGCCCATCGCCCGCGTTGACGTAATTTTAATATCTATTGATAAATTACTATGGGACTTTCCTTTTCTGAGATGAATAAAACAGTTTGATGAATGTTTTTTTCTTGTTAATTTATGAAAAGCTAAAGCTTTTCTAGACCTTTTATGACCTATGAAAGTTCCTGATATTTATTAAGACTAACAACACCAAAAACATTTCCGATTGTATGATTAGAGGCAAAGTTTTAAAACGTCCGTTATTTAACGTCCCTGTAATCTCAAAAGGCGAAAGTCTAACATTACAGCTACTGGCTAATTATAATGGGCAAACTTTTCTAATACCTACAATACTTAAATAAACAAGTCAAAGCATTCCAAAATGGTAGTAGTCTTTTTGCAAAGCTTTACTTAATTTAATCTTAAAACGGCGCCGTTTCCTGTTCACAAACTGAAGTAAATTTGATTTCAGTATTTTATTTTTTCTATTTCACTGTGAAAAGGACTGAAAATAAACATCAGTTTATTTCTGTCAAATTATTTTGCGCCTGACGTAAATTGACGTATTTTTACATCGATATATACTAATCGACATGCCTTAGAAATGAGAATTGTAGCACTCCGAAAGAAAGAGAGGAAATGAAGTTTCTATCTTTATTTCTCTCAAAATCATTAATCATTTATGCGGAAACAGATAGTGCTAGACCGAAAGCATCTCTCTCACTCTTTTCTAACCAAAAAAATAGTGCAGATTTTGAGAAAAGGACTAAAAATAAATACTAGTTTATTTCTGTCAGATTATTTTGCGCCTGACGTAAATTGACGTATTTTTACATCGATATATACTAATCGACATGCCTTAGAAATGATAATTGTAGCACTCCGAAAGAAAGAGAGGAAATGAAGTTTCTATCTTTATTTCTCTCAAAATCATTAATCATTTATGCGGAAAGAGATAGTGCTAGACCGAAAGCATCTCTCTAACTCTTTTCTAACCAAAAAATTAGTGCAGATTATACGCGTACGGCAGGTTCATTAGTATATGTCTATAAATAAACTGTTTATTTTTCAGCTTTGTACATAATTTTTATAATAATTTTCTTGATTCTAAATAAATAAATAAATATTTTTTTTCTGAATAAAATTGTCTGAACTAAGTAGAACCTGTGCTTCAAGCGTAAAAGTGCTTATTATAAATTGTTATTTTGCAATAAATCCATACTTCCATACTAATATTATAAATGCGAAAGTAACTCTGTCTGTCTGTGTCTTAAAACTCTAAACCGATTTTGATTAAATTTGTCTCAGACACACTTTTTGACACAGACAATCTTTAGACCCTGAAAAAGGACATTGGCTACCTATAATAGAAAAAAAAAATATATATTCACGAGGGAAATCTTAAAAGCGCGTTATAACCGAATTCCACGCGGGTGAAGCTGCGGGCGGAAAGCTAGGTAACAATAAAAGTAGTACGTAAAAAACCTTGACACAACGGAAGTATACAGTGTTATTATTATATCCTATGTCTATGTATTCTTAGTAGCCATATTTTAATCTCATCTAAATTGTCTATGGAGTATCTTAATTTGACAGGACTAAACTAACATGTTATCTTCTATCCTTTTCTTAATGAAACAAAAAGAAAAAGATCCACTGATCTTGAATTTAGTTTAGTTTGTGAAAAAAGGAATTTGTGCAATTAACTGATTTATCTCAAGCATTTTTTAACTATAACATAACAGCATAAGTAGCATTTTTCATTTTGACAATTCTATCATATCCATTGCGTTATTTACGCTGTCCAGCAGACATGTTTTGCAAACAGATCACGCCTTACATTACTCGCAATTTGGATCATAATCAGATTACTCGGTGGTTGGCCATAACATCGGCTGCGGCAGAAGTTACCACCCATCAGACAAAATCTTGCCACCAAGCAATTCGTCGTGTTCCGACATGATGTCTGGTGAAGCCGTACATAGGACGCAAAATTATGGAGCGTGTGTTGAACTCGCGCCTCTTGGCATACTTGGAAGGTAACGATCTCCTCAGTGACCGACAGTACGGGTTTCGCCGCAATCGATCAAATGGGGACCTACTAGTTTATGCCACTCACTTGTAGGGCGAGGCCCTCGAGAAGAATGGGGAAGCGATTGCTGTCTCCCTTGATGTTTCGAAGGCCTTCGACCGGGTATGGCACGCTGGCCTTTTGAGTAAGCTTCCAGCGTACGGCATTTCTCCTAGCGTGACTGGCTGGGTAAAAGACTTCCTGACTGAACGGTCCCTCCGAGTTGTTGTCGACGGATGCTCATCTGAGCCCATGTCGACTAATGCCGGTGTTCCTCAGGGGTCTGTTCTCTCTGCAACTCTATTCCTGCTGCATATTAACGATCTGCTGATGCCCGGTATCTATGGGTATGCAGATGACAGTACAGTTGTAGATAGATACCTGCAGGATGTTCGGGCTAGTAGGGAATCAATCTGGTCCGAAAGAGAGGCCATGGTTGGGCGAACGAGTGTTGCACTACGGGCAGTCTCCGAATGGGGCAATGCCAATCTTGTAGCATTCAATGCCGCCAAAACACAGGCGTGTCTTTTCACCGCCAAAAGAAGTTCGTTCACCTTGGCTCCTACTTTTCTAAATGTGTCCTTGGAGTGTACCGACCGCCTTCAGCTTTTGGGGAGTTGAGATTTCCTCGAACCTTAACTTTGGGCGGTTCATTGAGTCTAAGGCCAGGGTGGCTGCCAGGAAACTTGGCGTTATCACAACGCAGTCCGGCAGTACTTCACACCTGGGCAGCTTCTAATGTTGTACAAAGCACAGGTTCGTTCGTGCGTGGAGTACTGCAGCCACATTTGGGCTGGTGCTGCTAAGTGTCACCTGGCCACTTTGGATTCAGTGGAGAGGCGTGCGAAGAGGCTGATTGGTGACCCTAATTTAACTCGAGATGGTCTCAAAAGCCTAGAGCATAGGCGTAGAGTAGCCAGCCTTTCGGTGTTCTATAGGATGCATTTTGGGGAGTGTGCGAGGGAATTGCATGATTTAATTCACCCATCTCCGTTCCACCAGCGGACGACCCGTCGTACGGCTGGTTTCCACCCTTACGTTGTTAACACCACTACGATCCGGACGAAGCGTTTCGCCTCCTCCTTTATACCGCGTACATCGAGGGACTGGAACAATTTGCCAGCGGCGATGTTTCCGTCGGATTACAATTTGAGTGTCTTCAAGGCTAGAGTGAATAGGCTCTTAATAAACTAGTGCGCTTTACCATCAACGATTGCGTCACTGCTTACCATCAGACGGGACTGCGGTCAAGCGCTAGTTTATCCATACTAATATTATAAATGCGAAAGTAACTCTGTCTATCTGTCTGTCTGTTACGCTTTCCCGCTTAAACCTCGGAGGGATATCTAAGAAACGCGATATAACCAAATTCCACGCGGGCGAAGCCGCGGGCGGATAGCTAGTTATAGGTATATATATATTAAAAATAAAGTTCACATTGCTGGGATACAAGCATTCTCTCGGTGAGAGGGAGTGGACTGTATTCCACCACGCCGGCCCAGAGCGGTTTGGTAAGTCAGAAATTAGGGTTTTGGTCGATATATCAGTGCCTATTCGTGCATTCCTATGAGACTAAACCGACAGATACCGCAAAACCCACGTCTCAAACATGGATCTACAACTTACAACATCGTTAATACATCACAATTAAATTAATAGCCTCCCATTTAGTTGCAAGTTAAACGCAATTACCCCGAACTTAGTTAGATATGGCTAAGAGATGGTCTATGGGGGCCCAGGCCCGTAAATATTTCACTGGTTATGAATATTCAGTCCTCCATCTATTGGGGGCTTGGGGAAGGAGGAAATCGTCGTGAAAGGAATAAGCACCTAACTTGCTAAGTTCAGGATCCGTGTTTGTAATTAGTTGTACTGTCGAGTCCGCTGGTTATCGAATTGAAACTGTTTGCTGAAGTGATTGTATTGAACTCCGAGAGGGAAGAGTTCGAGACAATTGATATTGTTTTAGTTTCGCTGGGAAGAGATCGAAGTATTCCGACCTATTGTTTGACGTTACTAGAACGTTATTTTTGTTATTGAGACAGAAAAATTCTCCAGAGGTCTTATTAAATTGTAATCTTGATCTACGTATATTTTGTTCCAGTATTTTTTTATCAAAACTCGCTGATTATAACTATTGCCTATGATATTGCTGATTTTTCCTATTCTTTTTCTTTTCATGTCGATGGCACTCTTCCTCATTGTTTTTTTTTTTTATATAAATGTATTAACAATATTATATAATAGCATTCCTTAGGTAAACCGAGGTACAGCTGAACGGGCACTTATCCCTCTCTATATATTATATTCAATATAACTATGCTACTATGCACTGAGAGTGCTGTTGGGGCTGTCGTGGTGTTGTAGTGCGTCAGGGATGTTTGGGGATAATAGTATTAATGATTTTACTGCCATTATTAGGATGCACGTCCCTGATGATGTGTGTTCGCGGTAGCAACAACAGTACATATTTTCACTGTGTTCGCGGATCGCTGGGATTCTTCGATGCTGCGGAGGTGGACGCAGCTCCACGCTAAGTATCAATTTATGTATTTACATCTGTGTATGTATATGTGTGTACCTACTAACAGTACAAGTATAGTAAAATTGTTACTAACCTTATGGATCCTATCTGAAATAAAAGTGGCTTTGGGTGGGTCAGTAGTACTCCACTTACGCAAATTAAGTCTGAAGCGGCCTACTTGCATACTTTCTTATAATTAAGATACACGCTGGATCTAAGTATATCCCTGAGGCGGTTCATCCCCAATCTAGAGGGACCAAACACCTCCTGCCGGAGGCTCTACGCGGGCCCTTTACGGGGCACCGGTTTGGGCGCGGTCGCTAAGGAAGCGACCAGCCTGACCGCACCTCAGAGGGTCATGGCCGTTCGGCTGGTCCGGGGATACCGCACGGTCTCCGCTGAGGCGGCGAGCCTCCTTGCCGGATTGCCCCCCTGGGATCTGGAGGCCGAAGCCCTCGCCCAAAGGTGTAAAAAAAAAAACCAAATGCCGGAGAATCTACCACACAATGTTACTTTTTGTTTATGCGAAAACTGAAACACATATCCGTATCACGTATTTTTATGTAAAGAATCACAAGATATCATGAAAAACCACAAAGCTATGAGCTTGTTATCTTACTTGGTTGTCCCAACAAAAATATGGTCAACGTACCGTTACTTACTTTACGAAGTTGGACTGGTAAAGCGGACTCCAGACTCCAAAGCTGAAGCTTCGGATGCGACTGAGATTAACGCTGAGATAATGATTATGACAGGCTGAGAGGACCCGTCCAGTCTGTTTACGCATTTGTCAGTAATCGGGTAGATCAACACAGAACTTAAGGAGCTCAATGATAAGACGAACAGTACCAAAAAAGGACATTTTAATAGGTCACATAATATCAAAAACTAACAAAACAGAGAAAATAAAAATAAATAAGTATTTTAATAACACCAGCTTATAATTGTCCCACTGCAAGGCCTAAATCAGTCGTGGTGGCCAGTGGTTAAAACACCAGACTCTCAAATATGAGTGTGCGGGTTCGATTCCGTGTCAGGCAAGTGCCAATGTAAGTTTTCTAAGTTATATTTATGTACTTTCGTATATCTTGGACACCAATGACTGATTACCAGGTGAAGGAAAACATCTTGAGGAAACCTGGACTTTAAGTCTGAAATCACCAACCCGCATTGAGCAAGCGTGGTGATTACGCTCAATCCTTCTCTGTATGAAAGGAGGCCTGTGCCCAGCAGTGGGACGATAAAAAGGTTGTTGATGTTGATGTAGGCCTAAAGCCCCCCTCCCAGCGGGCAGCACGGGCCTACCGCAGGGTAGGCTTCGCTTTGGCATGCGCTCTGGAGGGCACCCCGCCTTGGGAGCTAGAGGCGTGGGTGCTCGCCAGAGTGTACGAGTGGACGGCGGGGCGCAGGGCGCTGGGCGAGCGTCCGGCCCCAGAAATGAGGGAGCCGTCCGCCGGGAGGCGGGGGACGCCATCGTCCAGCATTGGACACGGGACCTCGCCTCCGCGGTGTTCGGCCGCCGTACCCTCGACGCCATCGGGCCGATCCTGGAGGACTGGCTCGATAGGCGTCACGGGTTCCTCTCCTTCCGTCTGGTGCAGGTACTCTCCGGCCACGGCTGCTTCGGCAGGTACCTGCACCGGATAGGACGAGAGGAGACACCGTCGTGCTACGGTTGCGGCGCGGTGGAGGACGCGGCGGAACACACCCTCGCGGTGCGCCCGTCGTGGGCCGTGCCGCGCCGCGATCTTGTCGCGGCGGTAGGAGGGCACCTCTCGCTGCCCGCCATCGTCAGAGCGATGGTGGGGAGCGAGGAGGCTTGCTTTTTGGCTTTTTGGCTTTAGGATCCCTTCGCTCCGGCGCTCCGCAGGCGGCGTAGGGGGAGGAGTAGGCGGGATTTCGCCCGCTTTCTCCCTCCCTGAGGTGAGCGCGGGCGTGAGGCACGGGGGTGCCCACGTCCGCCTTGCATCGCTCACCACGAGGGTGATTGAGCCACCAAATGAGGGCCCGCCGTACTAGGCGGGTTTCGCCGTCGGGGGAGAGGTAGCTCAGGCTGCGCTAGTTTCCCACTCCCCCGCCAGTATGGCGATGCCGGAGTGTCGCTGTGGGTTTAGTGGGTATTCCCAGCTTCGGCTGGGCGAGTCCCACACACGCCCTTCGGGGTACGGTGCGTAAAGGCATTCCCACAGCGTCAAAAAAAAAAGGCTTAAATCCCTCACCTAGAGTAGCACTTCACCACGCTTGCTCAGACTAATATTCAAAAAGGTTAAATCTGTATTTTTATGCATAATCCTAGATTTAGTTTTAGGACTTCATTCCATTAAAAATCACTGGGCGCCCAAATCCATTACGTTGATTTTATTGCAACAAATTGAGCACAACATAAAGTTCTAATATTTATCGCGATAAAAAGGGGAAGCGAGGGAAGACTAAACGAAATTAATGTTCGCATCGATGACAGAATTTTTCCCATGTATCTCTTTATTATTGTAACTCTGCGATTTAGAACCATCTGGGTTGGGCACCGATTTAGGATACGGTTCGATAGTAAGCGAGTAGCGGATTAGTGACAAATAAGTTTCTTTTTATCTTCTTCAGCTTATAGGCAACAACCAACCTTACTGCCCCATCGGCCATCGGTTCTACGACCCCGCCCACTGCCACTTAATTTTAGTGACTCGAAGAGCTATGTCAGTGACTTTGGTTCTTCTGCGGATCTCCTCATTTCTGATTCGATCGCTCAGAGAAACTCCGAGTATAGCTCTTTCTATCGCCCTTTGTATGGCCTTCGAATGGGGCCCGTTATGAACGAGCACGTTTCATTTTCGTAAGTCATCACTGGCAACACACACTGGTCAAAGACTAGCGCTTGACTGCAATCCCGCCTGATTGTAAGCAGTGATGCAATCGTTGATGGTAAAGCGCGCTAGTTTATGAAGCCCATTCACTTAAAAAAACCTTAGTGAATAGGAAGGAAGACGGCAGTTGAGCGAGGTGGTGCAATGTTAGACCCAATAACACGACCAACGATGCTGCGCCAGAGGGAGATTGATGTGGAGACCCTCCACGACCAAACTCCCGGCACAACAACATTTGACGCATCGTACCCGGCACACATCGCAACACAACTGCTCAGACCCGTCCTCCGTACGGCTTCACCAGACATCATGCCGGTACACGACGAATCGCTTGGCGGCAAGACTTTGTCTGGTAGGTGGTAACTTCTGCCGGCAGCCGAAGTTATGGCCTACCACCGATGGTCTTCATTTTTTGTTTATTTCATATAAAAAGAAAAAATACGTGTCTAGTATTTTTTGGAAATCTGACTGACGTACTAATTAGTTTTTTTTTTGTCAAATAACCTATTAGTGAGACTGGTTGTTAAATTTTATATAAGTATACATAAACATAAAAAGGAAATAACATTTTAGAGGTAAGAGGAACAGGGAGAAAAGGTTACTCATTCTCCAGAGTCAAGGGAGAATCCTCCTACTGGACGAGTGTACCTAATGTCTGGCGGGCACTTGCCCAATGATTGATGTTGGGAAGTTGTATGTAAAACTTAGGGAGCTCCATGATTAGAGGAACAATATCAAATAAAAGATATTTGAGTAGGCCACATATCAGTCAAACTGCCAGAGCATGAAACTCTGCTTGCGAGATGTCGAATTCGTGTGACGTCGGTATGAAGGGTTGTTTATTTGTGGCGATTTATGAGTGCTCTCTTTCATTTGATGTCGTCTTTTTTTTATATAATTATGAAAAAAAGACGACATTTTCTATTGCTGCACTGCAATCCCGCCTGATGGTAAGCAGTGATGCAATTGTTGATGGTAAAGCGCGCAAGTTTATTAAGCCTATTCACTTAAAAATCTTAGTGAGTAGGAAGGAAGACGGCAGTTGAGCGAGGTGATGCAATGTTAAACCCATGGAGCAAATATTTGCTCCATGGTTAAACCCAACAACACGACCAACGATGCTTCGCCAGAGGGAGATTGATCTGGAGACCATCCACGATCAAACTCCCGACACAATAACATTTGGCGCATCGTACCCGGCACACATCGCAACACAACTGCTCAGACCCGTCCCCCGTACGGCATCACCAGACATCATGCCGGAACACGACGAATCGCTTGGTGGCAAGACTTCTCGACGACTCTGATGGCTCGACGGCAGTCGATATTATGGCCTACCACCGAGCCGTTACATCAAATGCAGCAAGTCAAATCGCACTGAGCACTCACTTGACTGTAAGTACATTGAAGTGAGTGCTCTGAATGAATTAATTAACCCAAGCTACGATACGCCGCCAGCTTAGCGACGTATTATAGCATTCCTAGCAATGCAAGAATGCTATAATACGTTGAACGCATAGCGGTCCGTACTGCTACGCATCTCATTGTCACACAAACATCATCAACTTCGTTCGTGGTAATATCTCAGATTGTTAGAAAGGAAATAAGTCCACTTGAAATGGAATCTAGGCTGTTTTTAGATTTTCTTATGGGTGTATTCAATGACCATCAGCATTTAGCCGTCCACTGCTGGATATAGGCCTCTCCTATATATTTTTCATAATAGATGCGAATACCGGACTGAGCAGTTGTGTTGAGATGTGTGCCGGGTACGAGGCGCCAAATGTTGTGTCGGGAGTTTGGTTGAGGAAAATCTCCAGATCAATCTCCCTCTGGCGCAGCATCGTTGGTGATGTTGTTTGTTGGGTTTAACATTGCATCACCTTTTTTTTTTTTTTCTTTTCGGGGTGGTAATCCTCATAGTATGTCCGCCGCCCTAGGGTGGGCGACGGGGTCTGTCAGACTTTTACTGACTAAAACCACCCCGGTGTCTCTTCTATCACAAGCGCGCGTAGGGCTGCGGGAGTCTAAATTCTTCCGCAGCCCCACACTCTCGTGCTGGCCCGGTCTGCCCGGGCCTCGTCTCCGGCACGGGGTAGTGGGGTGTTAAGCTACCCCGTGCATCGAATCAGAGGCGCGCGCTGACACTCGCGCGCGCCTTCGCCTCGGGGTCCATCGAATAGGGGGCGGAGACTTCCCCATGTCCCTCGCCCCTGGACCCATTCATGGGGGGCGGAAGAGGGCGTTATCCGCTCTTCTTCGGCGCCCGGTGCGTCTTCTGCGGCCTGGGAAGGGAGTTGAGATCTCCCTCTCCCGTTCCGCAGCTTCCTTCTGCGACATCACGTACTCGCAGAAGGACACCACCGCGTCCCACGACTCTGCGCTGCCGGCCATCCTCCGCACTACTGTCGGCAGCGTCAGGTCGCCTCCTACTTCATTTGTGAGGACACGGCGCTGCTCCTCCCAAGCTACACACTCGGAGAGCGTGTGCTGCGCCGTGTCCTCCCCGCATTGGACGCAGTGGTGGCACCGAGCGTCCGGCTCCCTGCCTAAGCGACGCAGGTACTTGCCGAAGCAGCCGTGCCCCGACAGCACCTGCGTCACCCTGAACGACAGGGAGCCGTGCCTTCTCCCGAGCCAGTCGTCGAGTACTGGCCGGATCGCCTCGACGGTAGTGAGGCCGGCGGTAGGGCGCATAAGCCTCTGCCGCCAGTCCGCCACCAGGACCTGACGGAGCTTGTCATGTAGTCCTGGGACAACTTATCTAATTAATTTTAAAATATTTTTCATTATTTTTCATGTAAGTATTTTGTTTTAGCCTTCACGACAACCTCCCGACCTCGGTCAACTACCGTCTTCCTTCCTATTCACTCAGTTTTTAGGGTTCCGTACCTAAAAGGTAAAAAGGAACCCTATTCGTGAGATTTCGCTGTCCGTCTGTCCATCCGTCTGTCACCAGGGTGTATCTCATGAACCGTAATAGCTAGACAGTTGAAATTTTCAGAGATTATGTATTTCTGTTGCCACTATAACAACAAATACTAAAAATAAAATAATAAAAAAACTTAATGGGGCTCCCATACAACAAACACGTTTTTTTTCCCGTTTTTTGCTCCATATTAATAACGAAAATAGATAGACGCTTGAAATGTTTACAGAATATTTGGTTATTTATTAAAATTAAAAATAAATAATTAAATTAAAATAAATACTGAAGGTGGCTTCCATACAACAAACGTGGTTTTTTCCCGTTTTTAAAATAATGGTACAGAATGGCGCGAGTCCGACTCACACTTGGCCGGTTTTTTTTTTGAGTGAATAGGTTAATAAACTAGCCCGCTTTACCATCAACGATTGCATGATTATAAAAAAAAAGACTTTTATTAATTTATTTTACTTCTTTCTTTTTCTTTGGATTGTCTTGCAACCTAACGCGGTGTCCTACGTGAGCGACGAAAGCGACGCGACGCGACGCTGCGAACGCGACGAACGCAATCAACTCAACTGCATACCCTACATGCGGCCTATATGACATTCTGCGGCGAGACGCGATGTAACGCGCACTTGTTTTGAGAGCGACCAGATGCGACACCACGAACTAGAGATTGGTTTTTGAAAATTTGTTGTTTTTAATTGAAATCCAGACTTAATATAATCAATAATGTAATCGAAAATAGACGGTAACACTCCACAATATTGTTTAAACATTTAAGAATCGTTTTTTAATTATTTTGAATGTAAATTGATGGAACTCGCCAAATGTGTTTCTATGTAAAAATATTATATTTATTTTCTTTGTGCTTTTTAAGATTATTATTTACTTTCAAGCAAAATTGTACTGTACTTCTCCATGATTCGAGAAGTAATAATCAAAATCACGCAGGACATTTGTTGCGTATAGCATCGCGTTGCATTGCGTCGCGTTGTGTTGCGTCGCGTTCGTCGCTCATGCAAGACACCGCGTTAGAAGACAGAAAACGATATCTTATAGAATCAATCTACCGATCGTAATAAAGTTTTCTGTTTCTTTAACAAGTAGCCCAGAAGTTCGAAATGTGGTACCAGCGTATACCAACCCGCTTTCTATGAGACCAAGCCCGCATAAGTGCGACAAAATCAGCTTGCTTTAACATTTTTAATATTCAAAGTAATTTTAGGTATTCGCTTTCGGAGGACACTGATGATATTTAAGTGTACACAATTTTATTAAGAGATTTTTAGAAATATTTTCTAGAATTTTTTAATTAAAGTGATATATTTGAATGTTACCTTTTTAATAGACAGCCCTTTGACACCAACAAAGGCCAAAGTACCCGTACAAAAAAAAAACCATTAGAGTGGTAAGTTTAAGAAACTCATCATGGTAAGCTTTATCTAATGCTTTTTGTATTGCTTTTTTCAGGTATGTATTATTCATTTTTGACGTTTAAAAGTGCCTTTTATGTGCCTCTTTGATATTTAGTAAATGATTTGACGTTGACTTTTTTATATAATTATAAACCAGTGCATCACCGCGATCCCGCCTGATGGTAAGCAGTGATGCAATCGTTGATGGTAAAGAGGGCTAGTTTATTAAGAGCTTATTCACTCTAGCATTGGTGGCACTCAAATTTTAATCAGACAGAAACAACGCCGTTGGCAAATTGTGCCATTCCCTTGATTTACGCGGTATAAAAGACGAGGCGATCGAAGTGGTGTCAATAACGTAAGGGTAGATATTCACCGTATGATGGGTCATCCTATAATGGAACGGTGATAGAGGAATTAAGTCATGGAATTCCCTCGCACACTCTCCAAAATGCATCCTATAGAACTCCGACAGGCTGGCTACTCTTCGCCTGTGCTCCAGCTGTATGTGCTGTTTTGAACCAAATCTGGGTCGCCACTTAGCCTCTTTCCACGCTTCTCCACCGAATCCAAAGGGGCCAGGTGGGATTTTGCAGCACCAGCTCAAATGTGGCTGCAGTACTCCACACACGAACGCACCTGTGGTTTCTACACTGAATTGAGAAACTTTTAACATAATTATGTGTGTGTGTGAGTGTGTGCGGCCAAGTGTGAAAAGAACCAGAAAAAGATCGGTACCTAGCTCTATTTTTTATCTTTTTCATGTCGCTGGCATGACTGTATTTCGTCACCCTAATTGCGTAACACACTATTAATATCATCCATTGCTCGGTATATATAAATATATATTATTAAAAAAAAAACGTTGCCCCTCTCTAAGAATTTCTCCTGTATCGTGGGTGCGTTTACAAATATATAAACTCACATACACAAACAGCCAGGCGGGAACAACTTATTGCAGATCATATAGCCTGCAATAAGTTGTAAAGCGCCTGAAAATAAAACTTTTTTTACAAAAAAACACAACCGACTTCCACAAAAAAAAACACTACAAAGTGAAAAATAACTAATTTCAGAAGTCGGTGGCAAAAACGAATATACAAAAATCAAAGACACTATGACTTACTCGTGCCGTATTTTTCACTTTGTAGTGTTTTTTTTTTGTGGAAGTCGGTTGTGTTTTTTGTAAAAAAGTTTTTATTTTCAGGCGCTTTTCATTGTGTAAATTATTTCATCACAACTGCTTTCAAAATGGTGACGGAAAGCATCGTGAGGAAACCGATGTGACATCTACCAACTCGCACTGGGCCAGCGTAGTAGGTAACGGCCCCTCTCTCTTACCGAGAGGAGGCCTGTGTCCCAACAGTGGGAACATTATTGAAACGAAAACACGTGTCCAGCATTTTTAAGTAACGAATCTATGTACAAAATTTTAAAAAAATATCATTAATAAAAACTTAAAAAAAAAACTACCGACTTCCAAAAACCACTACAAAGTGAAAAATAACTAATTTCGGAAGCCGGTGTCTTTGGTTTTTTATATTCATTTTTGACACCGACTTCCGAAATTAGTTATTTTTCACTTTGTAGTGGTTTTTGGAAGTCGGTTGTTTTTTTGTAAAAAAGTTTTTATTTTACACTTTTTAGATGTTAAAAGTACTATGTATTCAGTTGTATCCGGTCAGACTGGAAGCTGACGCAAATATAGTTGGGAAAAGAAATAATTTTGTTTACTTTAATTTTTACCCGTAAGTATTCCCTCAACTGCCTATGGTCTTCATCATCAAATTTACTGCAGACCATTATTTTAACCCAATGGGTGCAAAGGTCTCATCAATATAAATGAATTGAGTCCAAATACAAGGTAGCTACTGTAAACCGTTTAGGAGTTCCCTGAACTGACCTTTGTCATCATCATCAGCTCCCTAATGACAGTCACCACCGATCTAGGTGTAAGGTTCTTGTCAATACAAATTATTCAAGCACAAACACAAGGTAGCTGCTGTGAATTGTTGAGGAGTTCCTTCGACTGTCTCCCGGCTCCATCATCTGATCTACTCCAGACCTTTATTAAATTATAGTGCTTTAAAATACTTAATGAAAATGCTAAGAAATGCACTAGTCGCCCCTGCAATTTTTGAAAGTTCACCTTGTTTTCTCTGGTCTTCCACGATCAAACCCTGATATCTTTATCATGGGACCACCTTGGAAACGTCTTCTTTCCAACATAAAAAGAATTATCAAAATCGGTTCATAAACGACGAAGTTACGCGCGAACAAACATAAAAAAAGCATATATACGGCCGAATTGAGTAACCTCCTCCTTTTTGAAGTCGGTTAAAAACCACAGAGTTATGAGCTTGTTATCTTACCTGGTTGTCTCAACAAAAATATAACATGGTGTAAAAGTTATTAGAATCGATTCAGTTGCTTATTCTGAACAAACTATATTCAGATTACGTATAAAATAAAAATAACTTTGTATAATTATGTTATGTTTATGACCTTACTTTCAAGTTACAGAATTAAGTTAGTTACGACCATGAAGTTTGTAACGCTAAACGTTAATCTAACTTAATTCATTAATATTCAATTTCGACTCTGTTTATCTCTTCAAACGAAAACGTGTAAAGGATATCGTTAAAATGAATAGACCATTCTAGACCCTCCATTTTGTACTATTCAATTTGGGTGAGCATATTATTATTATAGTACTTTGGATATGCAAAAGGGTGTGTTTCATTTCGAATGAAGACGGTTGAGGTGAATTTAAATGAGCTGTTTATTGTATGGTTTGTTCGATACCAAAATTAAATGATAGATTTGTCTACGTTGCTTTCATTTATTTTATTGTAAATGTAGCAGTTGTTGCCTCTTTTTCTCTACAAAATAAGGTTAGTATACAGAGGTTCTAGAACAGTAGAATTTAGCTACTGCAAAGCCACTATTTCTAAATGGCTCTCCAGCTCCGGGTGTTGGTGCAGGTAAGATTTATCTTTGTAAACACAGCTAAATTTAAGAGAAATCCTAGAGTGCGATGTGGTCTTTTTATGATAAGATTTAGCTCGTGAATTCCAAGAGCTATGATTTGAAGAACATTTTTAACTAGAAACATTTCGTTAACATAAAAAGATCCGTTGCTTACCCCTTGTAATATTGCAGGCTTTTATTTTCCCATACTTACGGACAATAAATGACAGCCTCCGTGGCGTAGCGGTAGCGAACGCGGCCGTTGCGCAAGGAGGCGCGGGTTGGATCCCCGCACAGTGCAAATATTTGTATGTATGAATATGAATATTTGCACTGGTCTGGTCGTGCCTCGGAAAGCACGTTAAGCCGTTGGTCCCGGTTGCTATACGAACATATAGTGGCAGTCGTCACGGGTTGTTGGAGCCCTCAAAAGTCTAACAATTGGTCTAACTGCAATGCTTAATGCCCTCGGGTTGTGGAGGTCAGACGGCAGTCACTTCACGGAAAATATCGAAGTTTAGCCAAAATCAGCAGTTAGTCTGGGAAAAGCGGACCCCAGACTCCAAAGCTGAAAAAAAGAAAAAGCTGCGGATGCGACTGGGATTAACGCTGAGATGATGAACACGATGAGTATATCACATCACATGGTGTATTTTAACAATGGAATGATTTTTTTTACTTCGATATGTGGCTGGAAGGTGAGTGTCTACCAAGGAGGTAACTTATCTTAAGCGACTGCCGTCTGACCTCCTCAACCCGAAGGTGATATCGAACCATTGCAGTTAGACCAATTGTTGGACTTTTGAGGGCTCCAACAAACCGTAACGACTGCCATTAGATGTTCGTATGGCAACCGGGACCAACGGCTTAATGTGCTTTCCGATGCACGACCAGACCAGTGCAAATATTCCATATTCATACTTAAATATGCATTCAAATATTTGGACGGCGCGAGGATCGAACTCGCGCCACCTTGCGCAGCGGCTGCGTTCGCTACCACTACTCCATGAAGGCTGTCAATGTGATGTGATATTCTAATAGGGTTAATACTGCAGTATTTCGCCACCAGAGTGCAGTACTAACATATACAGTAAAGACTTTTTTAATGGCCGTGTATGGAGAAGTATAGACCACGTGGAGTAGAAATGAAAAGTATCTATAAATCTATATCTAAAAATAATCGAAAAATATTAGTAAATAAACTTTTGATTGTGTTGAAATTTTTTTGATTTGAAGAGATTGGAAATTACGGCGCTTATATACCTAGACTTACACAAAATGCCGACGAAAGAATCATGTGGATACGTATATTTTAGTAACTGTATATTTATAAATACTAGTACATACATTTGCTCCCAAAAATGACAAAATACCTTGTTATACGCCATCTGATGGTATTTTTAGGAATATGTAACAAAACCTATAGTGGCATACTTATAAATTCGCTCTACGTACGCAAATCAGTTGCTTTAAATCATTCACTTGAAAATGGCCGTAGGATGATTTCACAGAATAATGAAAACCCTGTTGTTTACCACCATTTGAATAACGACTAGGATACAAGATTTTTTGATTTGGAAACAGTGAGAGAGATGGCCTATGCTTTCGGTCTTTGTATTACATTTTTTTTATCTAGCAAGCATTATTACATTTTTTTTTACTTTTTATATGCCTCTTTTATTTAGTTTTCTATTTTGCTTTTTTCTTTGCTACTCGATGTATGTTCATGCTAGATGTATTTTTTTTTTTTTTTTATATATTATAAACCAGCGCTTGACCGCAATCCTGCCTGATGGTAAGCAGTGACGCAATCGTTGATGGTAAAGCGCACTAGTTTATTAAGAGCCTATTCACTCTAGCCTTGAAGACACTCAAATTGTAGTCCGACATCATGATCATGTATTGTGTGTCTGTGCTGAATAAATATATTTTCTTTCTTCTTTCTTTCCTTTTAGCATTATCTCTTTCCTCATAGATGATTTTGAGAGAGATAAAGATAGACGAAACATTGTTTCCTCTCTTTCTTTCGGAGTTTCACAGCTGTCATCTCTAAGGCATGTCCATTAGTATAAGTCCATGGTTTTCTGTATGCGCCCCTGCGCCTAGTTCTACGTAATGCCGGCCGGAACTTATGATTTATGAAGGTTGTCACAAAAATGCTCCAATCTCTAAGCATACCTATATGATAAAATTTTGTTGTTTTCGTATCTTCCATTTGCAAAACATTCCAATATGGCAATGACACGAAACAAAAATATGGACCATGCATGACATTCAAAATATATCACGTAAGTCGTGTTCCCGGGTGACAAATGCAAACATACCCAGGAACAAATAACAAACGGCGATATTCGCGCCATATATCCACGTCCCAACGAAATGGGTGCCAGGTGCTTCGTTGAAAATTTCATAATAGTTTAATTTTCACGTTCGCCCATCCGAAAAAGCAGATTTCAACTGTGTTAAACGTACGGTTAAGTTATGACACTATTGTTGTGCGACAGTGTTGGGTGACATGTTGGATTGGATGGAAACCGTTCAGCTGTCATGTTTTGAAATATTTCGTTACTTTTTATTGAAAGGAGATGTTTCATTTTGGATCACCACTATGTACAGTAAATAGAAAAAAAAGGAAAAAAAAATAATAGATTTGCATAAAAATACTACTAAATTAATTTGAATAAATGAACAAGTATATAACAATTAATTATTTGAAACATTTTTTAGTGAGATAACCCTTTTTAAAAGTAGCCATGACACTTTTTATGACGTTTGAGTGGCGATTTTGACAGGTCTATTTTTCCGTTGTGTTCGTGTCGAGTGTTTATTTGAGTTGATTGTGTTTATTTAATGGGCCGTATGTTCGGAATTCATGTTTTGTTTTTTTCGCAGTCATATGGTAGATATTATAGATACGATAGCCTTAGATACATGACACGTCAATCAAATGTCACTGTCAGAATCTTATTTCGCTTATTGCTGACCACGATATTTATTAGTAGTTGTGTTACACTCCTTGGCCGAGTTAAATTGAGTCTGTATAAAAACTAAGTCAAAATATAGGAAATTAACATTAAAAACAGTTAACCATAGCGGATTTATACCTAGCATTAAGTGTACAATGTGCTGGCCCAGACTCCATACATTTCTGGAACATCTCCTTTGTTTGAATTATCTATAGTTACTTTACAAATTGTATCAATTGTATGAACATATTTTTGCTTCGTGTAATCTGTAGCATTGCATAAAATCTAGTAATCTATCTATTCAGTAATCAAATAATCCCCGAATACAAATCGAATAAAGGAAATACCGAATATTTCAAAGTCAAGCCGATACAAGGTAAAAATAGACTTAGGTTGCCGAATCTACGATCGAGTCCTAGGTAATGATAGGAATTAGTAGGCACGATCGAGATGTAAGTATTTATTGTAGCTATTATTAAACGCATGATAAATGAAAATACTAACAACTGAAGATTTCTAAAGTGATAGTTTAGAATTAAATTCTTAGTTACTTTTTTTTTATAAATCATAAACTAGCGCTTGACCGCAATCCCGCCTGATGGTAAGCAGTGATACGATCCTTGATGGTAAAGCGCGCGAGTTTATTAAGAGCCTATTCACTCTAACCTTGAAGACACTGAAATTGTAGTGTGACGGAAACACCGCCGAGATAAATAGAATTCTTGAGGTCTAACCAATGGGAATTACGGTTACGTATGGAAATGTGGTTTTCTAAGGCAATAAATGTTATAAATTTACACTTATTTATTTATAATAATATTTTCAAAGATGAAGCAATGGAGGCAAAAATCACAAAACTTAATACATGTATGGAAGTTTTTAGACACGGGGCAGGAAGGACTGGTACCTTAACCATTGTAGAAACAGGAAAATATTTAATGTAATATTCAAAGCAATCAAAAACCGTCGTAAATAGAAAGGGAAAAAAAAGAGTAAAGGATCTGTCAAACTTCAAAACGAAATTTAGCTTCTTTTTAACGTATCCATCCGGTTTAATCTTAATTTTGACAGCATTGATCACTTTTCATGTCGTTTTTGTTATAAATGAAAGCAAAAGAACAAAATTAAGTACAGTAAGGGTTCCTTCATTTAAAATAATTGCTGTTCCATATATTTTTACTGCATAGGTATTGCAGTTGATGTATATGACGACCTGATTGACACAATGGCTAGGGGATCGACTGCTGGGTTGCGTGTCGCGGGTTCAATTCCTACTCGGAAAAATATTTGAATATTTGTATTGCCTACAGATTCCGGGTCCTTTTGTTTGTGTATGTGTATTGAAATCCTAGTGTAGGGCAACGTATTGAAATTAAAAAAAAAAATACAAAGTTTTCTAGATAACCGATGAAAAATTTGTACACCTTCGTCTAGAATAGTTTTATGAATTCGTGGTCGAAAAGAATCTAGATAAAGGGTTGAAAATGATAATGATGATGATAACAGCTGTTGATTTATTTCATCATCATCAACCTTTTTATCATACCACTGCTGGGCCCAGGTCTCCTCCCATACAGAGAAGGATTGAGCGTAATCACCACGCTTGCTCAATGCGGGTTGGCGATTACGGACTTAAAGTCCAGGTTTCCTCAAGATATTTCCTTCAGCTTGTAATCAATCATTGGTGTCCAAGATATACTTAGAATGTACATATATATAACTTAGAAAAGTTACATTGCTGCTTGCCTGACCTGGAATTGAACCGGCACACTCATACTTGAGAGGCTGGTGTTTTAACCACTAGGCCAGCACGACTTGTCTCTGTTGATTTATTTGATTTACCTATTTACAAAACTCAATCTTACATCGATTCTGTAATAATCGATAAATCGTGGATACTTTTTAATAAATAAATAATTTATGATGTAGGCATGGTGGCCTAGGTAGTCGTGGTGGCCTAGTGGTTAAAACACCAGCCTCTCAAATATGACTCTGCAGGTAGGAATATCTGACCAAAATCGCAGGGAAGCGCTGGTTGCAGGCCGCGTCCAACCGTTCTTTTTGGAAATCCTTTGGGGGAGGCCTATGTCCAGCAGTGGACTTCATGTGGCTGAAATGATGAATATGACCCTATTCAAATCCATCTCGTAGTTATCATGTTTATAGGAAAAAACAAAGTAATAAAAAAAAAATATAAATTTATACGGCCAAAGTACACAGATTGATCTAGCCCCAAAGGAATTTCAAGACTTGTGTTATGGGATACTGACTCAACGATACCATATTTATAATAGATACAAATGTATATAGATAAACATCCAAGACACAGGCCAATCAGGAAAAGATCGTTTTCCATCATGACCTGACATGATGAACCCGGGGCCTCAACGTCGCAGGCAGGCGTGTTGACCGCTGCGGCACAGAGGACGACTATGAACTAAATAAGAAAATAAAATTACTATGAACACCCCTTTTTAACTAGCCTCTTTGATCTACGGAACCCTAGAAATAACTCCGTGTAAAATGAAATTGCACCCTTTTGTCCTGAGGATATCCGCTTCAATCAACTTTATTTTTATACCTTCAAGACTTTTTACAGAGGCTATTTTTTCAAACAACACAAGTAATAGACACAGCTTTGATTAAAATAACCTTTGACAGAATTGTCACTTTCCTTATAATATTGTTTTAAGATGCTTCTGTGTGGCAATAGTTGGCTGCAATATGTGGCTGCAATACAGTGGCCAGGGGTTTTGCTAGCAATACCAGCCTAATATACATGTAGTTTTGTTTCTGTAAAGGGCAACTTCCAGTACCTTTTAGGTTGTCGTCTCCTTAACTAAGCTTATCTGTTGATGCCTCTTTAAATGAAAATCTCCAGCTAGGGCTCCTAAAACTAAAAAAAAAACTAACTGCCTCAGTTCCAAAACGAAAAAAACTAAACGCTAAGTTCTCCTGTGGAGTATCTATCACCAGGGAACTAAGTAACGTGTAGTCGGACTTCGGTTTAGAGCATCGCCAGGAGAGGGCACTAAGGGACAGACTACCCGAAGCCGCTGCCGCCGTGATCGATTCAGACTTGTAGGTACTAGATATGTTACCTAGGTCAAAATATAATAAGAGCTGTCTGGCTGTGTGTACGTGTTTGTAATAAATTACTTAGTGTAATAAAAATATTGAATTACAGGTTATTCAAAATTAAATTATATAAATGGCTGAATGAAAATAATTTCTATATTGTCGACACTTATTTTGATAAATGAAGTCGTGGTGGCCTAGTGGTTAAAAAAACACCAGCCTCTCAAGTATAAGTGCGTGGGTTCGATTCCAGGCCAGGCAAGTACCAATGTAACTTTTCTAAAGATATATGTACTTTCTAAGTATATCTTGGACACCAATGACTGAAGGTGAAGGAAAACATCTTGAGGAAACCTGGACTTTAAGTCTGAAATCGCCAACCCGCCTTCAGCATGCGTGGTGATTACGCTCAACCTTCTCTGTATGAGAGGAGATCTGTGCCCAGCAGTGGGACGATAAACAGGTTGATGATGATGATGATTTTGATAAATTATATTTTTTACAAATTCAAACTTAATACGTTGACACTTGTTGTTAGTTGGGATGGCTAAGAGGTGGGTAATTAAATAGGATTCAAGCAAACATTATAGGAGAAACATTATGTATATATTTACTTACTAGCGACTCACCCCGGCTTCGCACGGGTGCATGTATTATACATTTAAATCTTTCTCTTGAATCCCTCTATCGGTTCAAAAATCGGTTTTAAAATCGGTTACGTAGTTTTAAAGATTTAAGCATATATTATAGGGATACAGGGACCGAAAAAGCGACTTTGTTTTATACTGCATAGTGGTCGCCCGCAGCTCCGCCCGCGTGGATGTCGGTTATCGCTGCAAAACTCGAAATAAAATATATTTGTAAGAATTGTGGGTTTTGGTCTGGTGATAGTAAAAGGCTACCAATAAGATGATACACGTAGTCCTTCAATATTACCTAGCCTAACTTCTTTTGCGCCAAAAGAAGTAATTTGAAAAAGACTATTTTATTTACGTGTATTTGAAAAAAATGACCAGATAATGGATGGTTATTAGTTAGAAGATTTTTTATTGGTTGTGACGGCTCCTGAAGGTTAGGAAGACAAACTACCTGAAGCACAGGACATACCATTAGGTTCGTCCGCCCAATTCCTGGCAGAGCAGTTAGAGCACATCTTATTCATGACTACGATTTGGACTGACACTTGTTGTGCTTAATCAATCTGCGGATCATATTTGAAAGCCAGTCTGTTGCTGTTTGCTAAAATTCGATTGCGAACTCTGTTTGTGGACAACTGCTGTCTCTCTGCCTGAGCTCTAAGTCGCTGCAGACGCTCAGCAACTGAGAGGTCCTTACATTTTGTTCATGAAGACGTTGGTTGGAAACGCTCCAGCCTCGACACTCGTGCACGTAACTCAGAGGTTCTCAGATTTTGTTGTGAAAGGTGTTGCGAACGTTCGACACTCGACTCTCGTGTGCGTACCTGAGGATTTCTCTGATTTTGTTCAGAAAGGCGTTGTGAACGTTCAGGTGAAGATTTTCCCATACGACGTATTCTTACTGCTCGTGCTTGAGAACTATGTTTAGAAACTTGAGACCTGGCTCTTTTAGATATTTTGAAATGTTTAAGAAAATGTTAATAGCGTGTAATATTCTAGCTCTGAAAAGGACTGTTGTTTAACCCTGAAAAGAACTGTTGGTTAGCCCTGAAAAGAATTGTTATTTAGCCTTGAAAAGAACTGTTGGTTAGCACTGAAAAGAACTGTTGGTTAGCCTTGCAAATAACTGTTAATTAGCTCTGAGAAGAACTGTTGTATAATTCTGAGAAGAACTTTTGCGTAGATGTAGTTTTAAGAACGAAACGCAAAGGGCCGTGCAGCAGAAATCGTAATATTTTAATTTCGCCATAACTTCAAAACCAAACGTTCAATTATAATCATTCAAACACCTAATATTATCTACATAAACTGTACTTAGTGAAGAAATATTTTGATAAGGATTAATAGCATGAATAAAATAAATGCGTTTAAATGTATTCCAGGAAAAAATCAAGATTTTTAAGTAATAAAATGGTTGTTGTGCCTCACTCGACATAGATAGGTATAGTATGTTGCGTAGGTACATTTTCGTAGAGACATATTTATAAGATCTTAAATTAATTAAAACATTTTATGGTTCTATCTTTTATAGTTTAGGCAGCGTACGTAAATAAGTAACTTTTCTGTTTGATTTTTTACACCTCGTAGTCAAAAAACTCAAATATCCCACCAATAACTCAAATAGCCACGCCTCACTGCCATACAGGAGAACAGGTCTAATGATGGTTTTATAGACCTGCCCCTTAAGCTTAACCGGTATTTTGGGGTCACAAATGACACCTGTCACCTCACGCCATTTCGCCCAAGCTGCGGAAATACGTGTCCCTACGTCGCAATCAATGTCGCCGGACGCGTGAAGCACAGACCCCAAATATTTAAACTGGTCCGTGCACTCGACCATGTCCCCGCCTATGCGCACAGACATGGGGTCTGTCGTGTTGCTGGCCAAGTACACGGTCTTCGCCACGTTGAGTTTCAGACCTCCGTTCTCAAGCGAGTCCTTCCACGCATTCACACGCCGTACCAATCGTTCCCTGTCCGCGTCCGCCAGCGCGATATCGTCAGCATACATGAGTAGCCAGGGAGGCTGCTCATGTGAGTCCTTGATGCTGTCCGATAAGACGTCTAATATCACGCTGAAGAGAAACGGCCTAAGGACGGATCCCTGGTGGACTCCGACGGTGATGGGGAAGGGTTTAGTGTTGCCAACAGCGGTCCTAACAACGGAATCGGAATTGAGGTACATGTCTCGAATTATGTCAACATAGGCTTCAGGTACCCCTTTGGACCTCAGTGCCCACCAGATCACCCCGCGAGGGACACAGTCGAAGGCCTTCTGCATATCTAGAAAGAGCATATGCAGAGGCGTGTTCTTCGATCTGTATCTCTCCATGGTGATCCTTAGTGCGAAGATAGGGTCCATGGTTCCGTACCCTGGCCGAAACCCATATTGACACTCCGAGACAGCACACTCCTGCCGGATTCGAGAGTCTATGATCCTCTCAAAGATCTTCATGATGTGGGGCATGACCTTGATACCGCGATAGTTGCCACACTCCTGAACCGAGCCCTTGCCTTTAAGACTGGAGTAATGATACTCAGCCTCCATTGGCTCGGGATTTTGCCGGTCAGGAGCACGCGGTTGAAAAAGTTAGTTAACATGCCCACACCGCGAGGACCCATCGCCTTCCAGGCCTCAATGAGGACTCCGTCAGCTCCGACAGCTTTCCGATTCCCCATGCGACGAAGAGCTGTTTGGACTTCCTCAGGCGTTATCAGAGGCACTAGTCCAAGGTTCGGAGGGAGTTCCGGTGTCTGCACCTCTTGATGCTGCTTGTTCAGCAGCTCGTGAAAGTACGAAGTCCGTTCGTACGTTCACCGCGAGGTCCTCGCATAGCAGGTTGCCATTAGGGTCTTTTACACAACGGCACTTGGATATATCCTGTGCCGCTTTGACCCTGGAACTTGCCAACTTGTAAATGAGCTTTTGCCCCTCAGACGATTCCAACTTCTCGTAGAGAGGTTGCAAGTGGTCTCGTCTGGCTCTGGCTACAGCTCTTTTAGTGGCACGTTTGGCAACCTTGTATGCGTCGCGATCTTCAGGAGATCCGGTCGCTTGCCACGTTTTACATTGCTCGTAGAACCGATGGCCGATGGATCAGTAAGGTTCAGGAGTGGCGGCCACGTACTGGAAGACGCAGCGTAGGGAGGCCCCCGACAAGGTGGACCGATGACCTGGTGAAGGTCGCGAGAAGCCGATGGATGCGGGCAGCACAAGACCGGTCAGCGTGGAAAGCCTTGGGGGAGGCCTTTGTCCAGCAGTGGACATCTATAGGCTGAAGAAGAAGAAGAAGAAGCGTTTCGCCCGCTCCGGTAGGTGACAAGGTGCTCCGGCTTCTTTTTGAAGTAGGTGTTCACGATTGCAAGGTCCGCGGCCGCACACATTCGGAGAATGCTGTCCCCTACCACGTTGTGGCTACCGTACCCAAAGCCACCGTGAACATGCTCAAACTCGCCACACCTCTCACCCACATGACCGTTCAAATCACCACCCAGAACGATTCCCTGGGATAACGGAATCCTGCGAAGCAATCCTGCCAGCTGGGTCCAGAACAGCGTCCTTTCGGCTTCACCGCACCCGGCCTGCGGATCGTAGGCACTTATCAAGTGGGTTAAAACCCCATTGACAAGCACCCGCACCGACATTAGCCGATCGCTGATGCGATTCACCTCCAAGACATCATCTTGGTGCTCGTCAGACAACACCACGGCGAAACCATTTCTCCCACTAGGTGCACCCGTGTAGATCAGCTTGTAGCCATTCCCAATAAGCCGGGATCTGCTGCCTTTCCACCGAGTCTCCTGCAGGAACGCCACGGCCACCCTCCGCCTGTGGAGAGTTTCGGCCAGCTCTCTCGCGCGTAGAGTTAGCATGCCAACATTCCACGACGGGAAACGGATTTACATGGTTTAGGCTCGCTTCTTCAGCCGTGTCCGCCCCAGATACGGTAGCCCTAGCCCACAGGTCACAGGAGTCGGGCGAGGCTCCTGCGCGCCGTTTTGCGGCGGCGCCCTAACTGTGACTCGTGCATTTCTTCTTTTTCCTTTCATATCGGTTTGGCGTATTTGGCTTTTACGAGTGCGACTGCCGTCTGACCACTCAACCCCGAAGGGAAAGCCGGCGTCAGAGCCCCGTTCGTGAGTCAGCAGGTGCACCGTCTGGCAGGTGGGGTTGACTTGGGTCCCAGAGATGGAGGTGGGACCCCAAAGCACCCCATGATACATAACTATGTAGGTAGTTAAAAACATGATAAATTATGGGATTTAAAAAAACTCAAACTTTATGATGAGTGAAAATTTCCCAGTATTCGTCACTAAATATCAATTTTCTGTTAAATCTCGAAATAATGGCCTTCACTTCTATTGCATTGGACACCTGATACTTTAACAAATCATCCGATGTAATTAAATATTCTGAAAAAGTTTTCCATTTTAAAAAACCATCTACTTGAACTTTGACACCAAATTTTACTATGTCATTAACCATACAAATTACAGGGAAGACATCTCCATTTAATCGGCTATCTAACACGAATATAAATTCGTGCATATATGTAGTTTAAAGACACTTGAATAAACTCAAAAATGATAATAATTCTTATTTTGTTTAATAATTCTTTTACATAGTTTTTGACATTTGTTTGTTAAAACGAAGTCATATGTAAAAGAGGGAGAGAATATTCCCATCAAGCGAACACTAATCCATCATGAGCACCTATTTAAAATATATACACATATTTTAAGTACCAACAATGGTAAAAAGAAATAACAAAATAAAAAGTAACGTTATTCTCATGTCAGCCATTTTGTCGTGACGTTTACCAATATGGCCGTTGCAATGGCCAGTTATCCGAACTTCCCTACGTCACCAGTGTGACTTTTTATGGCCCTTTAAAGGGCCATACTCTCTTGGGTACGCTAAAGACCCATATTATTCGGAGGCATCAATAGGATCAACGTCTTAATACCCTGTAAAAAAGGGAAAAAGGGCCTGCAACGACGTATAATTTATTTGATACTTTATACAGGGCGGCTTCATCGATGCGCAAACGATAACCATGAATTCAGAACAAGACCAAAGACCCCTAGCGTAATAATCTCTATCTCATAAGAAACTGCGTTACCTACGCGGTCAAAATGTCGTACATTTTGACTGAAACAGCTGTTTTTATTTTATTTTATCGATACCACCAAAAATAATGCAGGTGGAATCAAAACCTTGTCCGAAATAAAAGGCCGTACGTCAATATCCCTGTCACTCTCAATAGAAATTTAATTTGGCAAACGCGCATTGGTATGCAGAGAAATATTTCCGAATGATCTTAGTAATATACTTTAGTAATAATATTATACTAGTTTGTTGCTCGTTCACGCAAAAACTTCTGGTGCGTGGTCGCCACTCGAGATCCCGTCGTCCCCATCGGGCATCGGTCCTACGGGCAATGTGCCCGGTCCACTGAAACTTTAGTGTTGCAATTCTGCGGACTTTAGCGACTAATAGTGTTGCAATTGTTCTGCTGCGGATCTCTTCATTCTTAATTCGATCACGTAGTGAAACCCCAAGCATAGCCCTCTCCATTGCTTTTAGAATGACCTTGAACCTTTTTATAAGGCCCATTGTTAGCGACGAAAACTACTGCACGGATTTTGATTAAATTTAGCACACTAATTGTTTATAACCAGGATTGGCAAATAGAGAAGATTTTATCTGGAAATTTCGACGGGATCGAAACTCATGCGAGTGAAACCGCGGGGCGTAGTTGGTAAAATAAATGAAAACGGGAATTGTGTTAGTACGAAGGCGAAAATACAATAACCTATGTAAGCCACGAGGTTAATAGACAATAAACCATTATGTACTTATTTGAGGGCTCCGAAACTCTTAAAGTCTACAAAACCCAGACGTGAATAAATATACTTAAGGCAGACTAGCACCTTAATAGAGAACATTACGCAAAACTTTACGCAGAGGGCGCCACAAGCACACATAGTGAACAAACCGCCATATTCTTTAACCTAGTGTCCTTGTCTTACTGAGTCATTTAAATGTAACAATCTTTGTACTTGCAATAGGCACTGAACTATAGGGGGTTAAAAGTGGGTTGAAACGGTTCGTGTAATGGTGCACGACATGCGTGCGGCCTGTTACTGGAACTTAGCCTGCTCACTACCGTGCTCTTAGATATAATGATCACCGCAATAACTTTTTTGTTCTTTTTCTGGTAATATGATTTATAATGATTTCAGTTTTCACTTTGGTGGGTCAGTCCCACGACTGCCTTTTCTTTTTGTTTATAATTTATGATTATGGTATGTGTAATTATTACTAATATTGACCGATAACTGCAGGGTAATTGCATAACAATTTATCAGTAGCAGGTTTAGGTTAGGTTCAATGTATCAGTACTAAGTTTCATTCTGATAGTTTGACTACATTCATTGCGTTCTTTACGTTGTCGAGCAAACAAATTTTTCGAACTTATGAAGCAATGTACTAGCAATATGCTTCAAAATGATTCCAATTGATAGTAGTTGTTGAGTGTGTTACACAATTAGGGTCTTGGTCTGCTGCAAACTAAATTTGGTTATTAACACAAAATAAACCTTTAAAAGTCTTAGGATCGTGATTTGGAGAACTAGTGACAACGATCATTTGATAGGACTAAAATAACATTAATCTTCTGACCTCTTAAAGAAAGAAAAACATCCACTGAAATAGCTCAAAACGATCTCCAAAGCCTAGAGCCCTGTGCTCTAGGCTTAGAGAGTAGCCAGTCTGTCGGTGTTCTATAGGATGCATTTTGGAGAGTGTGCGAGGCCATAGGGTAGTTGATTAAAAAAAACTTATTGGTCCGTCAGTCAGATTTCCAAAAAAATACTATACACGTATTTTTTCTTTTTTCATATAAACAAAAAATGAAGACGACACAGTGCTTTGAAAACTCGTGTGACGTCACTGCACGCTACACTTTTTAGCGAGCAGTAACGTCACCAGCCACCACTCCTGTTCTTTGATGCCTTTTATATTTGTATTTTTTTATTGATTTGATAAAACAAAATATACGACGCATCCAATGTTTTTCTAAAATCTGAATGACGGACTAAATAGAATCAATTTTTTTTTACCCCGGAAACATCCCTATTGAATGATTTAATTACGAGTTTTCACACTTACGTTGTTGACACCTCAACGATCCAAACGAAGCGTTACGCCTCCGATTGAACCTGCGCCTCCTTGCGCAGCGACCGCGTTCGCTACTGCTACGCCTCGGAGGCTTTCATATATATATGATACATTATATTGATACATATTGATACACATTGATACATATTTCCCATTTATTATGGCGTACCACAGGGTAGCATATTGGGTCCAACGCTCTTCTTAGTCTTCATTAATGACCTGTATAACCTTAATGAGCCTAATTCCAAAATAATTTAATTTGCTGATGACACCGCTATAACGTGTGTCGATAGTGCATAGTCAGATCTGGAGCATAGTGCTCAGCTTGGCTTTAACACCGCATTAGAATGGCTTAGCGCCAATATGCTTACTCTAAATGCCTCCAAAACGAATTTCATGACGTATTAGATTTCCTCAAACTCCCAACCAAAAACACCTATACTGTTGAAGGCTCACTCATGTCGGCAACCAACACTGGCTCCTTGCCAATGTCCAACATTAAAGTCTACGGAGCAGATTAAATACTTGGGTATAATCCTGGACAGCAACCTGAACTTTAAGTCTCACATAAGTGTCCTGACCGGCAGAGTACGCAAACTTATATACATATTTAAAATTCTTCGAGATGTAGCTAATCCAAATATAATACGTAGTGTTTATTTTGCTTTTGCTGTCTGTCAATCATTACATATTGTATCTCAATTTGGGGTGGTGCTGCTAAGACCACTCTAAAATCATTAGAAATTGCACATAGGGCCATACTAAAAGTGGCTACATTTCGCTCAATTCTATACCCGACTAATCAATTATATAAAGAATATCAGGTTCTCAAAATACGACAACACATTATATTACAATCAGTTACCCTGCAGCACCATAATACCCCATACAGAGAAATCACAAAACGTCGTAAAGATAGTACCTATTTGCATATTGCCGAGAGTACACTCCTCTTTTTCAAAACGATTCTTTTATTATTTAGGTCCATATCTTTATATTAAAATAAGCAAGAAGATACAGATTTACAGTTTATCATACCATAATTGTAAAAAATATGTCCGACTGTACCTTCAGGATCTGTCTTAGGATGCAACCGAAAAAATATTCACATAACATGATAAGCATTACTCTGAGCTATACACACACGTACAACTTACACCCATACACGCACACATACACCATTACACACATCCACATTCATTTACATAATACACCTACATTTAATAATTTAAGCAAGATTTGTATATAATTTAAAAGTAGTATTTACTCACAATATTTAATTCTGTTAAAATAGTAGTGTCAGCACAAGTACTATATAATATTATGTAACCTACCTACCTACCTTACACCTACCTACACCTGTACCTTATACCTGTACCTTAAACATAGGGGAACGAGACTGCTTCTCCTTAACACAGGTTATTCTGTAACCTAGCTAGGAGAATAGTGCTTCACCCAGTAATTTTGGTTCGAAAAGAGTGAGAGAGATGGCCTATGCTTTCGGTCTAGTACTATTTCTTTCCTCATAGATGATTGATGATTTTGAGAGAGATAAAGATAGATGAAACTTCGTATCCTCTCTTTCTTTCGGAGTGCCACAATACTTATCTCTAAGGCATGTGTCGATGGTCACTTCTCTTAACTTTTCACGAGACGACGTCTTACAAAATCAATCGTCAGGAGTTTTAAAATCTCTGTCTGTCTGTCTATCTGTCTGTCTGTCCGGCTTTCACGCCAAAACTACTGAGCCGATTGTGATGAAATTTGGCACAGACAATCTTTAGACCCTGAGAAAGGACATAGGCTAACAATTATCCCGGAAAAATTTGATGTTCCCGAGGGAAATCTAAAAAGCGCGATATATCCGAACTCCACGCGGGCGAAGCCGCTGGCGGAAAGCTAGTACCTTATACATATTTTAAATATGTATTTTTTAAGGTAAAAGGTATCTTCGATATTACCATAATCGCTCAGTACCCAGATATGGTTCAGTATAAAAAAAAAATACTCGATGACCATGAATATACTTAACTGACTCTTAGCTTTGTTAATCGTCATAATCCACTTGCTATGAAAAAAAAAAACAACTTTTATTTAAATCCTCAATTCGCTAATATTTACCAAAGCACAAGTCAAGAAAAACAGACTTGGAGATTGGACTTTAAGCTTAAGTTAAAGTGTATCTAGTCCAAAACTTCAACGTATAGTGCTTACCGCATCTCACGAAGGAATTATTAACTTAGACGGCCGTATAAAGTTTTAATGAAGCATTTTTATGATACTAACACCGCAGTCAACAGTATTTTAAGTAACACAGAAAAAATTTAAGACATCACTTACATAGAGTTTACGTACGGACGACAGCAGGTCAACATACCTACCCGAAATTGTCAGAAATTCCCAATCAATTTTGAGCCTTAAAGTGCATACACAAGCAGGTTTTTCCCACTGACGGGTCACATGCACAGGTCTCACTCAGTGAAGGGAGTAGGTTGGAATTCACCACGTGGACTAAGTCTGGGGTGCTAGATGTCACATGTCTTCGAATTTTTCGTTCTAGCACATGCCTGCTTACATAAGATGTTTTCCTTTAGCATTTTGAGAGCTGCGGTGATGAAATTGTACAATATGTAAAGAAAACCCTGTCCGATCCATGAAGGCATTGTTAGGTATCGATAACTGATTCCACTAATGCCTACAAAGCCGGGCTAAACTTAAAAGAAAACCCCAAAAAAATAAATATTTAAAGAAGGTAAATTAATACATGGGCGGTAGACAATACATGCGTGGGCGATGGGGGGCAGGGCACGCGGTACGCAGTCGGTACGTTATTCGCTAAAAATAATACCGTCAAAAATGGTGTTGTTTTTTCACTTTAAAAAAAAAAATACCAAATTTTGGGGAAGTTGGAATGAATTCACGGAAAAGATTATTTCAAAATTCTTTAGTAACAACTGTGATGGTTATGTAAAATTTAATTTTTTATATGGTATGTGTTTATACAACCTTTATTAACCTTATGGGTCGGACGGGGTTTCCTTTACATATTGTATACGCAGACTAAAACGGTCATAGCACACTTAAGCGACTCTGCTCCAACACCGCTTCCACCCAACACCGCCCTAAAATAAGTCGACCGCTCGCAGTTCGCGCGGCGACAGCTAGCAGGCACCCAGCAGTCCACACAGAGATTGCTAGCAGACGCCCAGCTGTCCACCCGTCACTCGCTCTAGCTTTTCGCGATTGACACAGTTCGCCATCGGTTTCTATTGAAGCAATTCGTCTTGTTTACAATGTCCCGTTCACAACGCGAAAGATCGAGGGAGCGGATTACTTGATAGATACTGACTGACTCAGCCACAGAGTACTTGGACTGAGCGCCGAGCGGCGAGCAGCGGAGACGTCGCGTGCGCCGTTGGGGTGACTGCTCAGCAGTCTGCTCACGTACGGCGCGCCAACCGCTCGGCTACAACGATCGGCCAGCGAGGCATCAACAACTGAGCAGTCTGACGGCGGTAAGCTCGCTGACAGCGCGCCGTCTGCTAATTTATGATGGCAATGTAAAATATATCTAAAGTGCAATATGTAAAGCCCATATTTGAAAAATATTGTTTTTGCCGGGTGGGAGCAGAGTCGTTCAAGTGTGCTATGACCTTAAATAGCCTGTCTGGGGTTGAACGCAGCCACATGCACCACTATGCGTGGCCGTAAGTCGACCCAGTTACCAATATTTTTAATCCGTAGTTAAGTTACTATTATTAACAATTGCTAGAGATAACTACAGATCAAATTACCTACCCTAAGCCACTACTGCTTCACTGGGGTATTATTTAGGTACTTATTTTATCCGTCACGCTATTTTCCTGCTCACAGAGTGGCAAACGAACCCACAATATATTCCCATAGCATATTTACCTTTACCGACATTCATTATTAAATGCTTTCGGCAAATTAGGATGTTGCAGTTATAGTTGATCGTTCAGATCAGTACCATTTAACGTCGTCGTTAATGCCTACATTATTAATTCAAATCAACTTTTATTGTTAAAGAAAAACCTAATGCGTCTAATAAATAAGTTACTTTCATCTAAATTTACCAACTTAGTCAACCCTCTATCTTAATAAAGTGGAAACACACATGATTAGAAAACTTCAATTAATATTTGAGAAAGACAGAATCAAATGAAAACCATATTCTCTGGCAAAAAGACAACCTTGAAACACTGCGAAGGGTATTTTTATCTACGTAATAATCCCTGCTGACAAGCCAAAGAGGTCCGCGATTTACAACTACAAGTCTTTCTTCATTTTCTCAACTAACATCCGACCCGAGATTTTTTCCACAGAGGGCAGGTAGTATTTTTGAACGAAGCTCGTCCAAAATGGGCTCTCAGACAAAGTAATACATTTTCTAAGGCTTCATAAAAGAAATTGACTTAAAAATACTGACCTACAGGACCTTAATCTCGGCGGAGACGGGACTTGTACCCTGCGAATAATCTTGTTTATTCGCTCCCAGTTTAATGAGATTGCTTCGCTCTGGTAGTCGCGGCGTCTCTTCGTCAACTGTCTCGAAACGTCTCAGACACCAAATGTAGTTTATTTCCTTTTTGAAATATTGCTTCTTTTGACAGGATTTAGTGAAAGGGACATTGCATTAGGCCGACGTTTTTGTATGAGATATCGTCGACTCCACAGATTGATATCATGTATTAGGTGACAGATTGCAAGACCGGCCGTAGGCAGGCCGGTATAGCGAGTAACCGAGTAACCGTTATCGATTTTATGCCTTGGGACTCGGGGTTTTTGTAACCATTTCTAAGGAAATGTTGAAGTAGAATGTGAAAGAATAAAGCCAAAATCGGTAGAAGCGTTATTCACGATTAACTTCATGAATTTCCCATTTTATATCCCTGAAATCCCGGGTCTACAAAATAATCGTTAAAAAGATTACATTAGCAATTTGACTGTCCTGCCTAAAATTATTGCTTTGTACTGATTAACGTTTGAGGGGGAGAAGAGCAAGCGATAAATTGGCCTCCTATTCAATTTGTACCGTCGAATTTTCGGAATTAAATTGGTCTCTTATTGGTTTTGTGTAAGCATAAATATGCAGGGAAAGGGTAAAAGTTGATAGGTGAGTCGACGACATGATAAGTGAACAGTTTATTTGATAAGTTTTTGATAGGAGCCCTAAGGCCAAGAGACGGGATTAGAATGACCTGTGTTGTTAGTGAAAACGTGGGCCTAAACTTAAAACTTTGAAGAAATTATAGGCTTATCCTAAATATGACAACTATGAAAACTCAGATTGGAGGGGCCAAAATGGCTTCGCGGGGGATTAATATACCTTCCTTCGATCTGGACTGTAATTTTTAAGGAAAAGAAAATGGCGTCACTGTCGCGCTGTAAACTCTTAACCTAGGAATGGGTTATGGAATCATGCACCTTACCTCGCTTCACGCCGGGCTGTTCCGTCGTCTCGTAGGAGTTCGATCAGTCCACTCCGTCTTCGACTTTCTTCGCCCTCGCGGTTCGGCCCAGGCACAACACACGTGGTTATAAAGTTCCCCGCTAACAGCTTCGTTTTCCTTTCTTGAAGCCACAAAAACACGTCTCCACTTGAGCGGATGGTTACAACTTATAATCGAATGATTATATCGTTCAGCGATAAATTCACACAGCAGAACTATGCGATTGCGGGTTTTGAAACAGCGGTTAGAATCACACCGAGACAGCGGTGCGAACGCGGATAGCACGCGGTACGGGCAATGCGCACGCGCGGAGTTCCAATGGACACACTGAACTTGTCTTCTCTAGTATGATCAAGGCGCTGTTTTCGATCAGCGCCATCTCACGGGCAGCGGGTGTATGACGTGATAGAGGGTTACGGGGACAAAGATTCTGCTAGGAGATATACAGCGCAACAGTTCCATTTATAAACGCCAATAGATGGCGTCAACATCCTCCCCCCTTTTGAAGGGTCACCTTCAAAACCCAATCATGAAATACAGCGGAAACTGCGAAAATATAATATTGAAACTGCGACTTATAAAAGAAATAACTGCGATTTTTATATAAATAACTGCAATAATACTAAACTAACTAACTGCTAACACTTAAACTACTTGTGTTTATCAAATTAATAATCCTACTGTGTAGGTAGTGGGCACAAACGCACGACCGGACGTACGTATGTACCTTTAGCGGTTCTTACAGAAGCTACACGCGTTACCCCATCGTCGGAAGGAAGCGTCCTTTCCACAATCGCTAACGGCCACGATCAAGGGGGCGCATTATCAGTCATGATGATTACGACCATGCCAGCCTTGATTGGCACAGTCGGAGTATTCCATTTCTCTCGAGTTTGCAAACCGTGTAAATACTCCATTCTCCACCTTCTCCAAAAGGACTGAACTAACTTATCAAGTAGAGAATGTCTCTGAAGCAGATTGAGATTATCTGATTCTACTTCAGGTGAACTATGAGAGGCCTAGAATTTAACAAATACTCGCTCTGAGTGAGTACTGTAACTAGCTCTTTGTAAGAATGCCGCTGTGAATAACTTAGATCAGAATGGGTGAGTCGTCCACCAACTCTGACCAAGTCGTTATATAATTAAGAATTAGCGACTACAAAATTGTTGCCTCTGTCCGAGTGCATTACTTAGACAGGGCCACTGCGGAACAAAAATCGTTTAAATGCGCTTAAAATATGGCGGTTTTTTTTTTTAAATATTTATGCTGGATGAGTTTCAGTAATTTGTGTTCTGCCAAACTCAAATCAGCTGCGGTTGTTTGTACGGAATCGCGACGTGATAACAATTTAATGAAATATAAATGCAAACAGTCGTACGGAGTAGGTATTTTACTCCATGACGAAAAGCGACAAAGAGTATAATGAACACGGGAGTTGTCTGCGGAAGTTAAGACAGTGTGAACGAGCTTTCTTTGCTCAATTACTTCGTTCAGCGAGAGTGGCTCCGTACATTCAGTGGTAGGCCACTGTGACGGATGTAAAATTAGCCAGGGGGGCCCCTGAGACCACAGAGGGTGGTTTAACAATTTAGCAGGAGAGACACCACGTGACAGGCAGTCTGCCGGGTTGTCAATCCCTGCTACGCGATACAAGTTATCTGCGGAAATATTATTAGTGATTTTAATAACGCGATTGGCAATAAACGTTTGCCAACGGTAAGTAGAATACACGTCTACGGTCTCATGCGGGAGAACTGAGACGGGCGAGAGATAACCCTTAGAAAGGTAATAATTTACGACCTCGTCGTAAGCGGCGCGCAGCCCCGGTGAAGCTTCAAGCTTCCTTTTCGAGCATAAAAATCGCTTACGAGCGACATTGAAATAGTCACCTAGTGTGAACACATCTTTATCAAACGGTAGACCCACGGTATAGCGACCAGTAACTGGGTCCCGTTGCGTAGTTGAACGATAAAAATATTCACATTCAACATCAGCGGGATGTTGAATGGGAGGCCGGGAACTTCTTCAAGTTCCCAGAAGCGGGAAATAAAAATATTCACATTCAACATCAGCGGGATGTTGAATGGGCGGGCCGGGAACTTCTTCAAGTTCCCAGAAGCGGGAAATAAAAATATTCACATTCAACATCAGCGGGATGTTGAATGGGCGGGCCGGGAACTTCTTTAAGTTCCCAGAAGCGGGAAATAAAAATATTCACATTCAACATCAACGGGATGTTGAATGGGCGGGCCGGGAACTTCTTTAAGTTCCCAGAAGCGGGAAATAATTAATTACCTACACGTCAGCGCAAACAAGCGTAATGGTGTAAGTCACATTCAACATCAGCGGGATGTTGAATGGGCGGGAAATAGAATTATTATTATTATTATTCATAGGCGAATGGACTATGACTCAGCATGATGTAATACAGGCTGGGCGTTTACTAAGTGTAGGCACAGTTCCCATTAGTACATAGCCTAACACCGTATTGACAGCGGCGGGCACTGACGGGCCTCCAGGAATCCCGCCAGGCAAAAGTAAATGCGGGAACAGCGATGCTCCAATTAAAATGTCAATTTTACTTGGAGTAGCGAAATTATCATCAGCGAACTGAAGTTTATTCGAATAAGGCAAGGCCTTAATATCGACAAAAGCAGAAGGTAATTTATCCGTAATTTGATCGACTACTAACGAGTCGATATCAAATCGGATATTTTTATTAAAGCGGGAAAATATGGTTAAATTTACTGTTCCGAACGACGTTTTCTCTGTGCGTCCGAAACCACGTACAGTCGTGGACTATGTATTGTTTTGACGTAAACATAATCGTTCACAACATTCATTTGTGACGAAATTGCTATGACTTGCGCGGTGGCGAGTAGGACGGTGGTGTATGCATCACATTGCGACGGCCCGCTACAAGCCGTATCTGGGGTTAAATAACGCGGCGCGTCTTTAGACACCGAGCACAATGCTACGTCAGACCGCGCGGCAGGTTGCTCTGTCTCTGTCGTGCTCGTGGGGTCGAAAGAGACCGCTGCGCCTGCTCGCGTAGGCGCCGCTGTGTCGGGCGGCTCGCTCGTAGACGGCTGAGTGCAACTGTTTGCTCCGGTGCGCGGGTTCGATTCCCGGGTAAAATGTAACAAAGAATGATGACGCTGCTTACACGTCCTACATCCAGTTGCGGATTGACAACGCGACATCTTGTGTTTAATGCTTAAGCAATTGACGCAACCGTTAATTTTCCTAACAATCTGTAGGCGTTCATACGGAGACAGTTTATGAAAATCGGAACATTTAAATAAATGTTGATGAGCGATATTAGTACACAAGCATTTGTCAGTAGATTCGACTGTGCTGACATAGGCATTGCAGCGTACTGGGGCGGACTGCGAAGTTTTGTTATTAGAAATGCGAGAATGCTTAGCCGGTGCTACGCTGACGGCGTTATAATATTTTATCTTGTAAATAATGTAATTTCTGATGATCCGAGAGAGATGAATTATCATGAACGGCGGACTTATAATTTGAGTAGAACAGTGGCCCTGAGCGAATGTCACCGTTAAAACTCATTAATTCAATCGGTGGTAACTTGATCATGGACGGTCCCCTCTCCACGACGGGTGGTATATCATCTGCGGTGTTGGAAGCTACTAAGCGTTTCAGTCTGCCATACAGTTGCTCGAAAGAGACCAAAGGCTTCTGCCATGCAGTTGCTCGAAAGAGACCAAAGCCTTATAGTCTGCGCGGGCTGTTGGATCTGTAGTTATTAAACAGCAATTGTATTGATCCATAACCTGGTAAAATTCGGAGCGAATAGCGTCAATGTTCGAGCTAGCGTCTAAAAATGCCTCCCTTTTATCCACATCGTCTTTGATGTTTTTTGATAAGTCGTGGGCTGACTGTAAGCACTCAAATAATGCATTTCGCTTTGCTTCCAACGCCGACAGCGTTAATTCTGTACTACCAGACTTAATAGCTTTCTTCATTATGAAATGAGAATTTTAAATTTCTAGTTACCTAATAAGTGAAACGCGAATAACAATTTTTTACATATCCGCTTAGGGTCTTAACTGTATTTCGACATAACTATGTACTGAAATGTAAATCTTATGACTAACAGATAAGCATCGAAATCAATCACAAAAGCGAATCACTCGGTTACGCTTGAGTGACGTTCTGTAATACGGACTTTAATAGTTGATTAATTTGTGAGTATTATGAAAATAAATACTAGCGGGTGGGTATCTAACAATGTATTTTCTAGCGAGCGCTGCGCTCGGCTCGTGATCACAATATTTTGTAGATACCTACGAATCTTAGCGAAAATTATCGAAAAAGAAACCTTTCGATTTCTACTGGGAGTATGAATACTTATTACTTACAGCGAATATTAAGATAAATATTAGTATAACAGCGGGTAAATATATATAATAGTACCTATTTAGTGTAAAGCGGTATCGAATGAATTAATTACCTACACGTCAGCGCTTACATGCGTAATGGTGTAGGTAACAGCGAATATAGGCTAACAAACCTACAAACGGCGGGTTTTACCACTAATCTAATAGGTGCCCTAAAAAGGGGAGGCGGAAACTGGATAATCCGAGGTTAGAAGGACCACAACTGGTCCGGCTCGAAAGGACCACAAATGGAGGGGCCAAAGTGGCTTCGCGGGGTTTAATACCTTCCTTCGATCTAGACTGTAATTTTAAGGAAAAGAAAATGGCGTCACTGTCGCGCTGTAAACTCTTAACCTAGGAATGGGTTATGGAAATATCATGCACCTTACCTCTCTTGACGGGCTGTTCCGTCGTCTCGTAGGAGTTCGATCAGTCCACTCCGTCTTCGACTTTCTTCACCCTCGCGGTTCGGCCCAGGCACAACACAACACACGTGGTTTTATCGAGTTCCCCGCTAACAGCTTCGTTTTCTTTTCTTGAAGCCACAAAGACACGTCTCCAATTGAGCGGATGGTTACAACTTATAATCGAATGATTATATCGTTCAGCGATAAATTCACACAGCAGAACTATGCGATTGCGGGTTTTGAAACAGCGGTTAGAACGCGGTACGGGATGCGCACGCGCGGAGGTTCCATGGGACACACTAATCTCTCTTCTCTCGTATGATCAAGGCGCTGTTTTCGATCAGCGCCATCTCACGGGCAGCGGGTGCATGACGTGATAGAGGGTTACGGGGACAAGGATTCTGCTAGGAGATATACAGCGCAACAGTTCCATTTATAAACGCCAATAGATGGCGTCAACACAGATATATGGAAAATATTTTTAAACGAATGTTCTTGGTAAATAAAAGTTATTCTGTGTAATACTAACCTACTTTTTTTTTTTAACGCTGTGGGAATGCATTTACGAACCATACCCCGAAGGGCTTGTATGGGGCTCGTCCAGCCGAAGCCAGGAATACCCACTAAAAACCACAGCGGCACTCCGGCGTCGCCTTGGTGGCGGGGAACTGGGAAAAAGCGGAGCTTTGGCTACCAGCCCCCCACCGGCGATATGCCCGCCTAATGCAGCGGGCCCTCATTCGCCCCTCTACAGGGAGGGGCCGTGGCTCAGCCATCCTCGTGGTGAGCGGTGCAAGGCAGACGCGGGCACCCCCGTGCCTCACGCCCGCCGTTCACCTCAGGGAGGGAGAAAGCGGGCGAAATCCCGCCTTCTCCTGCCCCTACGCCGCCTGCGGAGCGCCGGAGCGAGGGGGTCCTCCTCCTGCTCGCGCTCCGCGGCCTCACATCACGACCTCGCAGAAGGAGGTCATAGCCGCCCAGGCCTCCTCGCTCCCCACCATCGCTCTGATGATGGCGGGCAGCAAAAGATCACCTCCTACCGCCGCGACAAGATCGCGGCGCGGCACGACCCACGACGCGGCACGGCACACCGCGAGGGTGTGTTCCGCCGTGTAGTCCGCCGCGCCGCAATCGTGGCACGACGGTGTCTCCTCTCGTCCTATCCGGTGCAGGTACCTGCCGAAGCACCCGTGACCGGAGAGTACCTGCACCAGACGGAAGGAGAGGAACCCGTGACGCCTGTCGAGCCAGTTGTTCAGGACCGGCCCGATGGCGTCGAGGGTACGGCGGCCGAAGACGGCGGAGGCGAGTTCCTGCGTCCAATGCTGTACAAGAGCGACCCTCGCCTCCCGCCGGACGGCCTCCCTCACCTCTGGGGCCGGACGCTCGCCCAGCGCCCTGCGCCCCGCCGTCCACTCATACACTCTGGCGAGCACCCACGCCTCGAGCTCCCAAGGCTCGCTAGGCTTGACCGCAATCCCGCCTGATGGTAAGCAGTGACGTAATCGTTGATGGTAAAGCGCACTAGTTTATTAAGAGCCTATTCACTCTAGCCTTGAAGACACTTCGGTCGTCGGACTACAATTTTGTAGTCCGACGGAAACACCGCCGCTGGCAAATTGTTCCAGTCCCTCGATGTACGCGGTATGAAAGAGGAGGCGAAATGCTTGGTCCGGATTGTAGTGGTGTTAACAACGTAAGGCGGGAAACTCGCCGTACGACGGGTCGTCCGATGGTGGAACGGAGATGGGGGAATTCAATCATGCAATTCCCTCGCACACTCCTCAAAATGCATCCTATAGAACACCGAAAGGCTCGCTACTCTACGCCTGTGCTCTAGGCTCTAGAAACCGTCTCGAGTTAAATCAGGGTCACCAATCAGCCTCATCGAACGCCTCTCCACTGAATCCAAAGTGGTCGGGTGACACTTAGCAGCACTAGCCCAAATGTGACATCCCATCCAATGTGATAGCCCATCATTAGAAGCTGCCCTGGTGTGAAGTACCGCCGGACCTTTGCGCTAACACAGTTTCCTGGCAGCCACCTTGGCCTTGGACTCAATGAACCGCCCAAAGTTTAGGTTCGAGGAAATCTCAACTCCCAAAAGCTGAAGGCGGTCGGTACACTCCAAGGATACATTTCGAAAAGTAGGAGCCAAGGTGAACGTGCTCCTTTTGGCAGTAAAAAGACACGCCTGTGTTTTGGCGCCATTGAATGCTACAAGGTTGGCATTGCCCCATTCGGAGACTGCCTGAAGTGCAACATTCGTTCGCTCTACCATAGCCTCTCTTTTGGACTGGATTGATTCTCAACTAGTCTGAGTATCCGGCAGGTATCTCTCCACAACTGTGCTGTCATCTGCATACCCATAAATAACGGGCATCAGCATATCGTTAATATGCAGCAGGAACAGAGTTGCAGAGCGAACAGACCCCTAAGCATATTGCAAACTACAGTTTTCAAAAGCTTCTCAAATCTAACCAAAATACTTAATAATATGAGTATTTAAACTTGTCTTATTACATACCCTAAATTCCCTTAACGCCACTTTAAATAAGTTTAACCATAAAACCGTTTTAACTTAAAATGGTTTGAGTAACAAAGTAATTTAGTTGGAACTGTGAATACGAGTTAAATTGCCTTAAACCTTTGGACCATATATAATCTTTTTTGCTTCCTTGGCTCTAGAAGTGTAGGTGTAGTTTACGGCCAACGCCCTCCAGACCCAGGTCCCAGACACTCCAGGGAATTAAGCGTGACAAATAATATATGAGTAAATAAAACACTGGTCAACAGCGAGTGCGACCCACGGCTGTGGGTGTTGCCGTCACACATGTGATGTGTCAATAGTCTATGTTATAACGGAGTCCGGGACAGCTCCAACAATATCCTGAAAAACGATCGCTAGCAGGCTCGATATTATACAATATGTAAAGAAAACCCCGTCCGACCCATAAGGATAATAAAGGTTTGGTATACAGATAACCAAATAAAATATGAAATTTTACATAATCATCATAGTATCAATACTAGTGAATTTTGAAATATTTTTTTTCCGCGAATAATTCAAACTTCCTCAAAATTTGGTATTTTTTTAATTAGTGACAACACCACGGCTGTCCAAAATCAAAACCTAGCAAGGGACATTTTTGATGGAACACGTTTTCTTCAACCAATATTCCTAAAATTTTTTGCTGCGTCTATAGCAAAAACAATTGTATTTCTATCTTAAATAGAATCGGAGATATGAACATGTATGAACCTAGCAAGTGCACTTCGTACTCGGTGTTTACAAAGTGAAAAAGCTAGTAAGTAACATTTCCAAATACAAAAACCTATTAAGTGCGGTACATGCTAGGTTTTTGAATTTGTGAATGGACTTACTAGGGTTTTGAATTTGAAAATTAGTCTTTTTACTAAGTTTTTGAAGTTGGAATTGTGTCTTACTAGGTTTTTGATTTACAATATCACTAAAGTGTTGAACACGATGGCTTGAGAACTGATGGACCTATAACTGAATTATCAAAAGCTTTAAAGAAGGTACAATTATTTGCAGCTATGACTGGTGAAAACAGAGCTGGCAAAAAAAGGGAATTAACAAAAATTTACTCCGGGAACATATTCTCAGTTACAAACCTACTGTCAGTCATTATCGTCGACATAATTCCCTGTTCACAAAATACTTGCCTAGAGAATTAACAAACGAATAAAATTTAACAATCAATCAATTAATCAATTAACAAAAGAATTAACGTACGCGAAATGCACAACAATTTTAAGACGAAATATCCGGAAACACAATATTCTGATGAAACTTACAGGAAAGAAATTAAAAAAATGAAGATTTCTTTTAATATGCCAAGAGGAGACAAATGTGATGAATGTTTTATTTATATGGAAGAAAAGAAAAAATACGCGGATGAATCTCTTATGCCAGATGATCTAAAACAAAAGTTTGTGTTACATAAAGCTAAATCTGATCAAGCTCTTGAAAAGTACAAAATTGTTTCGTCACAAAGGAATTCGAAGCATATAAAGTATTTTTCGATGGATTTGCAAAAAGTAATTTTGCTGCCTATAATGCCCCAAATTAAAGAAGCTGTTTTTATAAGTCGATTAATTACATTTAATCTAACTTTTGCACCTATAAGTAAGCAATCTCCTGATCCAGCTACTTGCATAGTTTGGCACGAAGGTTACGCCGGTCGAGAAGCTTCCAACATAGTTGATGCTATTTTAACATTTATGAAGAATGAAAGAGATTGCCAACATTTTCATATTTGGGCTGATAACTGTACAGCCCAAAATAAAAACTGGAGTCTGTTTACGGCTTTAACTACTATAGTAAATACAGAAACAACGATCGAGACTGTGACTTTGAGTTACTTAACAAAAGGACATACTCATATGACTGCAGATTCGGTGCATGGAAATATTGAAAGAAAAATTAAAAGACAAGGAGACGTTTTGGATTTCGAAGACTTTAAAGATGTCGTAAACAGTTCAAGACAAAGGATAAAGGTCATAGATTTAAGTGATTGTAGGAGCTGGCCGAAGAAAGAAAGAGCACCAAGGAAAACGGATGATGAAGACTTGATGAAATCTTTCTTGCTCAGCCAAGTTGTCCAAGTAAAATTCGTTACTGGATCGAGGAAGATTCTTTACAAGACAAGGTAATTATTAATAGTAGATAGATGTAGTAGTGAGTTTAAAGTTACACCCGTTGATAAATAACTATGGAATTTTCAGCTTTGATGAACCATTTGTGGAGTTAGACTTCCTACCAAAAAAATTTCAAGTAGTTGGGCTGCCTGAAAAAAAAATCAGCTCCTCGAGGCATTCCTGGTCAAAAAAGGGATGTGATTTAGGCAAAGCTGGTACCCTTAATGCCAGAAACAAGGCGTGCGTTTTGGGTTCAAATACCCGTAAACAATGAATCAGTTGATCTCCAAACTGGAGGCGAAGTAGCTGAAGAAATTTGATTTTTTTAAGTTGATATTTTGTTAACTTGATTATGTACCTTATGTTCCTCAATAATTTAATTAAACCATTTTATATTAAATCAACTGTTTTTTTTTTTACTATAATTATGCTACTTACTAGGTTGAAATGCGACATAAGGTATTAAAAATAATAAAAAATCCAATTCAAAACCCTAGTAAGTGTTTTTGCTAGGTTTTCAATGTTAGATCCAAAAACTAATATAAAGAGAAACCAATTAACAAACCTAGGTACAGATCTAACTAGGTTTTTGCTATTGGTTTAGTATCATACATATCTTAAAGTATCCAAAGAAGTCATTAGTAAGGCACATAAAACTTGTCCAAATGCATTTTTATTTAATGTATCTATTTCGTAAAATAAAACAAATCATAATTATTGCCATGAAAACAAGATATGTTTAAAAAAGGAATTATATTCTAAATGGCAGCTGAAAATGTTTCATGTCTTCTCCTGTAAAATTAACTCAGATGTACTTGCTAGGTTTTGATTTTGGACAGCCGACCATTTCTGACGGTATTATTATGAGCGAATAGCGATGCGACCGCGTGCTCTATCCCCTTTCGCCCGCGCATCTATTGCCTACCGCACATGTATTAATTTTCCTCCTTTTGCGAAATAATATTTATTTTTAGGGGGACTTTAGCCCGGCTTTGTAGGCATTAGTAAAATCAGTTATCGATACCTAACAATACCATCACGGATCGGACAGGGTTTTCTTTACATATTGTATATGAATCACTGCAATGCCATCTCTCACGTGATGAAATCAATTTAAATATAAAGTAAATTGATTAACATAGTTCTTAAGTTTTACTAACAGTATCAGTCTATGTTACTTGTATAAAGATATTGTTATAATTATAACAGATTTTATAAAACTGTGTGATGGATCTATCACTTAAGCGTGACAGCGAGGGAGCAGCGGCCTAGTGGTATCGGCCGCGATTTACAAGTTGTCGTATGTTCAAACCCCACTTCGCTTTCTTCTTCTTCTTCTACTTCAGCTTATAGAGGTCTACTGCTGGACAAAGGCCTCGAAAGCATTACATTGGAAAGGTTTGCCATAATCCCCACGTTTGGCAGGCGGGTTGAGGATCGCAGTAGTTTGATATTCCACAGGAAAAGCGCTGCTGCTGTCCTCTTACCTGGTGAGAGTTCCCTTAGTCGCCTCTTACAACACCCACGGGAGGATATGGGATGGGACTATTTTAAGCCCGGTACCACACGGGCCCCCCACGCTTCGCCTTACTTTGTCTAAATTATTTTATTACCACTGCTATCAAAACAGTGAAGAAAAGCATCGCGAGGAAACCGACATGTCCTAGAGGCAAAAATTTTAAAGACTTGTGACATCTACCAACCCGTATTCGGACCACGTGGTAGATTACGGCCCACTCCCTCTAACCGCGAGGAGGCCTTTGTCCCAGGAAAGAACATTATAGGCTGATTATTATTATGAAGTCAGACGAGCTATGTATGTAGCTGTATACGACACATGTGACCTAGTCCATTGATGTACAGCGCAGCCCCGCTGCGTTCAAATGCTAATTTCACAGCATTCAATAATGGACTACTTAAACGCACACATACCCTACTGTACTGATTTTATTTGTCATGTTGACGTGAAACATCTATGTTACATATGCCGTCGCTTCATGTGGAGTACTAGGTTTCAGCTGCATATGGTTGGACTGGAGGCCGACTATGACTGGGGAAAGGCTGATCAGGTTGATTGACGTGAAACATCCATCAATTTCTTTAGAAGTCGTGGTGGCCTAGTGGTTAAAATACCAGCCTCTCAAGTTCATACTTGGGAGGCTGGTGTTTCCAGACACTCATGTGTGAGGGTTCAATTCCGGGTCAGGCAAGTACCAATGTAACTTTTCTAAGTGATATGTACTTTCTTAGCCTATCTTGGACACCAATGATTGATTAAAAAGGTAAAGGAAATCATCTTGAGGAAACTTGGACTTTAAGTCTAAAACCGCCAACCCGCATTGAGTAAGCGTGGTGATTAAGCTCAATCCTTCTCTGTATGAGAGGAGACCTGTGCCGAGCAGTGGGCCGATAAAAGGTTGATGACGAAGATCGACTGTCCTTGACGGCTATCAGTATGAACCTCCCTTATGCCACCACGACCTCTCTCCGACGACACTTTTTTGATAACATGACATGATATGATACGATGAAATGATATGATAGCCACATATATTAACATAATGTCATACATAGAGTTTCTCTAGTTTATAACGAATTTTAACAGTTTCGAATATTCAATATATCCCTTGCCGTAGTTATAAGAAAACAAACGTTCAAATAAAAATGGTGTATACTTATATTCTGTTTCTGGAATACTAGAAATAAAAAAGGCCAATAGCGTCGTTATTTTTATTTTTAAGTAGTTGTCAGAGTACCTAATAAATAAGAAGCGATGTGACCCTGTGAAATGCGGGCACGTGTTTTGGGTTCAGATTTACGGAACCCAAAAAATATATTTGACAGTGACGTTAGCACAATGAGCCAATGTTTTCAAGCGCTGGCCATTGTCCTGTGCTGTGCCAATCAACGGGCTTTTGTTTTTAATCCCACGCCACAAATTAACACGGTAGTCACACATTCAAAACAACCGCAATTTAGAAAGGGATTATGTTCATGCTGATGTTTCTGACAGCTCTTTGTTTGGCTATAAAGTACTAGCTTCTGCCTGCGACTTCGTTCGCGTCAAAGGACATGGTTAAACTGAAGTATGGAAGAGACCCCGCAATGATAACGCATGTATAAACATGATTCCCAGCAATATGTAATGCTGAATACCTGAAAATTAGTATTTTGTAATTATAAAGGTTTAAGAACTTTTCATATCTGCACAATACTGAAAATAATATCACGTAACTCCAACGACAAAAGTAAAAAAAAACTTCAAACAATAACATGTAACATTGCTATGAACTTTTGGACAGCCTCCGTGACTGTAGCGTGTCCGCTACCGCTAACGCGGCCACTGCGCAAGGTGACGCGGGTTCGATCCCCGCACAGTGCAAGTATTTGTATGCATGAATATGAATATTTGCACTGGTCTGGTAGTGCCTCGGAAAGCACGTTAAGCCGTTGGTCCCGGTTGCCATACAAACATTTAGTGGCAGTCGTTACGGGTTAATGGAGCCCTCAAAAGTCCAACAATCGGTCTAGCTGCAATGTTTCGATGTCGCCTTCGGGTTGTGGAGGTCAGACGGCAGTCGCTTCACGTGGTATGCCATAACATCGGCTGCCGGCAGAAGTTACCACCCACCAGATAAAGTCTTGCCGCCAAGCGATTCGTCGTGTTCCGGCATGATGTCTGGTGAAGCCGTACGGAGGACGGGTCTGACCAGTTGTGTTACGATGTGTGCCAGGTACGATGCGTCAAATGTTGTTGTGTCGGGAGTTTGGTCGTGGAGGGTCTCCACATCAATCTCCCTCTGGCGCAGCATCGTTGGTCGTGTTGTTGGGTTTAACATTGCACCACATCGCTCAACTGCCGTCTTCCTTCCTATTCACTAAGGTTTTTTTAGTGAATAGGCTTAATAAACTAGCGCGCTCTACCATCAACGATTGCATCACTGCTTACCATCAGGCGGGATTGCGGTCAAGCGCTAGTATATAATTATTAAAAAAAAAAGTTTTGCCATATCAGCAGTTGGACAGGTAAAGCGGACTCCAAAGCTGAAAAGGCTTCGGATGCGACTGGGATTAACGCTGGGATGATTATTGCTATGAACTTTTGCCTAGGCGGAGTAAGGTGTCTGCGACGATATTTATTGATAATTATGTTTTTCAGTGTTGATTTTTGCTAAAATACTTGAAGTAAATCAGCATTATTCATAAAAAATCGTTAATCGCTAATTAGCGACTATTTAGCTAACCATTTAGTTAGCTCTTAATCAATGCTTAACTTTTCTTTATTAAATATTTCTACAAAATGTCTTATTATTTCTGTGTTACGGCCTCAAAATGAATTTTCTTTAGTCCTGTTCCTTTTTTTTGGTCTGGTTGGAAAATCATCAAATGACATCTCCCGCTATGGGCGGAGCGGAAGGGCGCCTTAGACTTTTACTGATTAAAACCCACCCGTGTTTCTTCATTTGTCTGTGCGTCAGGGCCACGATTTCTTTTTTAACCAACCCGCACCTGATTCAGGAGGCATCGGTCTTCGTGGACCCCGTCACGATGTGCCGGCACCTCTTTGAGGCGCGCGTTAAACACAATGAAGGTGCATTGTGACTCGAGGCTGGTCCTTTCCGAGCGACGACTTACCTGAAAGTCAATCCCGCTCAAAGTTTAGGTTTATACATTTTTTATTGGTACATTTTTTAAAGGAGTTCTGTTATTAATATAACAAAACTCCTCCATAAATTTTGAAAGCGTTCATTCAACTTTGAAGTTAAAATAACCAACTAAAACTTTGTTTAAGATCAACATCAGGCTCTTCCGTTGTCCCATTTAAATCTAATTTCCGTACAAACATTTGTTTGTAAGACAACTGCCTAATATCCCTGGCGAAGTTAAAAGCTAACATAAGGGGCAAGGGGGAGAGAGAGAGGGGTTTAAATTAATGGTGTTCACGGGCACTGAGCTGACAATCTGTCACTATTTACGCACTATTGCAATCTTTGAATCTAAAACGTTGGAATACGTGCTTTACTGAAAACTAGCATATTTTAAACTTTAAAAGATCATCCTCATCCTTTGAAATTTAGAATTTTGTACCAAAAGAGCTTTTGCGAGCACTATTAGGAAGTACTTCAGGTTCCCAGGAAGTCAATTACGCTATACGGGATCTTGGCTGGCTGTATGGCTAATATTTTTCCTAGTGGCAAAACTTTTTCCACGGTTCAGAAGTCTCTTGCGATCACGCGACCTACGATATGGTGGGGTGTGATATGGATAAGGCATAGTATGCCAGTCGATAGATCAATCTCTGCAGAAGTAAACATCTGAGTAGACCGTTGAAAGATACGAACGTACTTCGTGGTAGACGAACCGACAGCGATAAATATCCAGCGACGGTCTGGGGAAGCAATAAATTGATCGATTGGGTTTCAGAAATGTCACACCTACGACCTACACGCAAGTCTGAGATTTAGACACTGGTTATTTTTAGCCAGTCACGCCTATTTATAAAATTTTCTTTGTTGTCGTTTTAGAAATTTTAGCTATCGATGCTATATAAGATTTTACGTAGTAACCTAATAAAATTGTTGAAAGGTTTCTTGGGACGGATTCCAATTTAAAAGGTTTTCTAAAAGAACGTAATTTTCAGTTCACTAAGAGTTGTTTGGCAATGATTGTATGTGCAGGGTACAATATTGGCATGTAAATGAAAGAATGAAAAAACGTTTATTTGCGATAGACATGACGTGCAAAATGGCTATCGTTCAGCATTATGCTGCGACCCTTAGACCCCTAAGAGAATATTTTATACAAACAGGAATAAAAAAAAGAAAAGCCGGATATGTAAAAGCTAAGAAAATATCATCCTAAAAATCCCATTATGCTTTTGGTAGTGGCAGCATTACGAAGCGTCATTAAATGCGTTTTTATTTAAGAGTATTTTAGAGTTTTGGCGGGAAAGTTAAGCTGAGTGTCACGCTTATTTTTCATTCGACTTTTAAATCATTTATAGTGTTGTTTACTAAATAAAAGTGCGTGATTTATGTAATAAAAAGTGCATACAGTAAATAATTCATTGAGATATTGAGATATAGCAGCATAGTGGCCGGTGTAGACGGTTCACGTGGCCGTCTTTTTGACATGAACAATTCATTACGTTACATTGGTTAACTGCCCAACCGCGCGAAGCCAAAAAAGAAAGAAGAAAGGTATTCTATAATTTTTCAAACAATAAACTTATTTAAATTGTCTGAACCTTCAACTTCTTCTAGAAAGCTAATTTAATTAGTCACTCAGCCAATCAAGTCGAACACAGTCTGCTTCAACGGGTGTCATTTCCATCCAAGCTCAAATTTCATATTACCTATGCAACAATATGTCACACAGGATTTTGTCAGGCTAAACACCCTGTGGCGAGAGGGTGTCCGCGTATATTGTCCTCAAAAGCTTTGTGTTTTTACCACAGGTCCATTTTGATGTTTAATGGCTTCCACTTATTAGTGAAATTTAGTATAAATATAACCATAGATAGTTCCATCTAAAGTTTACTAACAACTTTAATACCATTTATTGTAGCTAATCAAGTGATCATGCCAAAAAAATCATTTCATTAGCCTTGTTTTATTATTCCTACTAGCTGTGCCCGCGATTTCGTTCGCGTGGTTGTCGAAAACAAAACAACGTCGTTTAGATAAGAGTGGGCTATATACATATATACTTTATTCAAGAAGGTGGTATACTTAGTATTTTTTGGAGATCCTAACTTTGGTATAGTTGATTACTTTAATGCTTCTCTATATACTATGTTAGCGTTGGAATTACCCGGAGTATATATAAATTCTACGCGAGATTGACGCTGTTCTACTGTTTCCGCTCGTTAGTTTCTCCTTAGTCCATCTATTCTTTCCCTTTCAGATGCAAGATAACTTTTATTGTTTCTTTGTACACCTACATAGTTATGTCTAGCTATTTGTAATCTTTCTTTTCTTTGTGAGATATATTCAGACTCGCGTGAAACAGCGTGTCGCTCTCTGGGTCGGAGGACAGACGTGCTTGGCATTCCTCGATACTCTCTTGGAAGCGCAGATCTGTGGTCCGAGTTCTTTCGAGGGCGTGACGCTCTCGATCAGCTGATAGGCGCACTTCGCGTTCTTGGATTCTCTCTTGAGAGCGCAAAGTTGCGGGTCGACTTCTTTGCGAACTTAAGCGCAACTCTTTTTCGGTGAAAGTCTCGGACTGTAGTGAGAGAGCATTACTCTCTCGAACAGCTGACAGCCGTACTTCGTGTTTCTCGATGCTCTCTTAAAACCGCAAAGTCGCGGTCCGTGTTCTTTGTGAAATTAAACGTGACTCCCTTTCGGAGAAAGTTTCAGATTCCTGTGAAAGAGCGACGTGCTCACGGTTAGCAGATAACCGTGCTTCACGATCGTCTTTTGATTCCTAAGATCTCATCCTTTTCGCTTTTCGGCTACATAGCGAAAGGTATGTTTTTCTTCTTTGAGGCATTTTCAAGAAAAATATCAAAGCAATAAACAAAACCAACAAGACTTGTGACCGAATAGCTTGCAAACTTAAAAGAACGGTGCGTCAAACAGTCTCATATGACAACAAATCTCGCGCGGAAAATCTTAACTCCGCCATTCAAAAATGACGCCATTTGCACAACGCCATCTGAAAGTAAGTCCTTTTGAAAAGTCACTACTCAATTATCAATATTAGTTCTACTTTTAGTCTCAAGATGTCGTTGCAAGTACTAAACTGAATTGCATGTTGTAATATTTTACTTCTTGAACTCACTAAATTAATCATATCTTTTGATAGAGTGAACCAATTTTGATGAAACAAAAAGTAAGTTATACCTAAAGTTGCGTATAACTTTAGTATATAAAGATTGTCTGCATTGAATTCGTAGATTTTACGTGATACGTGTACAAACAAAATGACAAAAATTGCAGCCCGACAGCAGCCTTTGTGACTGTGATTCGTTGGTGGGAAAAGTGGTGGGAGGCATCCGACGTGATGGCACAGTGGTAACATGCGCGTGAGCTGCGCGCGGTACTGGACAGTACTTAGATATTGCAACATTACTTTATTTTTCTAAAATAAAATAATTTTTCTAAAATAAAGGTAGCCTAAGTTACTCCTTATTACATAAGCTATCTGCCAGTGAAAGTCCCGTCCAAATCGGTCCAGCCGTCTCCATTCCAGAGATTAGCCGGAGCAAACAGACAGACAAAAATTTTAAAAATATGTGTTTTGGTATGTGTACCGTATATACATTCATATTCATGTAGAAGAAAGCGGTTATTTTAATATTACAAACAGACACTTCAATTTTCTTTATTTGTATAGATTACTATTTTTGTAGACTAACAATACTGCCGAAGGAGAGTTTTAATTTCGTCATAGCCCTTTTGACGAAATTACAACTCTGCTTCTAAGTCATCATCATCATCATCTCAACGTTAATCCCAGTCGCATTCGAAGTTTCTTGAACAACTCTACTTCTAAGTCATCATCATCATCATTATCAACCTTTATATCGTCCTACTAGACACAGGACCTAGGTCCTAGGAGACACAGGTCTCCTCTCATACAGAGAAGGATTGAGCGTAATCACCACGCTTGCTCAATGCGGGTTGGTGATTTCAGACTTAAAGTCCAGGTTTCCTCAAGATGTTTTCCTTCACCTTCAGTCATTGGTTGCTTCTAAGTATCATGCGATAAATTGGTAAGGGACGCGCACAAACACACATGCACACACACACAACAAACCAAACACTCAACACCACAAACTCTCACATGGTTTCAAAGATAAAAATTGAATTTCTCTGTGAATACTAATTTCATGAGAGCAAGGTCTTCTCACAGGTATATCTATTAATTAAAAGGGGGTCTCTATTGTAAGCATTATATTGTACAAGTTTGTAAAGTTAATTAAAATAAATTGTTATAAATTTTTATTATTACTAGCTTTTAACTGCTGGTTTGCCCACGTAGAGGTCGTAAATTATCTCAGGAGAAACACCACTGGGCCAAAACTTTCTTTGTGTTAACTCAGGTTAAAATTATCTGTGTGTTCGAAATGCGTTCAGCCGATTTTGCGAATTTGGGTGACATGGTGGCCGGTGTGGTACCGGGCTCATAATAGTACTGACTGATTACCTCCTGTAGGTGTCGTAAGAGGCGGTTAAAGGAACTCTTACCAGGGAAGCGGGCTGCAACGCTTCTCAAGCTTGGGGATTATGGCAAACTCCTTTAATGGAATGAAAACATTGCGCGAGGCCTTTGTCCAGCAGTGGACCTCTATAGGCTGAAGAAGAAGAAGGGTAACTTTACAATTACTAGCTTCTGTCCGTAATCACCCCCGTCGCATCCCGTCGCCGGACCGCTAGTTCATTAATTTTCGTTAGGCGTTCCTTTTAATCTTTTTGCTTGCCGTCTAAGGGATCTAGCATGATGTTAAGTAGTTTCCAGCCTTCCTCGAGAATCGGATTATCAAATGCAATAGCAATTTTTTCAAACCGGACGGGTAGTTTCAGAGATGAGCACGTTTAAAAAATAAACCTACAAGAATGGTCCCTTAGTCCCCTTAGTCTCTGAAGTATCTAAGAATTTGTTTTTTTTTTATAGTTATATTTTATTAAGGGCCTTTTGTCTCAATATAGATAAGTCAGCCCCATTGTACCTTATTTAAAATTATTTAGCATATTTTAAACTTATACCCTGAGAAACAAGTATCAAAAAATACTATGTAAGCAATAGGATACTAATAATAATACTGTATACTTCCGTTGTGTCCTAGATTTTTACGTACTACTTTTATTGTTAATTTATTGCGAAATAAAAAAAAAAAATACAATAAGCACTTTTACGCCTGAAGCACAGGTTCTACCTAGTTCAGGCAAATTATACATCAGTGCTAGTTAGAGTTAGGAAAATTATTGTAAAAATTATGTACAAATGTGAGAAATAAACAATTTATTATTATTTATCTCCTTTATTCCACTTATTCCACTTATAAATTATATTTTTAAATATTTCTACATAACAAAAAATATAAAAAAAACATTTAAAACTATAAAAAAATAGTAGCCCACCGGTATCGGGAACAGGGTCCAAGCTACCGGCGGTCAGGGCTCCAGAGAGAGGAACTTCCTGACGATGCGAGCCGTGTCCAGCAGTACCGCTTTCTGAATCAAGCTGACTGCTATTATTATTTATTATTATTAATAGATTTAATATGACGAATCATTGCACAGCGACTGCTATTCTTCTTCATCTTCCTGTGCCTCTTCAATCCTGAAGGTTGGCCGTCAACTTCTTGTATTCGGTCTTGTCAACCACGAGAGTTTTTCGACGGAAGTAATCCACTCTCTGATGTTTAGCAGCTACGATTTTCTCTTTCCTCTAGCGCGCTTCGTTCCTTCTACCTTGCCCATCATAATCAGTTGGTGTAGCGTATATTTATCGTGTAGGAGCACGTGGCCGAGATAATTTATTTTGCGTTTCTTTATGGAAGTTTATTTAAACTTGTTGCCCAAACTTTCGAGACATTTGACCGCGCTGAAGGACGGTGGCATTTCTGACCTTTTGGGTCCAGCTTATGCGCAGTATATGACGGAAGCACCACATTTCAAAAGCCTGTAAGAGTTGTGTAGTATCCTCTTTCAGAGTCCATGCTTCAAAGCCGTACATGCTGACAGGACATTCGTAGCACATCAGTAACCTGACTCGTAGCTTTATGTGGAGTTTACAATAGCACAGAATTTTCTTCATTTTGTTAAAAGATGCTCGGGCATGAACATGCCTGAAATTAAGGCATGCCATGAAATTAAAACCCGGATAGAACTATCCGGGTCTTAATTTCTTGGTCGGACTCCCATGCTTCATTTACCCATGCACCGAGATACTTTTACTCTGTACCCGCTCAAGTTGCTGACTGCTATTAAACGACATAATTTTCTAGCTGCCTCCGATTACAGTTTTGGTAAAATGCTTTGGACCACACCCACATTTATTCTATTTAATTTCAGTTCCTTCAGGAGCGAGTCGGATCGAACACATTACATCAGCAAATGTTGTGGGTATAATTATCTTTAATTTTATTACAAGTTACACAATGAGGTGAACCAGTGTCCTTCATTAAGTATGCAAGTATCTATGTTGATGTTGGGGATAGTACAGACTCATCTCATACGTGGAAATACATGATTGCAAAAATCTTTCATCTCAATATCCAGAACGTATTTTCCCCCGATCGACGTTAAAATTCGAAACATGAGCATATGCGCCATGGTTTTACCTTCATCTCGATAAAGATTGCAGTCGCACAGTATCGCAGGGGAAGACGGCAGATTAAAATATGTTTCCAATACCATTGACGTAGGTATAGTTATGAAGGCATCATTACTTTCAGGAGACTGAAGCGAACGACGTTTGAATAGATTTCAAGATGGCTGGCATAAGGTTGAAAGAGAAATAGGTAAATGAAAATTTACTGTTTTGTGGTGTTTTTAGTTTATTTTGCGTTGAAATTTAAAAAAGCATATTTTATTAATAAATTAAAGCTTTTCCTTTTAAGCAAATGCTACTATAGTATAAGTGAAAGTATTCGCTTATATTATGATCTAGTAGTAAAAATATATAATAATAAATTATTTCAATTGGTTATCAATTTACAGGCCTAGGTAGAACTGAAACTAGAGAGTGACCGACTAGAAATTAGAGAGCAGTGATAGCCTAGTGGTATAGGCCGCGACTTACATATTGTAGGTCGTAGGTTCGAACCCCATCAGGGGCGTTATTTTTACCCGACTGCCAGGAGGGTTATGTATAAATTATTTCATCACCACTGCTCACAAAACGGTGAAGGAAATCACCGTGAAGAACCCGGTATGTCTTCGAGCCAAAAACTTGATAGACATGTGACATCTACCAACCCGCATTAGGCCAGCGTGGTAGATTACGGCCCACGCCCTCTCTTCGAGAGGAAGTCTGTGTTCTTACAGTGGGAACCAGATAGGCTGATTATGGTAATTATCAATTTGCATTTTCGAATAATTGCTATTAATATACTGTACTGATACGCCTAACTACTCGTAATAGATACGGAAACTATTTTATGAAATACATATGAAAATTAAAATAATAAATATTAATTATGTACAGGTCAGTGAGGACAGCCGAAAAGTACATTTCTCCTTTAATTCGCTGAAATGCCTTCAGAGTCTTCTGCCCTTGAAGACTAAAATTTCTCTGGCACAAACCCTTATTCAGCAGATTCATCATCGTCATCATCACTGCTGGGCACAAGTCTCCTCTCATACAGAGAAAGATTGAGCGTAATCACCACGCTTGCTCAATGCGGGTTGGCGACTTCAGACTTAAAGTCCAGGTTTCCTCAAGATGTTTTCCTTCACCTTCAGTCATTGGTGTCCAAGAAATACTTATAAAGTACATATAACTTTAGAAAAGTTACATTGGTACTTGCCTGACCTGGAATCGAACCTGCGCACTCATACTTGAGAGGCTGGTGTTTTAACCACTAGGCCACCACGACATACTAGCAGATTATACATAGAATAGGCCGACTTCTGTTACCTGGAAACTACTGAAGAGCTGTTAAACAAGTTTGTGCGCTTGCAAAACCTGTGCTTTGTTTTCAGTCTTCGAAAGTATGACCATGTTTCCATGTGTGTTGTCCATTTTTTTGATTAATAAAACAAAGTATACGTATCCAATATTGTTCTATAATCTGAATGACGGACTAAATAGAATAATTTTTTTTTACCCAGGAAACATCCCTATTCTTCCAAATATATTTTATTTCGCGTTTTGCAGCGGTAACCGACATCCACGCGGGCGGAGCTGCGGGTGACCGCTATCCATACTTATAAATGCGAAAGTCACTCGGTCTGTCTGACTGTCTGTCTGTTACGCTGTCCCGCTTAAACCTCTCAACCGATTTTGATGAAATTTTGCACACACAATCTTTAGACCCTGAGAAGGGACATAGGCTACCTTTTATTACATGCTTTTTATTAGCTTCACTTCTATGTTTGCCGGCTTGCTTGTTTGTTTGTCCGTCTCTCTCTTTGGACTACGAGTAAGCGGCTCATTACTGTAAAATGTCGCACCGTTTTCAATAGTTCGTTTTTTTTAAGAATATCGAACTAAAAAGTTGAAAATAAATATAGTTTAAAAAACTAAAAAAACATGCTTTTAAAGAATATCAAACTAAAAAGTTAAAAATAATTTAAAAAAGAGCGTGAGGCGCTTAATAAACAAAAATTATGGCACAAAGCGCCTCACGTTGTTTTTTAAATTATTTTTAACTTTTTAGTTTGATATTCTTTAAAAGCATGTTTTTTTTAGTTTTTTAAACTATATTTATTGAAAAATTTGATATTCCCGAGGGAAATCTAAAAAGCGCGATAGAACTGAATTCCACGAGGGCGAAGCCGCGGGCGGAAAGCTAGTGTAGTATAAAACAAAGTCGCTTTTTCTATCCCTATATCCCTACGTATGCTAAAATCTTTAAAACTACGCAACCGATTTTAATGTGATTTTTTTAAATAGAGTGATTCAGGAAGGAGGAAGGTTTATATGTGTAATACATGCACCCGTATGAAGCAGGGGTGAGACGCTAGTATTAAATATAAAAACAATAAATGATTTGCTACTAAACAAATTTATAATATAATATTGTTACAGGCTAGGGGTACTTAAACGCCGGTTAAGGGTTACGAAGTTTATTGGCAACGAAGGTACAGTCGATTGTAGGCAATGACAAGTAGAATGTCGCTGACGTTGCACCGAAGTCTTCCCTTATGTCCACGAAGTCCGTGTTGTAAACACACAATAACAGTACAGATGTTACTCCACGTAGTACTCACAGTTCTCGTTACAGTTGTCGCAGTAGGTATTCTCAAAGATCGCTTCTTAACTGTCGCTGTTTTCGTATCGCTAGTCGAGTGTAGACTGACTGTGCGGCGTCGCGGCGCTTATATAGGCCAGCTGATCGAACATTCCAGAATCCTCTAGGCGTAATAATAATACTGCATAACTTCGAGGTCACCGGCCAAGTAAGTACCTACGGTAATTCCCGGAAACGGGTTTCTAGAAATTTCGATGTCGACACTTTGTTGACAAAACTGTTGAGACCTGTACCATTCGATAGGCCGTTCTAAGTCTAGTAATGCGTTTTATTATTGTACCTAGAAAATGTCTAGATCTGGAGGAATAGGGCTTAAAAGTGACTCACTGCATGTCACGCGATATTGAACCTTATGCCGTCGACATAAGGTCCATTTGTAACATTACCCTCTTCTTAGTCATGCTCGTCCCGAGCATGATTTGATCCATAATAGCGAGCTAGGCGGTCTACGTGTACGATTTTCAGCTTCCCTCTAGGTCCTTTCTTAATCCGGTAGGTGACATCGTTTATTCTGGTTACTACGTGTACGGACCCATTTGGCTTGGAACTTTGGACTCTTTCCTTTTCTTCTAATGGGATTATGCAACCATACCAAAGTTCCCTCTTCGAATCCGGGCACGTTAGCTTTGCGGTCGTATCGGATCTTCATTTTCTCACTGGTTTTCAGACCATTCTCTCTCACTAGCTCATGTATTCCATCTAATTTACGCCGCAGGTCGGCCACATAGTCGACGGCTAGGATAGGAGTATCGGGAGGTGTTCCGGTTAGTGCATCTATGGGTAGTCTAATTTCTCGGCCGAAGTTGACTTTCGCCGGTGTGCAATTTGTGCTATCATGTGTTGCAGAGCGGTATGACATTAAGAAGAGTGGAATATATTGGTCCCAATCCCTCTGGTGTTCTTCCACTACTTTGGCCAAATGATTCTCCAACGTCTGATTGAATCTTTCGACCATTCCATCTGACTGTGGGTGATATGGTGTTGTACGAGTCTTATGTATCCCGAGTAGTTGGCAAACCTCTTGAAATAGTGAAGACTCGAAGTTTCTACCCTGGTCAGAGTGTAACTCCAAGGGAACGCCAAATCGACAGAACACCTCGTGAACTAGCTTTTTGGCGACTGTATGAGCTTCTTGGTTAGGCACTGCAAAAGCTTCTGGCCATTTGCTGAAATAGTCTTGCATGACGATGATATACTTATTCCCTTCTTCAGTAACAGGGCCCAGCTATATCGACAGCAACTCTTTCCCACGGTGCACCAACATTATACACTTTCAGCCGACCTCTGGCCCTCGTTTGCGGTCCCTTTACTGAGGAGCAGGCTACACATTTTCTACACCAGTCCTCTACGTCTTCGCGGCAATGCACCCAATAGAATCTTTTTCTCACCTTTTCCAGGGTTTTCTTTACTCCAAGATGTCCTCCGGATACTCTGTCGTGCACCTGTCGTAGCACTGACGCGACTTTATCACCGGGAACAGCTATCTGTAAGGTGACCTCCTGTCCACTGGGTGATTCCCATTTCCTCTTGAGAACTCCATTATCAATTATCAGGCTGTCCCACTGAGCCCAGTAACTTTTTACTGTTGGGCTAAGCGCTGATATTTCACTCCAAGCGGGCCTCTGGCCACGTTGTTTCCATTCGATTACTGTCTTCAAGTCACTATCTTCCTTTTGTGCGTCTTCCAATGATTGATTATCCCAGTCTTCGTCCAAAGCGTTCACCTGGATAATCCGTAAGTTCTCTTCCTGTTTTTCGCAATGTCGGCCCTTACTTCCTGAAGTAACCTGGCGACGGCGGTCCTTTTGTCTTGCCTTTTTCTCGAGGCGCTTCTTCTTACGGGCCTCGTCCTCGACTTCCTTGTCCCGGCTTCCGTCTGCCTCAGGCCACGACCTTCCGCGCGACCGAACGCGCTCGTGGTCTCGCCTGCCGGAACGTTCGCGTTCCTGGTCTCGGTCTCGCTCCCGGTCCTTGACGCGTTCCCGCTCTCGTTCAGCGGGTCGCTCGCGGTGCCCGCTCCGATCGCTCCGCTCACGCCACTTGACTCGCTCGCACGGGCGCTCTGGCTCGACCTTCGCATCGCGCTTGCGCCACGCCATCACCGCGGCCTCCTCACGTGACCAAGAAGTTCTTCTTCCCTTAGCCTTCCTGGGACAATCAATTCGAAAGTGCCCCTTTTCGCCACACTCTTAGCAAGTTGGTCCTCGTCGGGCTTTTATTTGTGCGGTCACTTCTCGAATACGGTTGTGTTGTGGGCCATCCTGACGTACAGCTTCCACCTCCAGAGCATGCGTCAAAGCTGCCTTCAGGGTCTGATGGTGACCCAGACGTACTGCAGCCCTGACTTCTGCATCTCAAATCCCATCGGTAAATAATCGTAGAGTAGTAGCGCCAATCAATCCCGGTGTTGATGCATACGTGTTCCGAACCATACGTTCTATTTCCGTGGCCCATTGTTGCAAACCCTCGCTGCTCTTCTGTGTGCGTTCGCGGAGTTGAGCCCTGTAGACATGTTCCAGGTGTTTCTCTCCATATCTAGTCTCCAACGCTTCTAACAGACATGCTAGGGTATTGCAATCGCCGGAAATATTCTCGAGGATTCGTACGGCATCACCACGCAAAGCAAGCATAAGGGCCGTTAGAGCTTGATCGTCGTTCCAGTTGTTGCCTTTTGCGACTTTTTCAAACTGTAGATGGAAGGCCACCCATGACGTTGTCCCATCAAAATGAGGTACCTTGAAAGTCGGCAAAGCACTGGGTACCGGTACCATACCTTTCATAACGCCTTTTTGTACCTTCTCCTGCAAAAATTCTACTTCCTTCCCAAACTCCATGATGGTATTGTCTAATTTCGTAAAAATAATCGAAAAATTTAAAATTAATCGAAACGCGCATCATATTTGTCAATGCGCGTGTCTTGCTGGTCCAGACGGGCATCTTGTTGAGCTGTTTTAATTCTAAGTTCATTGACCTCTTCTTTGGTTTCTTTCCACTTTTCATTAAGTTCCAACACTAATTTCTGGGATTTTGCCTGGGATTCTGCTACACTTTTAATGATTTGTGCCTGGGTTTCTGCCTGGGATTTGTCTATTTTTGCCTGGGATTTTGCTTGGGATTCTGCCACACTTTTAATCTGTGCCTGGGTTGCTGCCTGGAACTCTGCCATACTTATTATTTGCACCGTCAAGTGAGCCAGCAACGCCGATAAATCGCATCCACTGCTTCCGAGAATAGTAGTGGTACTAGGCGCACTCACATTCGTCGGTGTTACGACGGCCGCATCTACTCCGGGTGCGGGGATGCCAACCGATTCTTCCTCTTGACGCGCCAAATCCATCGCTGCTTGTCGTCGCGTCTCTCAACTCTTTCGTCTTCCCTTGGCGTGACCGGCATGCCACTTCTGACACCAATTGTTACAGGCTAGGGGTACTTAAACGCCGGTTAAGGGTTACGAAGTTTATTGGCAACGAAGGTACAGTCGATTGTAGGCAATGACAAGTAGAATGTCGCTGACGTTGCACCGAAGTCTTCCCTTATGTCCACGAAGTCCGTGTTGTAAACACACAATAACAGTACAGATGTTACTCCACGTAGTACTCACAGTTCTCGTTACAGTTGTCGCAGTAGGTATTCTCAAAGATCGCTTCTTAACTGTCGCTGTTTTCGTATCGCTAGTCGAGTGTAGACTGACTGTGCGTTCGTTCGTGGTCCTCTCTGCGACCCCGAGTTGGGGGCGCGAGGAGACGGTTTGGGGGCTCCTTGATGGCCCCATGACCGTGGAGTCGGTCTCTCGGCCTCCAAAAATGAAGACCCGTCATTGGGTTGCACCCTAGGGGTGCTGTTCTTCAGTCTTCGCACACCTAAGTCGACGCCGCGAGGGTGTGCCTTCCCTCCGGCGGTGGACGGTGTGCTTTGTTGTGTGTGGCTGTAGGAGCGCCTGAAGTGTTTCACGACGCCCGTGCGATCAGACCCCTACCAGGTTGGATCACGGGTTGCCCCCGTGAAGGCCCAGCAAGAGTCGATCAGCGACCGGGCGTCGGCTTTGGTTGGCGCTCCGCTACAGCGGGTGATTACCCCGACCCCCTAACAGCTCAACCAGCTATGTACGGTAGGCTGCGAGGGTACGGGGGGTAGTGTGTGTTACGAGCGGTTTGTAGGTGTGTATTCACCGCTCGTGCGGTATTCTGAGTGTGTACCTGCATGTGGAGTAGTGCATGTGTGTTCGTCGTGCGCATAGCGCCTATATAAATACAGTCCGCAGATGCGCACGGCGGCGTCGTGTTGCGAGTGTATAGTGTCTATCCTTGTCTGAGTAGGTCACGTGTATTTGTGTTTGTGACCTACCCGGGTGTCACGTCCGGTAGCGCGACGTCTGCTATGAGGTCGCGCGGGTATCTCTTCTTATCGGGAGGCCTCGCGTGCCAGGGCGCGATGTCTTGGATGTGATGGAGCTCGGAGGTGCTGGCACGCGAGAACATCCCCTTCGCCAGGCGGATTACGAAGTCGTCGATGCTCTCAACTCGCAGGTCCCTGCTAATGACCGAGTTCCTCACGTACCGGGGAGCTTGGACGATCTGACGCAGCGTGGTGTTCTGCTGCGTCCGGAGCTTTTTCCTATGTGTCTCAGCCGTGAGGGCGAGCCAAGCCGGGGCAGCGAATGTGAGCTGCGGCCGCACGTAGGTCTTGTAAATCCCCAGCTTGACTTGCGTGGAGAGGCGTGACGAGAGCATCGGGCGCAATAAGTTACGGCTTACCTTAACCCGCGCGACGGTGTCGCAGACGTGCGGGCCCGTGGTGAGCCGGCTGTCGAGTGTGACCCCCAGGTATTTGGCGGTCTTGGTCCACTCGACCTCGGTCCCCATGAGCTGAAGGTTCGGTGGATGACGTTCGCCTCGTGCCGTGACGATTATAGCCTGCGTCTTACCTGCGTTCACCGACAGTCTCCACTTGCTGAGCCAGTCGGGGAGGTCGTCCAGAACGCGCTGCATTTTGATGGCCGCGTGGTCAGCCGACAGCGACGTGGTGATGTACGCGGCGTCATCTGCGTACAGCGCGAGGGTTGCAGTGTGCGTGGCGGGGATGTCGTCGGTGTATACCGAGTACAACGCAGGCGAGACGCAGCTTCCCTGCGGCACGCCCGCTCCAATGGGGCGCGCGCTCGATGACACGTTCTCCACCGAAACCTTGAATGATCTGTCCTGCAGGAAGGAGGAGACCACCTGTATCAAGCGACGAGGCGCGGTGGTCTTGGTCAGCTTGTAAATAAGGCCGGCGTGCCAGACCCGGTCGAATGCCTTTTCCATGTCGAGGAATACTGCAGCGGCGTACTCCCTCTTGTTCATGGCCGCGGTGAGTGTGTGCAGTACCCTCGACAACTGGAGCGTCGTACTGTGTTCCGCCCGGAAACCAAATTGTTCCGGGCGGGGCGTGGTGTGCGGCAGCAGGTGTTGCAGCAGGAGCGCCTCGAACACCTTGGAGGTTGTGGAGAGGAGCGTGATCGGCCGGTAGCTTTCCGGCTTTGACACGTTCTTCCCGGGCTTGGGCAACATGATCACCTTCCCCTGCTTCCAGCAGTTGGGGAAGTTCCCGGTGCGGAGTATTCCGTTGTATAGGCGCGCTATTGCCGCCACCGATTTCGGTGGCAGGTGTCGGAGGGCGGTGTTTGTGATTCCGTCCGCACCGGGTGCCTTTCTGGGCTTGGTGCGCCTTATTGCCCCCAGTACTTGGCCCGGGGAGAAGAATATGGGGTCTTCATCTGGAGCTACCGGCGTCTTGAAGTACTCTCCAAGGTGTTGCTCCACTGCTGCGACATGGTCCAGGGCGTCTGTCGGGTTCGGCGTGAACTGACGCTCCAGATGCTCGGCGAATATTTCGGCCCGGTCGGCCGCCGTGTAGCGTAGCGCCCCGTCGCTGTTGCGTAGCGGGCGCACCGGGGCTGGGGTATTCTTTAGGCGTCGGCACAGCCGGTGTACCGACGCCCAGTCGCCGTCTGCCGAGTCTATAATGTACTCCCAGCTCTCCGATGCGTGCGCGTGTAGCTCGGCCTTAACCTTGTCCGTGACACGGTTGAGCTGGTTCTTAATGGTGGGGCATCTTGTTTGTTGCCACCGCCTGCGCAGACGCCTCTTGTCGGCGATCATGTTGGCGATGTGAGCGGGGAGCTTCTGGTAGCGCCCCTGTGACGCGGTGGATGTGCATGTCGCCGCTTCCAAGGCGCTCTTGATGCAGGCGGTGAGCCCATCAGCCAACTCGTTCACGTCCAAGGCGTCGGCGACGGGCCGAGTGGGCGTGGTGGCCTCCATTACCTTCCTGAATTTGTCCCAGTCCGTGTGTCGACGTGGCGCCGGATGGGCAACTCTGGTGGTGTGGTCAGTCAGGCGGACGAGCACTGGCTGGTGGTCGGACTTCAGCTCGTCGTCCAGCACCTCCTGCGCGATCTGGCAGGTGAGGCCCTGGTGTACGACGATGTCCAGCACATCGGGTGTATGTGCTACGTTGTCTGGGTAGTGGGTCGGCGTCTCCGGTCCGGACACGTCGTATCCTTTGGCCTCCGCGTCGGCGAAGAGTCGTCGCCCCCCCTGGTTAATGGTTCCGCTGTTCCACGCCGGGTGCTTACAATTAAGGTCGCCGGCGATGATGGTAGGATGTGGTGAGGCTAGCAGCGTGTGCATGTCGCTTGTGTTGAGCGGTTTCTGTGGCTGCTTGTATGCCGCGTACATACACACGTGCCTGCCGGCGACATGCAGCTGCACACCCAGCGCTGAGATGCTGCTGAGTGTTGGGGGCGGTAGCTCCTGGTGGACGACTCTTCGCTTCACCAGCACCACCAGGCCTTGGGAGATCCTGTGTCGCTGGCTGTTGGTCTCATTGTATTGCCCATCCTTCTGGTAGACGTGATAACCTGGGAACTTGACCGTGTCCCCAGGTCTCAGGAGCGTCTCGCTGATGAGCGCCACGTCGATGTCCTGTTCCTGCAGGAGAGGACGGAGGAGCACGACCTTCTCCCTGAGGCCGCGGGCATTCCAGTGAAGTATTCTCACCGGCTTAGACATGTCTGTTTAACATGATCAAGTCTGTTATGCCGGTGAGAACAACTGGCACCGGGTCCTGACCCCTGCTGAGCGCCAGCAGGATGTCCTGAAGGACCCGGAGAGCGGCCTCTATTATTGTAGACCCGGGGTGTCTTTCCCCGGGTGCGCCCGCCGACAAGGCGGTTTGTTGTTGGGTTTGTTTTGGTGGCGGCGGCCGACTACGCCTCTCCTGAGCGGAGCTGCTCGGCGCGGGGCCGCGGACCATCCGACTCACAGTACTTTGCGAGCTTTTGGTCGGCGGGTGGGAGAGGTCGTCGGTTCTAGCCTGTTTAGGCCCCGCCCCCTTCTGTGGTGGTATATTCACTGTCACATTGACAGTGGCGGGGTTGGCAGCGGCGTTGGTCGTGTTGACCTTTCCCCTTTTGCCGCCGCGTCCTTTCCTCCTCCGTCCTGAGGAGGTGGTGGCCGCGTTGCGCGCTGGTGGGTCGTTGGCGGCCGCCATCAGGGTCGCCGATTGGGTTTCCCCTAGCGGCGTCGGCTGTAACGGCCTCTCTGCGGCCGTGTTTGACCGGCGCGTGTTTCCGGTGATGGCGACCGTGCCCGCTCGCTTGTTGCGCACCTCCTTGCGCATTACGGGGCATTTGGTATGGTTTGCGGGGTGCGCCCCCCCGCAGTTGATGCAGGTGGCGGGCTCCTCCCTTGGCCGCGGGCACTCTCTGGCCACGTGACTCCCGCCGCACCTGACGCAAGCGAGCGGTCTGTGGCACTGTTCAGAGGAGTGCCTGAACTGCTGACATCTGTGGCATTGTGCAGGCCCCCTCTTGCCACGCCACGCCTCGATCCTTACACCGGGCATGCAGAGGATCTCCCTTACCTCATAGATGCCCGGCAGAAGGTTCGGTGTCTTCTTCAGCACGGCGTGGAAAATACAGCCGGGTCGTCCTTGTCGCGCCTTGATGACGCGAACGTACTCCGGCTGGAACCCCAGCGCGCGTAGGTCCTCCTCAATGTCTGCCGGCGCCGTGTCCGCAGGCAGCCCCCTTATGGCCACCTTGTGGCTCCGCTCCGCTGGCAGCGAATAGGAAAACCAGGGGATGTTTTCCTCTTTTTCAAGTACCGTCAGATACTTTTGTATCAGACGGTACTCGGTGTCCGTCTGCGGGGTGAATTTGACCCCCTCTCCGAAAGGTCTGGCACTGGGGGCACGCCCCAGTTCTCCCTTAAGGACGCGAAAATGGTGCGCCCACTGCGGGAGTTTCTCCACCACCAGTGGAGGGTAGCGCAACTTTTTCTTCGTCACTGTTTTGTCTGTTCCGTCGGTAGATTTTGCGTCTACCGTCGGATTATTTTTTTCCTCCGCTCGGCCAGGAGGGGCTGAGGGAGGGGGGGCTGCGGCGCCTGCTGCTCTTGCAGGATTGCGCGTCGCTTCCGAGAAGGTCTTGAGGGGCGACTCACCTTTACACTGTCGCTTCGGCGCTTCTTCCTGCTCGTCCGGGCTGCGCTGTCTGCGTTGAGCTGCGCGGGCAGGGGGGGGGGCGACTTTAGGTGGTAAGGTCCTTACCTCTTGGCATCCGGCCTTGGTATGTGTTGTCGTTGTCGTCGTCGTCGCTGCTCCCGTCCGACGACGCCTCCGATTCGCTCGTCCCGGGTGAAACCAGCGACTTCGACGACGGTGACGCTGGTGCTGAGCTCCGAGGGGCGAGGGGGGATGCGTAGGACATCGGTGAGGGTGGTGGTGTCCGCTTCACGGGCCCGCTCTGCGGGTGTGCTGTGTTTTTTAAAGTACCCGCACTTGATGACGTCGGGTACTTCACAGCCTGGGTTGTGGTCTGCGGGGCTCCTGGTGTCCGGAGCTTGGTCGCTGGTGTCTTGGGTGACGGTGATGCTGGTTAGGCCAGGTGTGCCACCGTAGTTCGCCTGGATCTTGCATTTTCTTCCCCCCCGCTATGGTGTTGTTCACGGGGAGGGGGTTTGGGCGGAATCCCCGGCTGGGGCATCCCGCTGGGAACGCGCGGTAGTCGCGACCCTGGCGTTAGGAACGCCGGGTGCTGGTGTACGGGTCCGTGCGACTGCTTCCCACTTCACTTGTATTTTTTTTTTGAGCAGTTTCACTATTTTTTTTTTTTGTATCGTGTAGGTGTTCGGTTAAAAGTAGAAACGTTAGCGACATGAGCGTATAACACTAGATGCGCGCGTGACGATCCTGACTGTGCGCCGGCGTCGCGGCGCCTTATATAGGCCAGCTGATCGAACATTCCAGAATCCTCTAGGCGTAATAATAATACTGCATAACTTCGAGGTCACCGGCCAAGTAAGTACCTATGGTGATTCCCGGAAACGGGTTTCTAGAAATTTCGATGTCGACACTTTGTTGACAAAACTGTTGAGACCTGTACCATTCGATAGGCCGTCCTAAGTCTAGTAATGCGTTTTATTATTGTACCTAGAAAATGTCTAGATCTGGAGGAATAGGGCTTAAAAGTGACTCACTGCATGTCACGCGATATTGAACCTTATGGCGTCGACATAAGGTCCATTTGTAACAATATGTAAAGCTGAATAGTTAGTTTGTTTGTTTTAACGCGCTAATCTCAGGAACTACTGGTCCAATTTGAAAAAATATTTTTGCTTTAGATAGCCCATTAATCCAGGAAGGCTTTAGGCTGATAACAATAACATTTATTTTCAGAATTGCTTCCATAATTTGTTAGTACTTAACAATGTTCTTAGCCTATGTTAGTAGAAGCATAATAATTGTCAAATGGCGTCTTGCAATTATATCAATCTTTGTGGTTGGTTATTTTGATACCATTTCAATTTCATCTTAAATAGACGTCTAGACTCGGTCTTTTCATTATAAAGCCAGCCAGAACTAGGTCTCCCATACAATAGCCAGTTCTTCTAATATTGCCGAGCGTTACCGTGAACCTCCTTCATATGCTTATTCCAGCTTATATTATGCTTGCCCCTACTGGGGTTCGATGTCGCACTACAAGAAGACTTCGCGCCTTCTGTCAATACACGTACTATAATATTTATATGCATATCCTTAATTAAAGCTTTATGCATATCACAGTTACACTTTTTATCAGCACAATGAGCAAATTCTGGAGGAAAATCGATAAGCCGCAAATTGGCGTGACAATAATTATGGTATATTTCAATTTGACTAGGCTGACTTTTGCCTCATATTATGTTATTTTTAAATTCATTACACATTACAACTTTAGGTTTAATTAAATTCAAATTACATATCAATTGCATCAGATAGTGATCAGACCAGTAGTTATCATATAAAATGGTCACGTCATTGATAGTTGCGCGCGCGGCGCTCGTAACCACACAGTGATCGAGCCACCGCCGACATCTGTGTGCCTCGCTAATAAAAGTATGTGAATTCCTAGGCAACAAATCGAGATCAACACAAGTCCATGATTTGTTTCGCGCAAAAGTCCAATAGTTGCATTGCAAATCACTCACCCGGGTGTGCGTTGAAATCTCCCAACACATACACAGATTCGAAATCACTAATTGCAATAATGGAGTTTATTTCGCCTAAACACTCCGTAAACTTGATTAAATTGTCGTTTGAGTCCGTAGGCATATACACAGATACCTACCTATGCGACCAATAGGAGCGGAGCATATAAAAAAAACATATCGAAACCTACGCGGGTGAAACAAAAAAAGTAAAGTATATAACAAAAAAAAAAAAAAAACATTAATTTTATGATTCTTAAATTAAATTCTATTTGTAACTTGTTAACTACTTGACTAATAATAAAATTTATCACATTAAACACACAGTGTTCTTCCTCCTCTTCTACAGGATCTAAGCTGTGCCAACAATAGACAGCATGGTACGCAATTTAGAATTAAAGAAAAAAAAGTGACGTTTATTTTGTAAAGATTTCTTGCAAGTGGGTACCTACTTAAGGCACAAGGCTTCGAACACCTATCAAGTTTCCTTTTCATACACTTTCACATCGATCTCAGTAAAAAGGTATTCTGTCTATACCACTTAAGACTTATCATGTTGCAAAAGCCATTATCGGAAATAGGTCACCTAAATCAACCGGTTGAAGACAAACTAATAAATTGTAACTTTCTCCGTGGGGAAGAGTTTCATTACCGTATCTCTAGCAATTAGTTATACTACCCTGTTAGTGATAAAAAAGGCAATCTGAAGAAGTACTTAGACTGAAATTTTCATAGCTTTAATAGGAAGCAGTCGAGGAAGACTCCTTGGATTACAAATATCCAAAGGGGCATGAAGGTCAGGGTTGCGGGCTGGTTAAAAAAGAAACCGTGGCCTGGTGGCCTGGTGGCGTGGTCTGCCACGTCCTTCCGCTCCGTCCAGAGCGGGAGAGGTCATTTGATGATTTCCCATCCAGAACATAAAAAACATGAAGATGCTTGGACTTTGCGAACGTGCAAAAGAGAAGTAAATGGCGTTTTATAATTGCAAAACCTGATCCCACGTAATGGTATAAGGCGAGGTAGAAGAAGCAGGAGAAGATTGTTCCTTTTTATGGTTTGTTCCAATCGTTGGGATACAAGTTTCCTCTCTGTGAGATGTTTTATGTTCTATTTCATGACCTTGGTTTCCACATTTATATAGAGTCCTTTAAGTGGACCATTCTCCGTGAGAGGTAGTGGGCCTTAGGCCGCTGCCTCGAATCTTGCGGGCAGCGGGGCGACAACGCCGGCGGCGCGGGAGCCGAGCGGGCATCGAAGACCCGCCTTGAAACCAGTGCAGCGGGTAGATCGCGCGTCACTACAGCCGCTTAGTGTTGTGTTCACGATTGTGTCGAAGAGATATTTGTTTTTATTCGCGAAAGAAATGTCTGAGCAATGGCGGCAAAATCTTTTTGATTCAAAGGAGATGTTTTATTTTGGGCCACCCCTATGTACGCTATATACATAAAAAGGAAAAAAAAAAATAAAAGATTTAATAAAAATACTAATTAATTTGAATAAAAATACAATTATATATAATTAATTATTTGAAACGTTTTTTAGTGAGATAACCCTTTATTAAGGTAGCCACGACAGTGGTTAAGACGTTTGATTGGTGACTTTGACAGTTCTATTTTCTCGTTGTGTTCGTGTCGAGTGTTGATTTTTAGTTGATTGTGTTTATTTAATGGGACGTATGTTCGGAATTGTGTTTTGTTTTTTTCTCAGTCATATGGTAGATAATATAGATACGATAGCCTTAGATACATGACACGTCAATGAAACGTCACTGTCAAAATCTTATTTCGCTTATTTCTGACCACCATATTTATTAGTAGTTGTGTTGCACTCCTTGGCCGAGTTAAATTGAATCTGTATAAAAACTAAGCCAAAATATAGGAAATAAACATTAACAACAGTTAACTACAGCGTAACTATACCTAGCATTAACTGTACAATATGCTGGCCCAGGCTCCATACATTTCTGAAACATCTCTTTTATTCCTAACGCTCGATCACCGCTCGCTGCCGCGCCGCTGTTTTCGAGAACCGGTCTGTTTGATTTTACATTTAGATCCTGGCGCTCACTCGCCGCGATTCGCGAAGACTTCTGGAATGTGGATTCAGTGAATTCGTTGTGGCGATAGTCGTGACAGCTAATGAGTTAATAGCCAAGGGTCCCGATCAACACCCGATGATGCTTTATCCAATTTTGGTTGAGGCGTTTAATTTCTTCTGTAGCCGTAACGCAACGTACGCATTCTAACGAAGAGATCGCGGGCCATTAGTTCGATTTTTTTTTATGAAACAAAAATATTTAAATCTTTATTCATGATTATTCTACTTCTGAATAATGACTTTTTCATATTTGTAGGCTTTTAGGTAACAGGCACGAAATAAATAATAAAAAAAACTTCTGAAAACCCATATTTCCTTGCTTTAATAAGTTACAATGACGGTTTTTTTTAGCAAGAGGAGTGAAAATAGTATTTATTCATTGGTCAATTTCACAAAAACCTACGCCATACTTAGTTGCAAGTTTTATATCCTATTTTTGGCTAAACGGTAAATAACTCAGCCGGTATATACTTGTTACACAGAGGAAAACTTTCTTTGAAACTTTTTATTTGATAACAAGCATATAGGGGATAGTTAATACCTTGGGACCTGTTAGAGACAGTTACAGTTTGTAACTGTTCTATTTATAATAATAAACCCGAAATAGTTCTTTATTTCATCGTTCAAATAGGACAGTATATTTAAGTTTAGTATTTATTAGTATCCATACTAATATTATAAATGCGAAAGTAACTCTGTCTGTCTGTCTGTAACGCTTTCCTGCTTAAACCTCTAAATCGATTTTGATGAAATTTGACACAGACAATCTTTCGATCCTGAGAAAGAACATAGGCTACCTTTTATTGAAAAAAAAAATGATATTCCGGAGGGAAATCTAAAAAGCGCGATATAAGCGAAATCCACGCGGGCGAAGCCGCGGGCGGAAAGCTAGTTATTTATTAAATGTGCTAACTGCTGTATCCGTCGTTATCAGCGTAGCCTATTCCAACCATGTTGGGGTCAGTTTTCAGCAGAATCGGCTGAATAACAGTATTTTTATGTAGAGTTAAGGTAGTAAGATATACCTTAGAAAGATTAGTTATCTGGCATTTGAGCTTCTGACCCAACGCAACTACTCTAAAAGATTTCCGAATGACAGCCGGAAACTACGGCTTAACTTGAAAGAAAGAAAGAAAATAAGTTTACTGACGCAAAAAAAATATGCACACCTAAGATCCAGCCTAAAAATATTATACTCATAAAACAATTTACTATATCTATTCCTTCTCTGTCAATGCTGTAAGATTGTGGAACGCACTCCGGCCTATGATTGTGATTTAAACACTATTTCTATATTTAAATGTCGATTAAAAGAGCATTATCTTTCTTCTACACTGTGCGCTTTTGTTTATTATACACTTCTGGACACATCTATTGGCCCACCTTGCATTTTCAGTTTCGTTTGGTCCTAGCTAAAATTTTATATTAGGCGAGCAAAAAGTTTTTATGCAGTTTTGAACCTGGCACATTCACAATATTTCTTTCAATAGTCTTTTTTTTTTAATTTTGAACACAGAATTTGAAGAAACAAAAGACATTTTGGAGCCTGTTTGTTGATATCAAACAATCGAATACAAAGAAAATTTGATTTTATTGGTTTACTTCGATTTAATTCTTGAAAAAGTGATTGATATCTTTGGTTTTGTAACAAACATTACTTATTCTTAACATTAAGGTGAGGTTCTATCAATAATCTATGGATACTTCACCTGAAGTCGCCGCCCAAGCTGTGGCACTTATTCAGGCCGGACAGAGCCAAAGAAATGTGATTTAATTTAAGTCGATCTGCGGTCCGAAATGTTTGTCGGAGGTACCTAGAGACTGGCGACTTTGTTCGTCGCCAAGAAAGGCCACGATCTCGGGTCACAACTGAAAGGCAGGATCGATTCATCGTGACGACCAGCTTGAGAAATCGTCATCTTACCTGCATTGAAATACAAAACCAACTTCGCGACTTCCACGGAGTATCTGTGAGCGCCCGAACTGTTCGGAGAAGGTTAAAAGAACGCAATATGGTACCATACAAGCCAGCTAATGGGCCTAAACTAACGCGAGCCCACCGAACAGCGCGCCTTCATTTCGCACGCACTCATTTAAATTGGGCACAGCAAGATTGGAGCCGTGTACTCTTTTCTGATGAGTCTAAAATTGTGTTACATGGCAATGATGGAAGGAAGAAGGTCTACCGACGTAGGGGAGAGCGTTTCGCACAATGCTGCTTTGAAGAGAGAGAGTTGCTTATGGAGGTGGCATGGACTGTCTGGGGCGGTATATCCGCGAGCGGCAAAACTCACCTTGAGGTTGTTACAGGGTGGTCCTGTAACAACTACTGCCAACATTAAATGCTGAAAGGTACATTCGTAAGTGCTTAGAACCTCACGTGATACCATACGCGTACTATGTGGGCCCAAATTTCCTTTTTATGCATGATAATGCAATAGCCCATACGCCCGGCATCGTCAGGGAATATCTTCGGGATGTGAAGATCACAGTTATGGACTGGCCAGCCAGAAGTACAGACATGAACCCCATTGAGCACATGTGGGACGAGCTAAAAAAACGTGATAGGGCTCGTCAGCCAGTTGCCCAGACGATGCAGGAGTTAAAAACTGCCATAGAAGAGGAATGGGAGATGATCCCTCAAATTTTCATAGAACGGTTGACTCTATGCCTAATCGTATGAGAGCTGTGGTAGATGCCCATGGAGGCAACACCCGTTATTAAATTAAACCTTTATTTGATAAAACATATGTTTTATTCAAAAATCAATTGCCTTTAACAAGGCGTGTATCCGACTTGTTAGGCGTAGCTCCATGTGGTATGGTATTCTGAATTCAAATTTAAAACAATACGATCGAAAAAGATGGTAAAATGTATCAGGTTTAAAACTGCATCAATAGTTTTTGTTCAATCTAGCAATCATATTTCGGTAGGGGCCATCGAAAACTAAACTCTAAGGTGTGCCAATAGATGTGTCCAGAAGTGTTTATACAAAATTATATATTTTAGTATTAGGTATTTATTAAAGTCTACTTATGTAATTATTTTTGGATTATTTGTTTATTACTTTTATACTTATCATATTTACATTTTATTCCCTCCTTGTTCTTACACACTATTGTCTACATTTTAGAAATATACTGTAAATGAACTGGAAGAAATTTCCTAAGAAATAAGCAGCACCTTTGTACTCAGATCTTAATTTTGTCTTATCCTTATGTATTTTATTGTGTATACGTAATAAAATAAATACATAGGAAATGGTTAGCATAATCCTGCGTCACAACCACGCAAAACTGCTATGGGACAGCATTATGCTAGGAGTCTATGCTAAATACTTTTCGAGGCATGGTCTTGCTACATATCAGTGGCGAAGGGTGAAATTTTGACAAAGGGAAGCCGGTCCAAAAAAATAAACACTTAAACACTTACCTACTGCAGGATATCTTGAATAATATTGCCGGTAGAATAATATAAGCCATAATAACAAACAAAATCCACAGTATTTAACCAAATCTGCGATTAAATTACCTTACAGAATCAGTCACAGTTTAAATAACACAAATATTAAAATATAACAAACGAAATTATCACGCACCAGTGGTATAGCAACATGTCACATACTAACAATAATTTATTTTCAACCTTACGAAATGGAACACGAAAATATGCCAAAATAAAAAGAATATGACTTGCGAAGGATTTCATTATAACGCTAATTCTTTTTAATTTTGTCGTGTTTTCTTTCTCCCGTGCCGTGCTTCAATAACAATAATTTCTTTGTCTCTTTCTAATAGAGGAGAGGAGAGAACTGCAACCCGGTCGCGAATAGCCTATCTTTCTTTAAATTTTACGTACAGTTAGCGAGCATTAGAAAGAGATGGTGACACGCTCTGTCTCTTTTCGCCTCATAGTAAAACGTTGGCCGAGATAAGCTGTAATTCGTCGAGTTACCTTTACGACTATAAAATGAAATGTGATACTTAGGGTATTGCTAAGAATTACTATTGCTATTGTAAATCGCGCAGGCATTTAATTAATAATACTTTGTTAATGAAATAGAATGTAAATACTTTTGTATGAATATGGAACTGATTTTTGAAAGGTAACCCGGTGGGAATCGGCTTGTATGGACTCTTCGCCACTGCTACATATGTAAATATGGTCATCTAAGTACGTTGTTAGTAAGCCTCGTCTCTCGCTCTATTCATACTAAAATTATAAATGTCGAAAATCGGTTTGTTTATCTTTTACCATTATAAACCATAACGACTGAACGCTTTTCGATGTTTTTTTTTTTTTATCCCGATGTAGATACGTTCCAGCGCGGTAATTTCCAACAATACTGCAAAAAACCGGCAAAAGCTAGTTCCAAATTTTCAATATAAAACAAGTTGGTGCATGCAAACTGATTAAGTAAATCCTCACTACTACCGCCATCACCTCACTTTCACCTTTGAACGTTTTTATACGTTCTTTTTTTATCGTTTTTTTTTTGTTTATATGTATAAATACAAATAGTCAAACAAATATAAGTAAATTAAAGAAATCTACGCTCGGCAAAAAGTATCTAATTTTTTTATGCAATATTGTACTAGTATTTTCTACTACTACTAGCCCCAATTCATCTTTCTCTCCAACATCTCCTTTACAAGAAGGTAACATGCGTACCGAATTCAAACCGTAGATCTAAGTTCCTAAGATAGTTGGCGTCGGTAAGTGAGATTCTCATGCCAATATCCAATACATACAGTATTCAGGATGAACGTCTCACGTTGAATTTAGACACTGAGGATCCTCCACCTGTTTTGTTGTTGGTGCTATAAGTATGTATTTGTTTTATAATTATAAACTTGTGCTTGACCGCAATCCCGCCTGATGGTAAGCAGTGATGCAATCATTGATGGTAAGGCGCGCTAGTTTATTGAGAACCTATTCACTCTAGCCTTGAAGACACTTAAATTGACAATGATAAGACAATTAAATTTGTAGATAACTACTAGATTTAGTTTATTGTTGTGGCTTATTTTATTTCGACAATATGGAACTCCAACACATCTTCAATGCGACAGTATTTTAGTTCAAATAATACCTTAAAAAATCGAATGATAATGATGTAAGAGTTTGTAGCGAAGTCGATTGTCCTGGTTTCTTATTGCATTGCAGATTAATTTGGCATTCCTTGTACTCTTGTATACCTATTCAGTTAACTTGTTACATACAAATTAACCGATAGATTTAATCACAAAACGTATTAAAGCCTATTTACTAAAAAAATAAATTTGTATCAATGTACCCCACATGCGGGGTACATTGACTTTTGTTTGGCAATATCCAATGAATTTCAACTGTTTTAATAGTCAATAAACATTAAACAACAAAATGATAATAGAATATCAAAATGAATAAATTAAATAAATTTTAAATTGTTTCAGAATTTTGAAATAAAAGGTTTAATTTTGTAATAAAAAGAAAAACATAATTTTCATGAATTTATTTACCATAGTCTCTACTACTGTAAATAAATTACAATTACCTATTATATAATCTCATATCTATACGACTAAAGACTACTAAAGAAAAAGCAACATTACGGAAAGATAAGTGGTGAAATGACATTATAACCAGGATCCGACCTAATATCATAAATGAAAAAGTTTGTGACCTTAATCCACAAGTTTGGTCCCAGAATTGTACAGAAATTCGGATACAGAAGCTCCATACATCAAGAAAAAACGGACGTTTGGCCTTTTGAACATGGCACGGTTTCACTGTGGTACGGTGTATAAGCCGCGCCGTAGAAAAAACGTGTCCGTGAATAAACTACAACAGTGATATACCCAGCACGGACAATAGTGACAACCGTACCGTACCGACCGGTTACCACTGCAAGAGAAATGTGTGCAAACACTCACTTAAGAGAATCAATATCACATTCATTATTCATTCATTCAGAAGTAATTTAATAGGTTTCATCTTTAAATCTCACCAAATTTTCCAACAAGTAAGTATTGTTTGAATAACATTATTAGATTGTCTAAAAAAAGTTTTTGTCTTTAATTTTTTTCCATGAAGTAGACTAAAATATTGGCGAATAAGACCATAGTAAGGTGATTTTAAATAAGAATTTCCGTTTTAAATATTAATCAAATCAAAGCCGTCTGTAACGTAATTATTAGTACAAATTGGCAGCGACAAGACAACACGTTTTCTGATTTATTTATTTACAGTTTCATCAGTTACTTTTAAAACATAGTTTAGATACGTATGCAATTCGATCTACGCTTTCTTAAACAAATGCCAGCCGCAAGTTCATACGCAATTAATTGTAAGTGAACCTGGCGCTATTGCAAAAGTACTTCACACCAGGACAGCTTCTAATATTAAACAAAGCCTAGGTCCGTTCGTGTGTGGAGTACTGCAGCCACATATGAGCTGGTGCTGCAAAATGAAATTTGGCAACTTTGGATTTGATGGAACGGCGTGCGAAGAGCCTAATTGGCGAGCCAAATTTAGTTCAATACTGACTCCAAAGCCTGGAGCACAACAGATGAAGAGTAGCCAGTCTGTCGGTGTTCTATATAGGATGCATTTTGGAAAGTGTGCGAGGGAATCGCATGACTTAAGACTTGAGGTTCCATCATCGGACAACCAGTCGTATGGCGAGAATCCACCCTTACGTTATTGACATCACTACGATCGGGGCAAAGTGTTTCGCCTCGTCTTTTATACCACGTACTTCGAGGCTCTGAAACAATTTGCCAGCGGTGGTGTTTCTGTCTGACTACAATTTCAATGTCTTCAAGGTTAGCGTAATAGGCTCTTAATGAACTAGCGCGCTTTACCGTCAACGATTGCATCACTGCTTACCGTCAGGTGGGATTCCAGTCAAGCACTAGTTTATAATTATTAAAAAAAAATAAGTCTATTTTTGGAATTTAAAGCAACAAAGAAACTTATTTTAATTGAAACGCGTACAAGAAATCCAAACTATAAAAATGGGTATTTAAAACTAACTAATAACATTATCAAAAACAAAAATACCCGTGCGAGGCCATAAAGGCCCGTTGCCTTTATTTGCATTCGTTTTATTGAGTTTGCCTTCTGTAATATTCTGATGTTGGCTCCTCTAAGGATGGGAGAGATTAGCCATTGAGGGTAGATTGATGTATACAGCATGATTTTTTCCTCGTGTGGCTTCTGGAAACTTTTGCTAATGATAATGATGTAAGAGTTTGAAGAGAAGTTGATTGTCCTGGTTTCTTATTGGGTTTAGGGTAGTTTTAGATACGTGTTTAGATAGAAATCAATATCTCGAGCAAAAGGGCGTGTATTTAATACACACCTTTTTGTAAAGAAATTGGTAAAAATCTGGTAAAGAAATTGATAACCGAACAACTTTTATAAAGTAACTAAAATAACTTTATGATGTCTGCCGCCTACGGTGGCAGACATCATAAAGGCTGGGAGTTTGGTGTCATCTCCCGACCAGGGCATCTCCTGCGGCGGCTAGTGGCGTGAGAGCGCTGGGATTCCCGTTGCCTCACGCGCTCCGCCTCCTCCTTTGCTAGCATTACTGCTTCGCAGAAGGAGGTGACGGCCTGCCATGCACTCTCGCTCCGGACCATGGCCAGGACCAGGGTCGGACGCGAGAGATCGCCGCCGATCGCCGCTACGAGGACACGGCGGTGCTCTTCCAAAGCCGGGCAGACCTCCACCGTATGCTCTACCGTGTCCTCAGGGCGATCCACACAATGGTAACACCCTGGAGTTTCCTCCCGCCTTATACGGAACTGGAACGTCCCGAAACAACCGTGTCCGGTGAGGACCTGCGCTAGGCGGAAGGTGAGGGCACCGTGGCGCCTCTCTAGCCACTCCTCAAAGAGGGGACTTACCGCCGCTATTGTGGCGTGCCTAGCACTGGGTTGCGACAATCGCACTCTCCATGTTGCCATGAGATCCCGCCGGAGGTCTGTCCGCCGTACCGCAATTTCTCACGGCAGCGGAGTTATGCCCCGGCGTTTTGCCTCCTCTCGCCACTCGCACATGTGGGCGAGGACTTTGGCCTCCAGATCCCATGGCGGCAATGCGGCAAGAAGGCTCGCCGCCTCAGCGGAGACCGTACGGTATCCCCGGATCAGCTGAACGGCCATGACCCTCTGGGACGCGGTCAGGCATCGGGCTGGTCGCTTCCTTAGCGACGGCGTCCACACCGGTGCCCCGTAAAGGGCTATGAACCGCACGGCCCCCGCATAGAGCCTCCGGCAGGAGGCGTTTGGTCCCCCTAGATTGGGGAGGAGCCGCCTCAGTGCAGCCCCGGCCCGTTCCAGTCTGGGTGCCAAACGTCGGAAGTGCTCCTCGAAGTTCCACCGGCTGTCGAGGACGAGTCCCAGGTACTTCATCGTCGACCCGACGCCAATGTGAACCCCTCCTACCGTTATGTGGGAACCCGACGGTGGCGCATTCCGAGGACCATGAAAGCACATGGCCTCGGACTTCTGCAGGGCCACCTCGAGTTCCAATTGCCGGATCCTGTTGACGATTGTCGCAACCCCGAGGGTCGCTGCGTCAGCCGCCGCCTGGCGCGACCACCCAGCACCCAGCCCACCCACCCAGCACACACCACCCACACACACACCAAGCACACAGCACCCAGTCGTACCCGATGTTCCACAGATGTGGTCCCAGGACCGATCCCTGTGGAACACCGCACGACATCTCTCGCCGGTTCCACACTCCTAGGTAACCGGGGTAGATTGTGGCCCTGTCCGTCAGATAGGCCTCGACCACTAGACAGAGATAGGTCGGCATCCGGTGATACCGGAATGCCTCCCTCAAAATCATCGAATGCATCTCTCCAGGATAGGGTGTTGAAGGCGTTGGCGATGTCTAGAGACACCGCCAAGACAACCCCACCCCGGGCCACAGCATCCCCTGTCGTAAGGGCTCGCACGCGCATGATGGCGTCCACCGTAGAGCGCCCCCTACGGAAGCCAAACTGGCTCTCCGCCAAATCCGGGCCCGCTGGCCTGAGGTACCCGACGAGGCGGTCTGCAATGACTCTTTTCAAAGAGCTTGCCCACGTCGTCGAGCAGCACAATGGGCCTGTAAGCAGACAGAGAGTCCTCAGGGCGCCCTAGCTTCTTTATGAGGACCAGTTTCCCCGTCTTCCAGCGAAGTGGGAACTGGCCCCTCTCCAAGCATGCGCTTAGTAGCCCCCGTAGTCGAGGCCCTAGAGCCCCTAAGGCCAGAACCCAGGCTTTTCCAGGTAAGCCGTCGGTTCCTAGGGCGGTATTTTTGGCATTCAGCCTACGTACCGCCGCTCTCAGCTCTACCTCGGTCACCTCTGGAGCATCGTCGTCGTCAATGGTGTGGTCCGCAGGAGGCGGAGCCATGGGTGGAGGAATATGTTCCTCTCTCGAGGGAAACAGAGCGCTCACCACGTCCTCCACGAGCTGAGGCCGAAGACTCTGCGTCAGCGGGGGAGCCCGCCGTGTGTGACAACAACGTACGTGGATGAATAAGGTTGTTGGTGCATTTTTTTACTTACTAATTGCAGCGGGAAAGAAATACTTCGTCTTCTCACATACAGAAACACACAGTCCACAAATCAACTACCAGCCTACCTCCGCTGAATTGTACAAAAACCGCACACACTTTAAATATTCTTTCAAAGCGTAAATAGGTTTTTGTAGCATCAAAACTGTTGTCCATAAAACCATATACCTACCTTAGTCAATATAAATGCTTCTCAATAAAAGTACTGTTGACAATTCCTCGATTCTATTTAGCCCATTAGTTGTGTTAGTCCCAGCTAGTTCAATTAACTAAAGCTATTATATTTGTACAGACACAGACAGAAAAAATGCACACTCACTGTTTAAACACGAGTAAACACAAGACACGCGCCGTCAAGTCTGTTTATACCTTTAAGGGCTGAATTTTCTGTTGCCAGATAACGTTTTTTTTTATTTTTTTTTCTTTAATTGACATTTGACAGTGTTTGTATCAAATTTATGTATTAAATTATTCCTCAAATAAAGTTCAGCTGTATAAAAAATAATTCCTAAATAATATAATGGTTTTCACTTTTAATCTAACATGATGTTTTTAGATTAATAAAAATAATAAATTGTGTCTTAATGCAAAATGACTAAATCCATACTATTATCCATACTAATATTATAAATGCGAAAGTAACTCTGTCTGTCTGTCTGTCTATCTGTCTGTCTGTCTGTCTGTCTGTCTGTCTGTCTGTTACGCTTTCCCGCCTAAACCTCTCAACCGATTTTGATGAAATTTGGCACAGACAATCTTTAGACCCTAAGAAAGAACATAGGCTACCTTTTATCCCGGAAAAATTTGATGTTCCCGAGGGAAATCTAAAAAGCGCGTTATAACCGAACTCCACGCGGGCGAAGCCGCGGGCGGAAAGCTAGTTTTTTAATATTTTAATTGCGAAAGTAACTCTGTCTGTCTGTCTGTTACGCTTTCCCGCTTAAACCTCTCAACCGAATTTGATGAAATTTGGCACAGACAATCTTTAGACCCTGAGAAAGGACATAGGCTACCTTTGATTGAAAAAAAATGATATTCCTGAGGGAAATTTAAAAAGCGCGCTAAAACCGAAATCCACGCGGGCGAAGCCGCAGGCGGAAAGCTAGAGTAATTTTTTTATAAGATAAGTAAGATAGATGTCAATTCCGTATGATTTTGAAAAAAAGAAATAAAGAAAATTATAAACGCGAAAGTTTGTGAGGGTAGATTACTTAAATGGATTGTTGTGTCCTCTTTATTACTTTTTCACAGTAAAACTACTAAACTGATTTCGATGTTTAAGAAAATATAGCGTCTTTTTTATGAAATTTTTAAAATTGGCCAGGACAACGTTTGTCAGGTCCTAATAAAAGTGATACATAATATAGCTAAAGCAATTTAATTTTTGTATATGCGAAGCCCGAAACGGGTGTCCAGTATTTTTATGTAAAGAAATAATGTATAAAATTTCAAAAAGCTATCATGAATAACCACAAAGTTATGGGATTGTTGTCCCTACAAAAATATGGACAACGCGCCGCTCGCCCCTCGCGTCTGCAGCGGCGCGGCGCTGCGGGGGCCCTAGGACACTATGATCCGCTGTGAACTGTGTCGTGCGCTCGGTAACCACACTACATCATTTTTTGATATATTTGGAAAAAAATATAACATGGTGTAAAAATGATGGGAATCGATTCAGTTGCTTATTCTGAACAAATTTTATTCAGGTTTCGTATAAAGAAAAATGATGTTCCAGTGTATTTATTTAATGGTCGATCTATCTTACGAGTCTAGAAGTCGAACCCAGTCAAATTTACAAATCAAAGTGCCTTACTTTGTGAATTTAATTTCATCACCACAGAGCCTCTAGTATTCTATTGCAATAGTGTCAGAAAGGTCCATCAATGTTCTTATAATGGTTGATTGTGACAATTTTTGTACTAGTCCTCGATGTTAATTATCTGAATTACCCATTTTCGCATTAAATGAGTTTGAAGTAAGTAGAACACCTAGAAACAATAAATTCATTTTTGCCTTATCATGTTCCAGATAGACTATTAAAAATAACTTTTTTTTTATAATTATTGTAAACTAGTGCAGTGATGCAATCGTTGATGGTAAAGCGCGCTAGTTTATTAAGAGCCTATGCAGTCAAAAAAATTCAGTGAATACGAAGGAAGATGGCATTTGAGCGTGGTGATGTAATGCTAAACCCAACAACACGACCAACGATGCTGCGCCAGAGGGAGATTGTTCTGGAGATCCTCCACGAGACCATGACCAAATTCCTGACAACACAAGATTTGACGCATCGTACCCGGCACACATCGCAACACAACTGCTCAGAGCCGTCCTCAGTACGGCTTCACCAGGCATCATGCCGGAACACGACGAATCGCTTGGCGACAAGACTTAGTCTGGTGGGTGGTAATTACTGCCGGCAGCCGATGTTATGACCTACCACTGAGAAAAACCTTGAAGTAAAACCTGTACTACGGAATGAAAAGTACGTATTCACTGTGTAAACACAAGTCGTTTGCACGCCACCCGGTATACCGACAATATCACATGCAACTGCTTACTAATTGCGTATCCATTGCAGTCGCCAGATATTAAGACAGGGATCGCTAACCTTTTTGCAACTTCGTACCAGTTTTAAATTTAAAAGAAAATAATCAAGACGTTATTTCGATGTTTAGCAGGTAATCTGTACATGGCCAAAATTAAATGAAATGAGAGATACATCTAAACATGATGAGTTTAAAATATAAAAGACAAAGTTTTTTTTTTTAGGATAAACGACCCGACTCTTGTGTATATATCTCCTGGGCCAATCAACATTTTTTAAATGTTATAATCTTAGTGCTTGACCGCAATCCCACCTGATGGTAAGCAGTGATGCAATGGTTGTTCACTCGAGCCTTGGAGACACTTTAATTGTAGTCAACTTCAAGGATTTTGTTCTCCGCGTACCGAATTGTTATCTGCCCGTCGTCATGGGAGGATACTTCTGGCCACAGGGCGTGGTGTACTACCGTTTCCTTGGAGAAGTTTTAATTTCCACATTTCTGCTCAGGAACAAGCTAGTCATGTAAATTGTATAGCAAAAATGTAGAATAGGTTTTTTTGTATCTATTAGCTTATTACAGCAGAAGAAAAAACTGTTTTGTGTATTTTATCTACGGACATTTGTTGCCTGTAATAAAGGGATTATTATTTCCTTTATTTTATTTTATACTAGCTTTCCGTCCGTGGCTTCGTCCGCGTGGAGTTCGGTTATATCGCACTTTTTAGATTTCCCTCGGGAATATAATTTTTTTCAATAAAAGGTATGCCTAGTCCTTTCTCAGGGTCTAAAGATTGTCTGTGCCAAATTTCATCAAAATCTGTTTAGAGATTTAAACGGGAAAGCGTAACAGACAGACAGACAGACAGATAGACAGACAGACAGATAGACGGACTGAGTGATTTTCGCATTTATAATATTAGTATGGACGGATTCACATAAATTAGCCCAAATACCTTCAGTGTGACTGACAGGCACCGACCAGATACTGCGCCAAAATGAACACATGGCATTATCATCCGGAAGGCACGTGTCTGCCACACCTCTGTGTCGGTCTGGTTGTTTCCAGGCCAAGATTGTTGATTATTATTATTCTTACTTCAAGTGTCTACACTACCGCAGGCAAAACCCATCAAATTCATTACTTTATGTTTTCTCTTGTAGATATCTAGACACATCAGGTCTGCAGAGTTTTGCTAGCTAATTTATTAAGACTATGTACAAATAAAAATGTTAAAAAAAACTTATTGTTGGTAACCATCGACCTTGAGAACGGCTGAACCGATTTGGCTATTTTTTGTTTTAAAATGTTCTTGACAGCCCCAATTAAGTTTTTATGAAAAGAACAATCTAAAAGTTTCCCGGAAAATGTTCAAGCCTGAATATCTGAGCGTCCTTTTTTATATGCGATTTTTGTACGAGATATTGAAAGGACAGGACAATGTCTGTCGGCTGTCAACTAATCTTTTTTCTTTATAAATTATTAACTTGCGCTTGATCGCAATCCCACCTGATGTTAAGCAGTGACGCAATCGTTGATGGTAAAGCGCACTAGTTTATTAAGAGCCTATTCGCTCTAGCTTTGAAGACACTCAAATTGTAGTCCGACGAAAACACTGCCACTGGCAAATTGTGCCAGTCCCTCAATGTACGCGGTATAAAAGAGGAAGCGGAACTCTTTTTCCGGATCGTAGTGGTGTTAACAATGTAAGGGTGGAAACTCGCTGTACGACGGATCGTCCGATGGTGGAACGGAGATGAGTGAATTAAATCATGCAATTCCTTATACGCTATGAAATGGGCAACTAGGTTTACGACTGGCTAATATCTTCACAATTCAAAGTGCCTGTAATTGGTTTAATTGAAATAAAAGCTTTGTGTTATATTGCATAATCAGTTTGTAATGTAGCTGTTGAGATAAAGCCCTTCAATCCGTAGGGCCATAATCCATCACGCGGGCGTAATGGAAATTGATATAATGGGTTGAGCCATTGTAGATTTTTTTACTGTGAGGTGTCTAAGTACAAAGAATACACACATTAAAGCCTTTACTGAGAAAGGTTAAAAAATACAGGTTTTAGTAATCACTAAAACTAAATTTTTAGTAGTTATTAAAACTTATATTTGTAGTTACTACGTTACGAAACATAACTTATAGTAGTTATTAAAAACATTTCTTAGAAATTAATTGATCTATAAAGCATTATTATATACCTGAATTATTGGATATTAAATAACATTTTGTAACTCTTAACATTGCCGTGTCTTTGTCGTGTTTCATATTTATATCGCGTTCACAGGTTCTCCACCCCTGTATTGGGGAATAAATTCCATGTTAAGACACGTATGAGATTATAATGAGTGCGTTTTAATGGTTGTTGTTAGTCCTGGAGCATGCTTTTGCACAATGCAGATGTACTTAGTAGACCGCCGCGTACTATTAGATACGGTCGTTCTAGTTATAACCAAATTGTGCTATAAGACTTGAAGACCTGCTTTTTACGATACCACGCCACATTAATATCCTTTAGAATATTCTTTCTTGTTTGTCTATCTGTCAGTAAAGAAAGAAGAATAAATGCTTAAAGAAAAATCATTATTTATTTGTATCAAGAAACGCGCGTACAGAAATACAATTAACTCGTATAATAAAGAAAAAATAAAACTAAATAGATAGTCAAAACACTAAACAGAAATAGTCCGTAGACAGCTACACGTCATGTCTATCTTCTTGTTCTTCTTCTTCTACAGCATATAGAGGTCCATCGCTGGACAAAGGCCTCCCCGTGGCTTTCCACAATGACCTTGATCTTGTGCTGCCCGCATCCATCGGCTTCTCGCGACCTTCACCAGGTCACTTGTCATGTCTATAACAATAAGCATTCCATTCTGCATGATTTTGTGCGAGTTTCATGCTTAAAACATTGTTTTAGAGCTAAAATTAAATAGTTTTGCAAATAAAGTGCAATTTGGTTGAATGGGCTCTGTATATGAGAAACCTCTACTAATGATAACTACAATGAGTTCTCGGCATTTGGTTGCTTCTGCATTTAAATACCTCTGTTTTTGGGAAGTTACACGTTTATATTGGAGATTGCAGTTGTAAGGTTTATACCGTATAATTAAGACTTTGTAGTGAAATGGCATGTGTAAGTAAGACACCTAATAATAATTTACTACTACTGCGATCCTGACGAAGCGTTTCACCTCATCTTCTATAACGCGTACATCGAGGCACGGAAATAGTTTGCCAGCGGTGGTGTTTCCGTCTGACAACAGTTTAAGTGTCTTGAAGGCTATAGTGAATAGGCTCTTAATAAACTGTCGCGCTTTTTTGACCATTGCATTACCGCTTACCATCAGATTGCGGTGAAGCACTAGTTTAAAATTATTTAGAAAAATAAAACATTTTGTTTTATATTCCAAAACGTAATATAAAATTTTAAATTATTATTCGTTGTAGTCTAGACATAATTATGCATTACTAATGCTAATTTTTTGCTTCTTGAATAAAAAAAGACTATATATTCGACCTGTCCTAGTGGCGTCTATAAATAAGACAACTGTCCTTGTATCCTTTCTATTTAGGAAACTGGGTAAATATGAACTAAGCCTCTTTAGTGATAAATAATTCTTGCTCCTCCGGAGCAAGAATTATTATTGCATACACAGTGCAACCGGAGTAAGTGGAACCCACTTACTCCGGTTGCACTGTGTATGAAGTGTCCGATTATATATTTTATTCAACATAGTAACTGTGTTGAGAAAATACCTATTTTATCCAAGAAATATTTTTGAAGGGGTTCTTTTCTCTACTAGAGATGCCACACAATCAACGCTTTCCTTGATTTTTAACCGACTTCGACTGTATATTTTTTGTCTTTTTAGTTACCTCAGAACTATCGATTAGTTTTTGATTCTCTTTTTAAAATATTTGAAAGTGGTGCTTCGCATGTTGTCCCATTGTACAGTACTTTTTTTTGAATTATAAACTAGTACTTAACCTTAATACCGCCTGTAGATTTATGTTCTGTAATCTATATGGTGTACATAATAAAGAGTATTCTATTCTATTCTATTGATGCAATCGTTGATGATAAAGCGTGCTAGTTTATTATGAGCCTATTCACTCAAAAAAAAAAAAAGAAACTGAGTGAATAGGAAGGAAGACGGCAGTTGGGAGAGTTGATGGAATGCTAAACCCAACAGCACGACTAACGATGCTGCGCCAGTGGGAGATTGATCGAGAGACCCTCCATGATCAAACTCTCGACACGACAACAATTGGCGCACCGTACCCGACACACATCGAAACACAACTCAAACCCGTCCTCCGTACGGCTTCGAAAGACATTATGCCGACAACTTGCAATACGACGAATGGCTTGGCAGTAAGGCTTTATCTGGTGGATGGTAACCTCTGCCGGCAGCCGATGTTATGCCCTACCACCGAGACTTTGATTCAGTTTTGACTATGGCATGCGATAGTAATGAATTATCATGAAGTATTTGCCCAACAAATGGAGGAACAACTCTATATCACGGCAACAGATTTCGGTGATTATTTTTTCAAAAATAAGGAGGAGGTTCTCAATTCGACTGTATTTTCACAATTCATCATCTGCCTGATCAGTCTGACTGAATGCAGTTGTATACCAGCATTTTACAAGAAGCGACTTGATTTTCACAAATAAAAAGTCAAAAATAAAAGGTTTTATCTCGGTTTTTTAGGTTTCCGTCTCAATATATTCATGAAAATCTTTTGTATGCTCATAAAAATATAAAATTGTTTAAAAATACAGTGATGTCCATAATATAAATACTAGGAACAGGCACAAATTTATTGTACCTACAACAAGGCTCAAGAAAATAGGTGGCTCTTTCAGATGCCGATGTATACATTTTACAATGGACTTTCAGAGGTGGTTCAAGATCTGAGCCTGAATAAATTCATCCTTCATTAAACGTAAGTTGTGTCAGAAAGCATTTTATAGTGTTAAGGATTATATTGAGGACAAAAAGGCTTGGCTTGAGCTGCGTAATGTAATGACCTCTACACTATAGAGGTTATTACACATAAGACATTCATACATAAATATACACACAAACATATACGTCAAAGCAAACATCAGAGTCGGCAGTGTCGTGTCGGCTCAGATACGCGTATCTCATACAAATATGAGTAAATATTCCGATGACGAGCGAGCTACATAATAATTTAGTATACTAGCTGTTGCCTGTGACTTGGTTCGTATTCAAATTAATGTTTTAAGTAAAAACTAGCTCCGCTCTGTGGTTTCCCTTGCGTTAGTTTTGCTCCCGTGGGAATATCAGAACAAAAAGCTTTCTTTTTTTATAAATTATAAAGTAGCGCTTGATCGCAATCCCCTGATGGTAAGCAGTGATGCAATTGTTTATTAAGAGCCCATTCACTCTAGCCTTGAAGACACTTGTAGTTCCAGTCCCTCGATGCACGCAGTACAAAGGTGGAGACGAAACGCTTCGTCCGGATCGTAGTGGTGTTAACAACGTAAGGGTGGAAACTCGCCGTACGACGGGTCGTCCGATGGTGGGACGAAAATGGGGATGGCTACTCTACGCCTGTGCTCTAAGCTTTGGAGACCGTCTTGAGTTAAATCAGGGTCGTCAATCAGACTCTTTGCGCATCTCCACCGAATTCGAAGTGGCCAGGTGACATTTTGTAGCACTAGCCCAAATGTGACTGCAGTACTCCACACACGTACAGACCTGTGCTTTGTACAACATTAGAAGCATTCCTATGTGGTCTTCCTGATTATAAACCATCTGTGTGCCAAATTTTATCCAAATTCGTTCAGCAGTTTAGCCGTGAAAGCGGAACATACAAACACAAATCACTGTCTCATAAAACTAAGGATACACTAAACCTAACTAAGTATGATAACCAAGGAAATCTAGGTTAAGGGTAACTAAGGACTACATTATACTACATTATATTCTCGGTGGTAGGCCATAACATCGGCAGAAGTTACCACCCACCAGATAAAGTTTTGCCGCCAAGCGATTCGTCGTGTTCCGGTATGATGTCTGGTGAAGCCGTATGGCGGACGGGTCTGAGCAGTTGTGTTGCGATGTGTGCCGGGTACTATGCACCCAATGTTGTTGTATCAGGAGTTTGGTCGTGGAGGGTTTCCATATCAATCTCCCTTTAGGGCAGTATCGTTGGTCGTGTTCTTGGGTTTAACATTGCATCACCTAGCTTCGCCTCGTCTTACTTTCTCTTTACTCAGTTTTTATTTTAAAGTGAATAGGCTCTTAATAAACTTGCACGCTTTATTATCAACGATTGCACGTCTGCTTACCATCAGGCGGGATTGCGGTTAAGCACTTGTTTATAATTGTTAAAAAAAACCACTTTCACATCTATACTAATATACAATATGTAAAGAAAACCCTGTCCGATCCGTGAAGGTATTGTTAGGTATCGTTAACTGATTCTAATAATGCCTACAAAGCCGGGCTAAAATTAAAAAAAAAATCCCCCAATAAAAATAAATATTATTTCGAAAAAGCGAGGTAACCTAATGCATGTGCGGTAGGCAACCCGATTGGCATACATGCGCGGGTGAAGGGGGGCGGGGCATGCGGCACGTGGTCGCATCGCTATTCGCTCCGTCACAAATGGTGTTGTCAGTTTTTTAAAAATTACCAAATTTCGGGGAAATTGGAAGTAATACCCGGAAAAAAAGATTATTTCAAAATTCATTATTATTGTTACTGTGATGATTATGTAAAATTTTATATTATACTAACTTTCCGCCCGCGGCTTCGCCCGCATGGAGTTCGGTTATATCGCGCTTTTTAGATTTCCCTCGGGAACATCAAACTTTTCCGGGATAAAAGGTAGCCTATGTTCTTTCTCAGGGTCTAAAGATTGTCTGTGCCAAATTTCATCAAAATCGGTTGAGAGGTTTAAGCGGGAAAGCGTAACAGACAGACAGACAGACAGACAGACAGACAGATAGACAGACAGATAGACAGACAGACAGACAGAGTTACTTTCGCATTTATAATATTAGTATAGATTTGGTCAAGTGTTTACCTAACCTTTATTATCCTTATGGGACGGACAGGGTTTTCTTTACATATTGTATAAAGCTGAAGAGTTTGTTTGTGAATATGAGAACCTACTATATGGGCTGTTTCTTGTTGATTTTCTTAGTCCTAATCAGTCTGATTGTCCGTTGTCATGGGGGACTTTAACGCAAAACTGGGCATGCGAGAGGCGGACGAGACGAAAGTGGGGCAATTTGGAGTTGGAAATCGGAATCCCAGAGGTCAGATGCTAATGGATTTTATGGAAAGGGAAGGACTCTTTGCGATGAATTCTTTTTTCAGGAAACCATTGCACCGCAAGTGGACCTGGCTCAGCCCCGATGGTCAGACCAAAAACGAGATAGACTTCATAATGTCAACGAGAAGGCAAGTGTTCAACTATGTCTCTGTGATCCATGCGGTAAAAACCGGGAGTGATCACCGTATTGTTAGAGGCATCTTGAACCTCAACATTAGGCTCGAACGCTCTCGACTTATGAAGTCTACGCTCCGTCCAGCGTCAACACAACTCCAAAACCCCGAGAGCTTTCAGATCGAACTAAAAACCGCTTCGAATGCCTCGGTGAATGCGTAGATGTGGACGACTACAACAACAGGTTTGTGGAAACTCTCCAAACGGAAGGGTCTAAGTTCTACAAAACCCTCCGTTCAAAAAGACAGAAGAAGATCTCCGGTCCCACCCGCCGGCTAATGGAAGAAAGACGGGCGGTGATCTTAAAATCCCCTGATGACGCTTCGCGCATCAGATGCCTTAACAGACAGATCTCAAAGTCTCTGACTCGCGATATACGCCAATTTAATACAAATTGTATTAAAGAGGCTATCGAGCGGAACAAAGGCTCCAAAGTGTTCGCACGAGAATTGTCTGTTGGACAGAATCTACTTGCGAAGCTGAAGACTGGGGATGGTAGGATCGTCACTTCCAAGCCCGAGCTTTTGGGTGAGATAGAGAAATTCTACGGAGAGTTATACACATCAACACACGCACCTGTTGTAAGCCTGGCGAATGATCCTAGAGCCAGACTAACCCGACACTACACCGACGATATCCCGGATGTCAGCCTGTACGAGATTGGTATGGCCCTGAAACAGCTCAAGAACGATAAGGCGGCTGGAGATGATGGAATTACGGCTGAGCTTCTGAAAGCGGGTGGCAAACCGGTTCTTAAAGCGCTTCAGAAGCTATTTAATTCCGTCATTCTTAAAGGCGAAACGCCTAAGGCGTGGCACAGGAGCGTGGTGGTTTTGTTTTTCAAAAAAGGTGACAATACCCTCCTGAAAAAATACAGACCGATATCCCTCCTGAGCCATGTCTACAAGCTGTTTTCTAGGGTCATCACGAATCGTCTCGTTCGCAGGTTTGACGACTTCCAGCCTCCCGAACAAGCAGGCTTCCGAAAAGGCTTTAGCACCATAGACCACATTCATACGCTGCGGCAAGTTATACAGAAGTCCGAGGAGTATAACAAACCACTATGCTTGGCGTTTGTGGACTATGAGAAGGCCTTCGATTCGATTGAGACTTGGGCGGTGCTACAGTCTCTCAGCGGTGCCAAATTGACCATCGATACATTGAGGTGATAAAGTGTTTGTACAAAAACGCCACCATGTCAGTCCGTCTCCAGGATCAGGACTCGAAACCGATCCAACTGCAGCGTGGAGTGAGACAAGGAGATGTCATATCTCCTAAATTGTTCACTGCTGCGTTGGAAGATGTCTTCAAGCTCCTGGACTGGAAAGGACTTGGCATCAACATCAACGGCGAGTACATCACTAATCTCCGTTTCGCAGATGATATCGTGGTCATGGCTGGGACCCTGGAAGACTTGGGCAAAATGCTCAATGACCTCAGCAGAGCTTCCCAACAAGTGGGTCTAAAAATGAACATGGATAAGACGAATATCATGTCGAACTCTCATGTCGCACCCACTCCAATTGTAGTTGGTTGCTCTGCACTCGAAGTTGTTGACGAGTATATATACCTGGGACAGAAAGTTCAACTAGGTAGGTCCAACTTCGAGAAAGAGGTGTCTCGGCGAATCCAGCTCGGTTGGGCAGCGTTCGGGAAGCTACGCTACATCTTCTCGTCGTCAAAGATACCACAGTGTCTCAAGACTAAAGTCTTTGACCAGTGTGTGTTGCCAGTGATGACTTACGGAACTGAAACGTGGTCGCTCACAATGGGCCTCATACGAAGGCTCAGACTCACACAAAGGGCAATGGAAAGAGCTATGCTAGGAGTTTCTCTGCGTGAATGAATCAGAAATGAGGAGATCCGCAGAAGAACCAAAGTCACCGACATAGCTCTGCGAGTCGCTAAACTTAAGTGGCAGTGGGCAGGGCACATTGCGATGGCCGATGGGAGAGCAAGGTTCTGGAGTGGAAGACGCAGCATAGGGAGACCCCCAACAAGGTGGACCGATGACCTGGTGAAGGTCGCGGGAAGCCGATGGATGCGGGCAGCACAAGACCGGTCATCGTGGAAAGCCTTGGGGGAGGCCTTTGTCCAGCAGTGGACATCTATAGGCTGAGGAAGAATCAGTCTGACAGTCTAAGAAATTTATGGAGCTTATCCAAATATCCTTTCATTGATATTGTTCGTCGTATGGTTAACCATACCACGAACCATAGTAATCATACAGCTCAACCCAAAATTTAAATTTTGAGTTGAGATGCACGATTGCTGAGACCTACACTGAGGGGTTACTATGATGTCCTAAAACCATCATGTTTCCAGAGTCAGACAAAGTTGAAGGTCAACAGGATGAATAGCGTAGTCCCTTTTTTACAAAGGTTTAATGACAGTTTTTAAGAAGTCATAGTAGGGCCATTGACTGGACAGTATTTATTGAAATGGAATGGTTCCTGATGCATTACTAACATTCATCATCATCATCATCATCATCAACCTTTTTATCGGCCCACTGCTGGGCACAGGTCTCCTCTCATACAGAGAAGGATTGAGCGTAATCACCACGCTTGCTCAATGCGGGTTGGCGATTTCAGACTTTAAAGTCCAGGTTTCCTCGAGATGTTTTCCTTCGTCCAAGATATAGGTACTTAGAAAGTACATATAACTTTAGAAAAGTTGTATTGGTACTTGCCTGACCTGGAATCGAACCCGCGCACTCATACTTGAGAGGCTGGTGCTTTAACCACTAGGCCACCACGACATCTAACATTACAGTTTCGAAATAACCAAGCGGGTAAAGATAATTTCATAGTTAATGACGCTCTTGACTGCATGTGTTCTTAACGCGCAACTATAAAGTGATTTACCGTTATCATAAACAACAGCCGAGGAGAGGGATAAACAAACTTGTACAGAGTATAGTTACAGAATTGTGCAGAAGTTCGGCTCTGTATAACTTGTAAAATTAGGCGCGCGAATACATAGGCGTCTACGTAATTATAGGTCAAAGGAATCATAGCGCGATCAATATTGAATATTTAAAGTTTACGTGTTGGCTCGATAGATGGTGTTGGGATCGAATTAGATCGCGCTATGATTTCGTTACCGGAGATAGTATGAAAGCCGGAGAATTAATTTTTTGGTGTGAGCAGAAAGAAAGCACTGTAGTGTGGGTGTACTTTATTATACGCGCTTAATTAGAATAGTGTATAATAGTATCCTAATGTTTTAATTATCCTTCCTCTTTCAAGTCTACCTTTGTTCATAGGCGATTAGGCATGATCCCCCTTATTCATAAACGATTTTTAAAAATAGAGTTACATAAGTAGTGATTAGCGATAACCATACAATTTAGACTTTTGCACGTTACTTAACTATCATCGTTTATAAATATACATACTAGTGTTTAAGGGGTTTATTCATGCGGTAAGGACCAGGCCTGGGCCGACGGTGCGTTGTTTCACGCGGGCCTCAAAGAGTTGTCAGCATATCGTGACGGGGTCTACGAGGACCGATGCCTTCTGGGACGGGATTGCGGGTTTGTTAAAAAAGAAACCGTAGCTCTGGCGCACAGGCAAATGAAGGAACACGGGTGGGTTTTAGTAAGTAAAAGTCTGACAATCCTCTCTGCCCAGAGCGGGAGAGGTCATTTGATGATTTCCCATCCAAAACAAAAAAAAAAGCATATATACGGTCGAATTGAGTAACCTCCTCCTTTTTGAAGTCGGTTAAAAAAGGGTACAATATTTGTTTACACTTTCATCAGATACTTTTAGAACTGGTATTACGATCATCATCATCAACCTTTTTATCGTCCCACTGCTGGGCACAGGTCTCCTCTCATACAGAGAAGGATTGAGCGTAATCACCACGCTCGCTCAATGCGGGTTAGAGATTTCAGACTTTAGTCCTTTACTGACTTTAGTAGTTTAGTTAGTAGTTTCCTCAAGATGTCTTCCTTCACCTTCAGTCATTAGTGTCCAAGATATACTTAGAAAGTACATATAACTTTAGAAAAGTTACATTGCTACTTGCCTGACCTGGAATCGAACCCGCGCACTCATACTTGAGAGTTTGGTGTTTTGACCACTAGGCCACCACGACAACTACGATAAGCTTGTCCGAATTCCAGTCACGAGTGTACTTGTACTTGCTGTAGGTAAAGCGTGAGTTTTCATTCCTTGTATTAAGCCGACCTTCTGTAGCTGTTTATTTTGCGAAATAGTGCTGGGAGCTAATGTAAAGGGCGTGTCACCCGCCGGATGTGCCCGAAACGGAACTCTTACCCCACAGGGTAAATACGCCCCACACTAAAAGCACTCTTAAGAAATGAAGTGAAATCCTTGAAAATATTATCCGACGCTAGAAAATTTACTACTCACTTATTCTTGATATTTTCAGTTTTCGGTTCAATTGTTCGTACAATTCGACATTAGATGCTACTCTACGTAAGTCGAAAAGTATTTTATAGGATAAAGTTGGAAAGTTTCGAGAACAGCTGTCGTCACGTATAGCACATATCGAGTTTTATAGCCAAGAATCTATTTTGTAACTTCCTGACGAGGTTATATGTTATTGTTACGACATCAGATAATATTCATACTGTATGTTCTAAACATATCCAATTCAATGTAAGCCAATATAATTTATGTGATGTGTTTTACCGAGGAGATTAATTCGCATATGGGAATTTAACAACAAATGTAAGTCATTGTATACAACGTGTAACAAAAAGGGTATATACATACCAAGGGCATGGCATCTTTACATGATATCAAATGATATTAGAAGGGTTTCAACTCAGAATAAAATAGTCAAAAAATTTATAACAAATTTTCGGTTTCGTGTGTTTCCTAAATTAAAATAATTGCAAACAGCACCACACTACATATGTTAATAACTACGCGTTACACGTCACGTTACTTGCCAAAATGACGATAAATATCTTAAATAATTCTGTGCGCCTAGTACGGTAGTAGTCTATCACAGGCGGTGTTTTTTCTCATAACTTCCTAACATAAAGAGATAGGATTGAAAAACCCTTCCAATATCGTTTGATATCATGTAAAGGTACAATGCCCTTGGTATGTATATACCCTTTATGTTACACGTTGTATAGGTGTACCTACAAGCCATGGCCGACAAGTACGATGCGCCGGTGCTTAGGCGCTGGTTAGCATTGCTTGTGCGGCAGGCATGATTAGTTTTTAAGTGTTACTAGCCCTTAGTAGATAAGTTACTAACCATTGGACCATTGTTGTCTTTGAATAAAAATAAATAATTATTATTATTTCCTTTATTCCACTTATTCCACCTATAAATTATATTTTTAAATATTTCTACAAAAAAAAATATATATATATATATATAAAAAACCGGCCAAATGCGAGTCGGACTCGCACACCGAGGGTTCCGCCGTACAAACGTAGCGGTTTACAATTTATGACGTACTAGCTTTCCGCCAGCGGCTTCGCCCGCGTGGAGTTCGGTTATATCGCGCTGTTTAAATTCCCCTCGGGAACATCAAATTTTTCCGGGATAAAAGGTAGCCTATGTTCTTTCTCAGGGTCTAAAGATTGTCTGTGCCAAACTTCATCAAAATCGGTTGAGAGGTTTAGGCGGGAAAGCGTAACAGACAGACAGAGTTATTTTCGCATTTATAATACTAGCATTGATTTAGAATTTTCACAGTTTAGAGGCAATTAGATTTAAGAAGTGTTTGATATGAATTTCAACTTTAATATCTTTACTCGTTCATGTGAAAAAGGGTAGGTAGTAAGTTTATAATTATTAAAAAAATATTTTATGTCATGTAAGCAAAAATAATATTTTAATATTTTATGTAACTTCAAATTTATCATTTTCACAATTTTTCCTTTATCTGTCTGTACTATAATATAACGTTGCTTCGTGCCGAATTTCAAGATTCTGAGTTCACGGGAAGTACCTTGTAGGCAAAGAGATTTAAGATATACAATATGTAAAGAAAACCCTGTCCGACCCATAAGGGATAATAAAGTTTAGGTAAACACTTGACCAAATATAATATAAAATTTTACGTAATCATCACAGTAACAATAATAATGAATTTTGAAATAATCTTTTTTTCCCGGGTATTAATTCCAATTTCCCCGAAATTTGGTAATTTTAAAAAAACTGACAACACCATTTGTGCGGAGCGAATAGCGATGCGACCACGTGCCGCATGCCCCGCCCCCCTTCACCCGCGCATACATGCGCGGGTGAAGGGGGCGGGGCTATCGGGTTGCCTACCGCACATGCATTAAGTTACCTCGCTTTTTCGAAATAATATTTATTTTTTTAGGGGGATTTTTTTTTAAGTTTAGCCCGGTTTTGTAGGCATTATTAGAATCAGTTAACGATACCTAACAATACCTTCACGGATCGGACAGGGTTTTCTTTACATATTGTATAGAGAGGGCGGGCATGTGTCAAAATGGCATAGAAAAACTGTGATCCCATGGCTCAGTTCCGCCATCTAGTACAATATAGCAAAATTAGATCGACAATTGGAGACATCAAATAGTTAAAATGAAATAAGTTTATATAAAATATATTCAGCTATTGCCCGGTAGATGGCCGGTGTGGTCTATGTTGCCAGATCCGATTTAATACCCTAGTATAGTTCAAATCGGGTAAATAAATATTGAAAAGTAAATAAATTAAGTGAAACTTGTCTTGTACAAACAAAAACTGTTTTAGAATTTTATTCGCTACTATTCATTTACCGTGACACCGTCTATTGGCATTTTAGATGTTTTATGCTTACGAATTATTTTAACGCTCAGTTTATTGCGATTTTTGAGTGTAATAGACCTTTTAGGCCATAAAGCGCATTTTGTTTTGCAATTTTCGTTTGCATTTCGTTTTTAGCAAAATTATTCATTTTACACGTTTGTTTGCAAATATTTTTAAATGGCAATGCAAAAACTGTGGTAGGGTTTGTATCATTTCGATATAAAGTTATCGATAATATTCAAAGAAGTTACTACGACGATGTTTTTTCGCATTATGATAGCTTGAAACAAAAAATTAGGAATCAGAATAATTATGGGTAATTTCAAGTTTACAAGTTTCTTATTTATATAATTATTTTAATATAATAGGCGTTAAAGTTTAAAATTGCCGATTAGTACTGAAAATCTAAATAATTGCTTATTTTTTAATTTTTAAATAATTAATTTATAATCAATATATAGGAAGGTCGTTTATGCCTTTGTGATTGAACTCTGAGGATCTAGACTGCACAAACTGTGTGAAAGCAGAACTGCCTCCTGGAAGGAAAACTTCTGGTCACGTAGATAATTGTCCAAATCACGACAAAAATAGTAGTCTGCTGGAGCAAGACCTTTACAAGATTTGTACGCCATTATCTTTAAAAACGGCAAAAAAATCACGGTTATTGTATGGGAGCCCGCCTTCAGGATTTATTTTATTTTAATTATTTATTTGTAATTTGAATATATAACCAAATATTCTGTGAACATTTTAAGCGTCTATCTGTTTCCGTTATTAATATGGAGCAAAAAACGGCAAAAATTCACGTTTGTTGTATGGGAGCCCCCTTAAATATTTTATTATTTTTATTCTTAGTACTTGTTGTTATAGCGGCAACAGAAATACTAACACAATCTCTGGAAATTACAACTGTTTCGCTATTACGGTTTATGAGATACAGCCTGGTGACAGACGGACAGACGAACAGAGAAGTCTCATGAATAGGGTTCGTTTTACCTTTTATGTACGGAATCCTCAAAATCACAAAGTAGCTCGCAATCATTGTACTACATATACGTACCTACATATTTTATGAATATATTTCATTATAAATAAGTTATGTAATCTATGTACTTATCCACTTAACCGTAAATTTTATTCCAATTTTTAAGGTTAAGTAAAAAAGTACTGAAATTAATAACTTACTATTTCATTTCTAATACAAGGTACCGATTCTTTTTTTTTTTTTAAATTTGCTCGACAAGTCTTTCCAAAGTAGATAACTTCTCTTTTAAAATGCATTGAGCATAATTTCGACGAATGAGACGGAAGCCAATTTTCTTCTCTACGGTCTATCTGGACAAATCGTATCCACTTTTTCCCTACGACATTATTTTTATTCGGAAACCAAAAATAACAAAAACCTAGATAAATGAATTTATAGTAATTGTACATTCAATTTTGTTTATTAATATGATATGATTATGTTTAAATAGAGTTAATAATAAATAAACTTGAAATATAGTAATATTTTAAGTTTATTTAGCTATATTTTAAATGCCAATAAAATACAACAAAATGTATTCATCTTAATAAATATTATCGATAACTAAATCGATAAACAACATTACTACATCTCTACAAGAAAATAGTAAAACTACTCAACAATAGAGGGCGCTTTTACAATAATGGAAAATTTTCTAGAACTAAGATTTTTTTTAAATTTGAATTGCAGACGAAATATAAATAATTCATACAAAAACATTCCGAAGTTAGGTCCAGTCGTTTTACCATAACGAGATGTACAATCAAGAGTCAAAAGTGCATTACCACTTTTGAACTTTTTTGCAATAAAAATAAGGGTCAAAAATGGTACTCCACTTTTGACCCTTACTGTACAGTAACACAAAACGCAACATGGCATATTTCCTTAGAAAATGTTTATTCTTGGTGGACACAAATTACGTCCTGACGCGCAGACTAGACGGAGCGACTTTTAACCAAGTCGATAAAAGTATTGGCTTACGATTTTGTTCGTGATGTCCTGTCTATTGTAAATATAATTTTAATGTCTTTGCTTGTAGGTTTTGATTCCCTAGCGTGTGACGGAAATTCGTCTAAGGTGTCGGTATAAACTGCTGTATCTTTTGATCGCTTTAACTTAGAAGTTTGATTTTTCACTGCTTAAAGGGACAATAGACCTAGGTATTTGGTATAAATTTCAATTTGATACCTTTATTAGTTCGTGAGAAATAAGGTAGTAAGTTTCATTTTATTAAAATATGTTTATTATATTATATAACTAAAAAAATGAGATTTTCGCAATTTTCCTATATTTGCATTATATGTCCATCCTTCATGCCAAATTTCAAGATTCTGAGTTTACGGGAAGTATCCTGTAGGTTTTGATTCCTTTGCGAGTGTCGAAAATTTGTTGAAAATATCGACATATCGGCTGTATCTTTTGATTGGCTTGGCTTAGAAGTTTGATATTTTCACAGCTTAAAGGGACAATAGACCTAGGTATTTGGTATAAATTTCAATTTGATAACTTTATTCGTTCGTGAGAAATAAGGTAGTAAGTTCCATTTTATTTAAATATGTTTATTATATTATATAACTGAAAAAATGTGATTTTCGCAATTTTTCCTATATTTGCATTATATGACAATCCTTCATGCCAAATTTCAAGATTCTGAGTTTACGGGAAGTATCCTGTAGGTTTTGATTCCTTTGCGAGTGTCGAAAATTTGTTGAAAATATCGACATATCGGCTGTATCTTTTGATTGGCTTGGCGTAGAAGTTGGATATTTTCACAGCTTAAAGGGACAATAGACCTAGGTATTTGGTATAAATTTCAATTTGATAACTTTATTCGTTCGTGAGAAATAAGGTAGTAAGTTCCATTTTATTAAAATATGTTTATTATATTATATAACTAAAAAAATGTGATTTTCGTAATTTTTCCTATATTTGCATTATATGACAATGCTACATGCCAATTTTCAAGATTCTGAGTTTATGGGAAGTATCCTGTAGGTTTTGATTCCTTTGCGAGTGTCGAAAATTTGTTGAAAATATCGACATAATCGGCTGTATCTTTTGATTGGCTTGGCTTAGAAGTTTGATATTTTCACAGCATAAAGGGGCAATAGACCCGAGTATTTCATGTGAATTTCAGCTTGATACGTCGACGCGTTCTTGAGATAAAGGGTGGTGACAGACAGACAGACAGACAGACAGACGGAAAACAAAGTGATCCTATAAGGGTTCCGTTTTTTCCTTTTGAGGTACGGAACCCTAAAAACATTTAAAAATATGAAAAATAATAGCCCACCGGTATCGGGAACAGGGTCCAAGCTACCGGCGGTCAGGGCTCCAGAGAGAGGAACTTCCTGACGATGCGAGCCGTGTCCAGCAGTACCGCTTTCTGAATCAAGCCTTTGATCTAGCTGCCTAACGAGAGCCTCCTGAGGTGTTGGTCGAGGCTCTTGGCTATTAAGCCATTGGCTATCACGACTATCGGTACAATGATTGCTGAATCCACTTCCCACATGTCGACAACCTCGTGAGCCAAATCAAGGTACTTGATTTGTTTATCTTTCTCAGCTTTCACGAGGTTCTCATCATGTGGGATGGTTATGTCAACAATCATTGCACGCCGCTCTGATCGATCCACCAGCACTATATCAGGCTTATTGGCAACAACAGTCCTGTCAGTGATGATGGATCGATCCCAGTACAATGTGATATAGGCATTTTCGAGAACTGGGTCGGGCGTATACCTGTAGTACGGCACCTCCGATTCCACAAGGTTGTATTTAAGAGCAAGTTGCTGATGAATGATCCTGGCTACAAGGTTGTGTCTATGCAAGTACTCTCCGTTAGCTAGACGAGAACACCCGGAGATAATATGCCTTATTGATTCCCCCGGCCCGTGACATGCCCGACAGATGTCAACTGTGCCGTCTTTCACAATAAATCTCCGGTAATTGTTCGTCATCATTATTATTATTATTATTGCATCACTTCGTTCAACTGCCGTCTTCCTCCCTATTCACTCAGTTGTTTTTTGAGTGAATAGGTCCTTAATAAACTAGTGCGTTTTACCATCAACGCTCCCATCACTGCTTACCATTAGGCAGGATTGCGATTAAGTACTAGTTTATAATCATAAAAAAATATAGGATTAGGTTCAGTCATTCCATTGGCATTCACTATTGGATATTAGTTCCCCGCCTTCTAGATTAAGTTTTCTCCAGTTCCTTTCTGAGTTTTTCGGTCCATTTAACTCAGGGTCACCCCTCGCTACATTAACATTTGTTTGTGTCAAAAGAATTGGCATTACCTTGTGACCTCCAATTTTACTGCTACCCTTATAACTAACCATAGGGCAATATTCTTTTAGTATTTTTATGGACCAATATAGGTGTACATAAAATTGATTTGTAAGAAAAAGGAAAGAAATTAAGGTATATTTTCGCGATGCACATAAATAATAACGAAATTATTTTTTTTAATCTAATCCAATAAATAAAAAAGCCTAATCAATAAATACAAATGTAAATAGTCTAATCTAGTGAGTCTAAAACTGTTAAAATACTAAAATATGTATTGGAGGTTGGTTCCTGTAGAACGTTACTGGCCATTGGGTTTATAATCTGTCACATAATGACTTTGTTCGCATATCTATACTAATATATAAAGCTGAAAAGTTCGTTTTTTTGAACGCGCTAATCTCAGGAACTAATAGTCCGATTTGAAAAATTCTTTTTGAGTTGGATTGAACATTGATCCAGGAAGGCTTTATGGTATATAACATCACGCTGCGGCTAACAGGAACGGAGCATACAAAAAAAAAACATATCGAACCCTACGCGGGTTAAACCGCGCGGCGCAGCCAGTATCCATACTAATATTATAAATGCGAAAGTAACTCTGTCTGTCTGTCTGTCTGTCTGTCTGTTACGCTTTCCCGCCTAAACCTCTCAACCGATTTTGATGAAGTTTGGCACAGACAATCTTTAGACCCTGAGAAATAACATAGGCTACCTTTTATCCCGGAAAAATTTGATGTTCCCGAGGGAAATCTAAAAGCGCGATATAACCTAACTCCACGCGGGCGAAGCTGCGGGCGGAAAGCTAGTACTAAATAAAGCTGAACTGTCTTGCATTGAAGTGCACATGGGAATGTAACGTGTTGATACTCTCGCGCCCATATTCCTGGCTGTGGTAAACCTCAAGTAGCGTTAGTATAATAAAATTATTGGTCAGTTGTTATATTTTAGAGTCGTTTGTGGTTGAATACATCGGGGCGTGGGGTCTGAATCCATGCTCATGGCATCTTTGAGGAATTCTGGAAACAGCTGAGGTCCCTTGTCATTGTGCTAAAAGTTCGTTATCTGCTAAATTCATAATTATCGGTCAGTCGTCTCGTAATGGAACGGTGATAGAATGTCATTGCCGTATTGCCATTATTATAAAAGCCGTTAGTATAAATGATTTTCTAATAACTACTATTCAATTTGTACATTTTTGAATATGGAATGAAGTAGTGATTGACAACTGGAAAGTCATAATGACGCCATTTTGTTAGTAGATTACAAAACTTGTCAAAATTGATCATTATGAGATCACTGATCGACCATCCTCACACTATTATAACAGCAGACTAGAGACCGTGAACATTGGGCGAACATGTCGTCACCATTAGTGGCTAGTGCAGCTTATAGTTTTTTTTCATTATCTACTCGAAGACTAAAGAAACCCTTCTTGCTTTTGGGAATCTGATATTTACAAAAAAATACGTCCGAATTTATTGGTGTTGGAACTTCTCTCTCTCGTCCAGGGGATCCCACAGCACAGTATAGTTTCGGTACAACCCGATTAGATTTTTCTTTCGACTACTCCATAATAACCGAGCGCGGAGCGTGATATACGACACGCACGTACTTGACGCGGTATCTTGCACGCATCCGCGAACAGATTGAGCTCTCCTTTGTGTTCGCCCAATTTACCGCCACTACACCGATTGGAACGCTGAGTGCGGAGCCCGCACCGTACACGCTCCAAGTTCGCAAACGTATCCACTATGCCATCGAGATGCGCAGCTGTTGCAAGAGCCCGGAGTGCAAGAGGTTCGCGAACATAGTACCCGGCTTTACGCACACGGACAGAATCAAATACAAATGATCCCGATATTAACTAATATACTTATATCAAGTTTTCTAAGTTCTCTAGTTTTCTAAGTATATCTTGGACACAATGACTTGAAAGTGAAGGAAAACATCTTGAGGAAACCTGGACTTTAAGTCTGAAATCGCCAACCCGCATTGAGCAAGCGTGGTGATTACGCTAAATCCTTCTCTGTATGAGAGGAGACTGTGCCCAGCAGTGGGACGATAAAAGGTTGATGATGATATCAAGTTTGAGCATTTTTTTATACAGAGTGGTGCTGATAATACGGCAATAAATGAACGGAATACGGAATAATCCTAAACCATAGAAAAAAACCTAGAATCAACAATAAACAAAAAAAAAAAAAATTCTAGCCAACTAAATCGCAATAAAATTGCAAACGGAAGAACGTCCTTTAAAATAATTGGTTCACTGACCTCCGATCGGCGAGAGCTCGATCGTCTGTATCGACTTGCTTTTTTCGCGCCATTATTATTAAAGTTTAGTACCGCTGGATACGGCGGTCATCAACCTGTATGCACTTCCTTATCGACATGTACACATCATGTAAAAAATGTGAAAAATTAAAAATAATTTCCTGTGATTAAAGTAATGAATACATTTATATGAATTTTTATGGGCAGACTGAGAATGTGTTGAGGTACACGATGTTTAATTTATTGTCGTATGGTCATCACCACTTTGTATAATCTTCTTTTAAATTTGTGAATCGGAACTGCGGGCGCTACCTCAATAGAGAACTCATGTCCAACAAAGGTCTGCATTGAACCGAGTTGATGGATCGAGCTCGCTCCGGAAATTGGAACGAAATCCATTTTTTTATTCTTCCATTTTTTTATAGCTGAGAAAGTAAACATTATCTTTGTAAAAGCAAATAAAAAGAAATGGACATTCCTTTCGGGCTTATTTATTATCTATGTATGTTGTTTTACACATTAAAAAGCTACATAGACAATGTAGAGATTATAAATATGGCGACTAAATATACATCATTCGCGGACTAATTTGACAGGACTAAATTAATATTTATCTTCTGTCTTTTTCTTATTGAAATAGGAAGACAAAAAATAAACTGAATTTAATTCGTTTGTGAACAAGAAATTCGGGACCATTAACCACAATTACAAGTAAACTTACAAATATAGAAGAATATTTTTTTTCTTCTAAAAGGACATGCGTCATTGTTAGGCCCTTTGTAAAAACACACTTTTTTGCCGTGTAAACTATAGCTTATTAGCCGAATGTAGGCACAGTCGGCAATGTTATATGAACCACCACGAAAGCTTGTTGATTGACACGTTTTTCATACGGCACGGTTAACCTTGCAATTAACCTTGGGCCTTAATGCTTTAGAGATAAAGTTGATAATCTTGTTGAAAAACTTGTTGAGTCCACTGTAATAAAAATAAACTCCAATAGTTAATTTTTTCAACCGACTAAGCCAAACAGAGTAACTGCAATGTGGTTCATTCATTATTTAACTTTAAAAAAATAATACCTTTTTTTCTTTAAGAGGTGTTGAAGTATATTCCAGTTTCTGTTCAATGTTCGAACTAATATTAGGTATATAATCGAATAAAGATCGTGTCTTTTTTTTTGGCTTATAAGAGCCGTATTTCAACCATAGACATTTATTATATTATCCAACGTGTAAAGAACGGCAACGGTATTTATGTATATTCTTATTGTTGTAGTGAAGAAATAGAAATGGGATGCAGTACCTTTTGGGATACTTCTCAATAAAATAAATCACTTAAAAAAAATCATTCACTCAATATATTTCCAATAAACTCGCTCTAAAACAAACTGTTGTATAAAAAAACATCTTATAATTTAATTTGTACTAAGTTACAACATTTTCAAACTAGGTACACATGATGCTGCCAAAACCATTCTACACCGAAACAACAATAGTTATTTGTTATACAAAAGTGCAAAGTTGCTTTTTAACCGCGTGTTCAATTTTGATGACCGAGCAAGCGAAGGATTCTAAAATTGAATCACAAGCGCAGCGAGTGATTCAAAATTAGAATCCTGAGCGTTAGCGAGGGAATCAAAAGGACACGAGGTGAAAAATCTTTGCACTCGAGTGCAACACGTAACTTTTCATTCCACCTCAGCGAGGAAATGACTAAATGCAATAAAAAAATGTTTACAATCACAAGATAGGTACACTTTTATTTCAGTTTAGGTATTAATTACTACATTATGACAGGTAAGTATTACAGACAAATCTTTAAATTATAATAAAATAATACTAAAGTATAATTAAGAAAATTTTAAAGTAACGTTGCAACAGTTATTTAAATTGAGTGTAATATTTTTGTTTGGTACTGTAATATTGGTGTTAGTCACTTGTGTACTGTTTTTCGGTAAACTGTCTGTCATACTTAATAGTTGTACCGATTCATCGGATTCCCTTGGCGTGAATGTTGGAGAGAGAGGGAGATGGTTAGGTGTTTCATAAAGGCTTATTTTTGATGTAGAAGGGCCAGTCCAAGTTTCCGATTAAGGCTCTTTCAGTGTAATGGGTCATACGATGCCTTCACATATTTTAGACTTATTTTGGATGGAATCCTCTATGTATCCCTCTACAACTGCATTGGTCTTCCAGCCTCCGTGGCGCTTAAGGGACAGGAGATCAGCTCCGGAATCAGCTAAAAGTGTGGCTGAAGTTCGTCGGAAACAATGACCCGTGTACAACAGGGGTTCTGGAAGTTCAAGAAATGTTGCTATTTCTCGTGGGATACTGCCAATTTTATTAGTACCCATAGGCTGTCTAACACACTTTCCATTGCGATACTGTAGAAAAAAACGATTGATTGGAGTGTTAGGCGGCCGTAAGGCTTGATATTTCTCAACAATCGTTACGTATTCCTTGCGAATGACAAAGTTGCGGTCTCTTTTTGTCTTTGTATTAGGTAAATTAATTAATAGTAAGTCATCTGAATGTTTCTCAATGTTTTTGACATTAAGTTGTGTTAGTTCATTAGTTCGACATGCTCCGTTTATTCCAATAATAAGAACAACCTGCAATGTAAAGAGTATTGTAGTAGATAAATGAATAAAATTTATATGAACGCATAATTATGCCTATCAACATTTACTAAGTATACTATTTAATTGAGATTAATATATGTACTTAAGTAGATACTGAATGTGCAACTGACTTACTTTTGCCGCCAAATATAGGGAATCGGGTTAAGAAACTTTTCAATATCAGATACTGTGAAAACCTTCGCTTTTTTTGGATGATGACCAGATGAGGCTCTTTTTAAAAATGCTACTAATTTAGGATAGGTATCGATATGTATGTCTTTTTTCATCTTTATTGTTGCTTTTAACATCGAATACGTACTCCATAGAGTGCTTGCTTTCTTGTTCTCGGATAATTCTATAAAATATGCCAGCAAAACGTTTTCTGAGAAAGTTTTGGCTCCTTTTGCTAGTCGCCACGTGTTGAACATATCGTACTGTTTTAAATACTTCTCGCGTGATTGTTGAGGTAGAAAGCTCATTTGCGCATTATTAATAGTTTCAGTCAATTCTGTTGGCGTCAAACAAACTTCCTCGTCGCTAGAATCACTCATTTTAGTTTTTCACTTGTTTTCAAGTTTCTTTTTTTTAATATAAGGTTTAACAATGACGTGAAAAAATGCCGCGTAAAGAACCGCGTACAAAGAAAATTGAAAAAAGAACACCAAGAAGGTTCCGAGTCTGAGTTTTTAACAAATTAAAAAAAAGTTGTATGATATATTCGGCACCATAGAGGTAACAGTAAATAGGTTTAATGTTTTTTTTTAATTTACAAACTTAGTGCACACGATGTTCTAAATTCAATTTAGGTACTTTATCCTCTAGAGAATAAAAACGGCTTTTCCAGTCAGATATTGAAGATTAAAAATACTCTTTCCGAGATGGTGGGATGAAAAACATTTTTTTCCTGTCTGCCTAGCCTTCCAAACTCAAATATATTTAATTTATTTATAAAATGTTAGCTGCCAGAGACAATAATCAAATTCAACCTCAACACTTACCAAGGGCACGGTTTCTATGGAGGATGTCAAATGATGTTCTTAAGATTTTTAAATCCTATCTCTACGTGTTCGGAAGTTAGGAAAAAGAACACCGTCTGCAGTAGGTTACTACGCTACTAGGCGACCTAAGATTTAGGAGGACCTGTGTGACTACTATGAATTTTCATCATGAAGACACGATCATCGATTTCGACCACGTTTGACTCATCGATTGGCCCGTTTCACGGTTATAAGAACTCTCAACTAATGAGAGCGCCAAACGCAGTCGATGCGATGAACGAGTCTCGTAATGAAAACTCATGGTAGACACACCGGTACCCTGGAAAGGTAGATGACGAATGCATAGGTGGCTTTTTAGCCGGTAAGATTCGGCACACTCTTCCGCGTCCCCGAGCGGAGGATAGTCTATAAGGATTTTTCCACTTGCCACAAAAAATACGCGCAGATTATTTTTTTAATATAGCATCTCGTAGTTGAGCTTGAGAGGTCGTGACTACTTAACCGGACTATCCCGGGCTGCCTTAAATGAATTTAAAGCCTCCAGCCAGGGCTACTAAAAACTAAGCGACTACACGCCAAGGGCACCCCCTGTGGGGTACGAACCTCAGCTTAGGGTGTCGCTAGAGAAAACAGCAAGGGGCTGGATCGAATTTTTCGCGCAGAATTACAGATCAGATTATTTATATTGGCAAGTAACGTGAAGTGTGACGTATAGTTATTGACCTACGCGTGCGAAAACGGTGATACGTACCTACGTTGTTATGATTTGAATTGAAGAAATATAGAAACCGAAAATTTGAACACGTATATTTTGTTTATTTATTTTATTGCTTCAAAATTATTTTTTAAATATTCTTCTACATCATCAACCATTTTATCGTCCCACTGCTGGGGACAGTGGTTAAGCACCAGTCTTTCAAGTATGAGTGTGTGGGTTCGATTCCAGGTCAGGCAAGTACCAATGTAACTTTTCTAAGTTATATGTACTTTCTAAGTATATCTTTGACACTAATGACTGACTACAAGGTGAAGGAAAACATCTTGAGGAAACCTGGACCTTAAGTCTGAAATCGCCAACCCACGTTGAGCAAGCGTGGGGATTACGCTCAATCCTTCTCTGTATGAGAGGAGACCTGTGCCCAGCAGTGGGACGATAAAAAGGTTGATGATGATGAAGATGATGACTCACAAACCCTATCAGTCGTTTAACTAAAATTAAATCACTTCAAGCATTTATGGTTACATTTTGGACTTTAAATGAAATAACTTTGTGAACATTTTCTGCGTAGTCAACATCGTAAAAAGATCATTCCAATCAAGTAAAATTGTTTAGAAAAAAATCATGGATACCCTTTAGGTGCGCAGTCAGTATTTTAACACAATAAAAATGAAAATTCGCGGAGTAAAGTTAAAATAGCTGAAATAACAAGAACTGTTTGAACAGGTAACTCTTCAAACAGCTCTTGTTATGTCCGCTATTTTAAATTGACTAAATATTAATTTATAATTATTAATCATTTTAAATTAATTAGAAAGATGAAGCTTGCTCGTTCTAAAGCCTGGGTACCTATAAAGAAGATCTAACAAGAAACGGGCAAGAAAATACGGTCGTTTTTTTCAAATCTTAGAATTATTACAAAATATTTCTATTTAAAAATATACAAATGAGAACGACGCAGAAAGATGTGCATATTACAAGCGTCCGCTGTATTGTAACACTTAATTTAGAAATTATAATAATCCGTGACTGCTACGAGATAACCACTCAATTCTGAGGTCCGTTCACGAAAGTAACGTAGGTATAGATCAGTACCATTCAGCTTGGTTAGGCCTGGGGTTGTAACGGAGGCCTTGTTAATGGAGGCGGAGGCGGAGGTGAAAGTAGATATAGAAAAAATTGAAACGTATGGTTAACCAAAACATTTTTTTTTAATTTTAAATACGTACATGAATAGTAGTACACTTAGTAAAAAAATATTACCTTCAAGTAATGAAAATTAAGGAGAAACAAATTGTATTTGTTGCAATCCCGTCTCGCACTAGTTGATTCTTGACCATTTCGTGCTCAAACGCGGCCGGACGGTTGTCGTTATTTATTTTATAAACCTCCGTTATAACTCCGCAAAACTTGTACGGAGTCGGAGGTGGAAGCGAAGATTCGATTTCTTGCGGAACTTCCGCAGTAACGGAAGCGGAGGCGAAGCTCGGCGAACCCTAGTTGAGCCTATTCAAATGTCTCTTTGCAACGCTGGTCAAATGTAAGAAACTTTTGACCAGTTCACTAAATTCATTCTTTGAGTCCGCCATGGGGGCCACATTATGAAAAAAAAATGTATATTAATACCAATAAATTACCCGTGAAAGAAGCCAATTTAGAGAGTTTTTAATGGTTTTTTTCAATATCAATTTTTGCGCCGCTCTTGATGAGTAGGTATACCTACTTATCTTTAGAAGGAAAACGTTCTACTTTATACACTAGAGCAAAATGTTGTACTGTAGGTATACATTAGAGTATTTTCTCGAGGATTTCAACGTTAAAGCGTACGTTCTTACGAATGCTCAACGCTGCGTTCGAGCATCGTAATTCTGGCGAGAGAGCATTTACTTATAACTTTTTTCTACCTTGTGTTCATTGTTGATGATGTGTGTTTTTGCCGTGTGGTACTTGGCTTAGAATAGTACCATCCCATATCCTCCCGTGAGTGTCGTAAGAGGCGACTAAGGGAAATTTCACGAGGGAAACATGTAGGAGCGCTTCTCCTGTGGAATATCAAATTACTGTGATCCCCAATCCGCCTGCTAAGCGTAGGCATATTATCGCAAACCCTCGCAATGCCTTGGGGGACGCCTTTGACCAGCAGTGGACGTCTATAGGCTGAGAAGAAGAAGAAGTGTGTTATTGACCGCTCGTTCTTCTAAAATCTTACTCCAATTGTAACAAAACATCCAAGTGTATACGAATTATACAATATGTAAAGAAAACCTGTCCGATCCGTGAAGGTATTGTTAGGTATCGATAACTGATTCTACTAATGTTAACCCCCCTAAAAATAAATATTATATTGCAAAAAGAGGTAACCTAACACATATGCGTTAGGCAATACATGTCCGGGCGAAGGGGACCAGGGCACGCGGCACACGGTCGCATCGCTATTCGCTCATAATAATACCATCAAAACCGGTGTTTTCACTTAAAAAAAAAACATATTTTGGGGAAGTTGGAATTAATTCGCGGAAAAAGAAAATTATTTCAAATAATTTTAATTAATATTAGTATTGTTACTATGATGATTATGTAAAATTACATATTTTATTTACTCATATGTTTACCAAACCTTTATTATCCTTATGGGTCGGACGGGGTTTTCTTTACATATTGTATATAAAATACAGCCAACATATTGGACTTCATTCGTCACTGCGTTTTTGACAACAGTTCCGGGTAAATTAAAACTTCACTAAGGCTGAAATAATCTGTCACATAAACGTCACGTTTTGTGACTTCAAACTTAAGGAGGTGAAGTACGAAGTCGACTAGGTATGCCAAATATTGGACAAAATATCAAATATGTATGACTACATTACGGCTGTCGAGAGAATGTATTTCTGACACCTGTCAGTGTGACAATAGGCTTGAGGAAACCTAGACCTTAAGTCTGAAACCGCCAACCCGCATTGAGCAAGCGTGGTGATTACGCTCAATCCTTCTCTGTTTGAGAGGAGACCTGTGCCCAGCAGTGGTACGATAAAAAGGTTGATGATGATGATGAATAATAATAATATTTTTTAAAGTTTCTGTGTTTGGATATTTGCAAATCACATAAAACATTATCTTGATTGCTACCGGCTTGGTTATTGCGTAACGCACTATCAGTAGCAATGAGTTTCATTTTGACAGTTCAACAACATTCATTGCTTTGTTTATGTTGTTGAGCAAACACATTTTTCGAATACACGAAGCAATGGACTAGCAACATGCTTCAAAACGATTCCTATTATTATTAATAATAATAATAATCTCTTTATTAATAGTAATAGTATATTACGCAATTAGGGTGCGGGACAGTAAAATGTTTAATGTGTAACATACCTCTTGTGGGATAATTTCACCCTCTAGCTTTTGCTCCCGGCTTCGTCCGCGTGAAGGTCTCAAACTTTCTAGTAAATCAAAAGGTAGTTTTACTGTGAAAATATTTAGGTTAGTAATACTTGTTAATTGTTTTTCGTACCTAAGGGTTTCGTAAATATTTATTCGTAAACAAACTTAAAAAGGTTCCAGCCTAATTCCTAATACCTTACGTAAATCTTATAAAATTGCCCCTTATACCTTACGTAAATCTATTAAAATATTCTAGAAAACTAACTGAATTAAGCCGGTGTGGGAGTGAAACAGATTATTACTAAAACTTTATTTTTAACTGCTTTTTACATTATTATGTTCTAAAATTTACAAATATAATTTATAACATACTAGCTTTCCGCCCATGGCTTCGCCCGCGTGGATGTCGGTTATATGGCGTTTCCAAGAGAAATCTTCAAAAGTACGGAATCAAAACTATCCTATGTTATTTCTCAAGGTCAACTTTATCTTTTTACCAAATTTCAATAAAACCAATTCAGTGGTTTACACGTGAAAGCGTAACAGACAGACACACAGAGTTACTTTCGCATTTATAATATTACTAGCTTTTCGCCCGCGGCCTCGCCCTCGTGAATTTCGGTTATATCGCGCTTTTAAGATTTCCCTCGGGAACATTAAAATTTTCCGGGATTAAAGGTAGCCTATGTCCTTTCTCAGGGTCTAAAGATTATCTATGCCAAATTTCATCAAAATCTGTTGAGAGTTTTAAGCGGGAAAGGGTAACGGACAGACAGACAGAATTACTTTCGCATTTGTAATATTAGTATGGATATTAGTAGGGATTTGTTTGTAAAGTAGTGTATTTACAATAATTTCAATATCGTAATGTATCTTATTACGTACTTGTGTTATAATGTAAAGTAAAACGTACGAGTTTTTTTTTAATAAAGTAGAATGCACGGCCTCCGTCTAAAACTGAACGATACCTACTTTTAAAAACCTTAGCAAAAAGTTTTTATGTCAGAATTAGTGTAAAATTTGTCAGTAGTCAATATTTCATGAATAAAATTAACTCTGGGAGATAAAATAAATAATTATTTAATTATTTTAATTAATTTTGAGTACGGTATATATAATATATTACAAACATTTATCTGTAAAAAAAAAACATATAAATATTAATTTATTTAAAAGTAATACTGGCTGTTTTTGTACCATTGCCTAAAAAAAGTTTCTATGACTGCTTCAACAAGTAATTAAAGATTTATTCTTTTCAGAAAGTCAAAGTTTTATTTATTTCCTCGCAAATATGTTTTAAAACGTCGTACGACATACGTGCGCTTTGAAAATTACAGCCTCTGTTTCCTTACAGCCTTACTACCTTCGCAATATCGCCTCGGCTGTAATTTTCAGCTTACCGCACTTATATCGTAATGTATTATTATGGGTATAGAATATGTATGTGCGGAATAATAATAACATAGGACAGCATGTGGCAATCTTTTGGGCAGTAGCGACCCCACAGACCCTATCTCCAATGAAAAGTCTTGTTTCTCACCTTTGGCTTGGCTTTATTGACCGGCTAGAGTGAACAATGACGAGGAACAGAGTTCTAACTTTTTTCTTGCCTTTATTGGCCGCCTTAAGTTGAGATTTGCAAGGAAAAATGCGCTTGGAGAAGGAAATGTTGCAGTAAGATGCTGGTTAGGATTTTGACTTGTGAGCTGTCACGCCCTTTATACCTGGGTCTTTTAGGTAATGAGTTTTTACTTATTTACATTTCCATTTTAATGATAATTTATTTTTTCGTTTTGCTTTGCTGGTATTTTGGCGTGGCTGGCATATGGTAAATAATTTCATGAATGTTGTATTTTCTTGTGTTCATTACTATACATAGTATTGTATAAAGTCGTGTGTTTTTTTAAATGAAGAGACAGCTGTGCTGCCTGGGAGTTTGTTCTGTCACTTCTTCTTCCCAGTGAAAGCATTAGGTAGTGTCGATGGGTGGACGTTTTGGGGGACTGTCTTATGTTATATTGACGCCCAAAAAGTGCTGATTTACAGCCAAATTAGAAAAAATAATTTTTAATTTTGATTTTGACTGTCTATTTGCAACAACAAATCACGTAAAAAACATACAATAAAAATTATTGGTTTCTCATTCCCAGCATACTTACAATCTCTTTTCCATACAACTTTATATTTTTGAAGTAAAACATTTTTTATTTTCGTGGTCATTAATTGGCAGTTAATGAAAAGAAAAAGCGATAGTAAAAAGAGACAGATGCCTAAATTCATATGACTTAATGTGGGAAAAAATGAGATAGAGAGAAGTATTATACTTGACTATATATCTATCGACAATTTAGGGCAATTCGTCAGAACAAAAACGAAAGCTGTAGTTTGGTTCAAATATTTCCAAATAATAGGGGAGTGCTCGTATCGAATTTCAATTATTGCACTTCAATTTTGTCTGGGCATTGTTCTTGGAATTCACAATAACTTTCCAGTGTATAATACATGATTGGAAAGTACGTTAAGTAGAGCAAAAAATGGTATATATAATCCTACATACAATAAGACTCTTGTATCATTTATCGCAAATGTAAGCTCTGGGTCTGAATAAATCTAAATAATACTAACTGCGACACGCGGTATCTCCCGCGTAAGTAGTAGTGATATAAAAAGGAGATAAAAACCTATTCTCAGGCCTAAGGAATGTGTATATACGAAATTTCATTAAAATCGGTTAAGCCGTTTTGAAAGAATTCGAGGACAAACACTGTGATAGAAGGATTTTATATATTAGATGTATATACTAATAAAATGTAAAAGTTAGATAATTCATCTTTGTATCACTATGACCATTACTAAACTGTAAAATTAACGCCTTCCCGAAATTTTATATTCTTTTCAACCTAAAACCGTAATTTTTGACGGTTTCACTTCTCATCATCATCATCATCCCAGCGTTAATCCCAGTCGCATCCGAAGCGTCCAACTGCTGATATGGCTAAACTTCGACATTTTCCGTGAAGCGACTGCCGTCTGACCTCCACAACCCGAAGGCGACATCGAAGCATTGCAGTTAGACCAATTGTTGGATTTTTGAGAGCTCCAATAACCCGTAACGACTGCCACTTAGATGTTCGCATGGCAACCGGGACCAACGGCTTAACGTGCTTTCTGAGGCACGACCAGACCAGTGCAAATATTCATATTCATAGATACAAAAACTTGCATTGTGCGGGGATCGAACACGCGCCGCCTTGCGCAGCGGCCGCCTCCGCTACCGCTACGCCACGGAGGCTGTCACGGTTTCACTTCTACCACGTTTGAATTACTCACATGCTTTTTTCTATAACAATAGTTAATAGTTAGGTATATGAGGGACTTATAAAGGATTCAATATACAAAGCATTGTTAGGTGAATGCTGCTCTCCTAGTCGGAAAGATAAACAGTCTGTCTCCTAAATACAGATTACTCCACTGTGTAATCTGTGCTTACGAGACAGTTTCGACTTTCAATTTGAGTGTCACAGCTACAATTTCAAACAGAAATGCCTAAATGAGCCTCAATTATAAAGTCACTTTGTACCCGTCAAAAGGTTTCGCAGAAAAGCCGACTGGTACCAGTCTTTCTGCGAAACGTGTACGTTCGATACACAACGTAAAATTATCTCCTTTTAATAAGCCTCGAACGAGATAGGTTTTTCGAGTGCGACCGAGATCGAGGATAAAATAATATCTCGGCCGAGACCGAGAGCCGATACCGAGAAGAGAAAAAGCGTGAAAAAGAATTGAAATGCTCAAAACGAACTGTTTTAAGAATCGAAGTTAAATAACATTGTGTTTTTTTTTTTTATAAATTATAAACCAGCGCTTGACCGCAATCCCGGCTGATGGTAAGCAGTGATGCGATCGCTGATGGTAAAGCGTGCTAGTTTATTAAGAGCCTATTCACTCTAGCCTTGAAGTCACTCAAATTGTAGTGTGACGGAAACACCGCCGCCGGTAAATCGTTCCAGTCCCTCGACGTACGCGGTATAAATGAAGAAGCAAAACGCTTCGTCCGGATCGTAGTGGTCTCAACAACGCGAGGGTGGAAAGTCGCCGTACGACGGTTCGTCCGATGGTGGAACGGAGATGGGGGAATTAAATCATGCAATTCCCTTGCACACTCGCCAGAATGCATCCTATAGAAGACCGAAAGACTAGCTACTCTACGCCTGTGCTTCAGGCTTTGGAGACCGTTTCGGGTTAAATCTGGGTCCCCAATCAGCCTTTTCGCACGCCTCTCCACTGAATCCAAAGTAGCTAGATGACATTTCGCAGCACCAGCCCAAATGTGGTTGCAGTACTCCACACACGAGCGGACCTGTGCTTTGTAAAACATTAGAAGCTGCCCCGGTGTGAAGTACCGCCGGACCTTTGCGATGACGCAAAGTTTTCTAGCAGCCACCATGGCCTTGGACTCAATGAACCTCTCAAAGTTTAGCTTCGAGGAAATCTCAACTTCCAAAAGCTGAAGGCGGTCGGTGCACTCCAAGGATACATTCCGAAAAGTAGGAGCCAAGGTGAACGGGCTCCTTTTGGCGGTGAAAAGATACGCCTGTGTTTTGGCGGCATTGAATGCTACAAGATTGGCTTTGCCCCATTCGGAGACTGCCTGTAGTGCAGCACTTGTACGCTCTACCATAGCCTCTCTTTCGGACCGGATTGATTCCTTACTAGCCCGAGCTGAGATGGGCGATGACGGAATAACGGCCTTAGGGCCCTTCAGAAGTTATTTAATTCCGTCATAGTCGAGGGAAAAACGCCACAGGCACACCAGAAGTGTGGTGGTACTCTTTTTCAAAAAGGGTGACAACTCCCTTTTGAAAAACTACAGACCCATCTCACTTCTGAGTCATGTCTATAAGTTGTTTTCGAGAGTCCTCACGGATCGTCCCGCCTGCAGGTTTGACGACTTCCAGTCTCCCGAACAAGCCGAAAAGGCTTTAGCACAGTAGACCGCATACATACGCTGCGGCAGGTTATACAGAAGACCGAGTAGTATAACCTACCCCTTTGCTTGGCGTTTGTGGACTACGAAAAAGCCTTTGATTCGATTGAGACCTGGGCTGTACTGCAGTCTCTCCAGCAGTGCCAAGTAGACTATCGGTATATTGAAGCGCTGAAGGGTTTGTACGAAAACGCCACCATGTCAGTCCCAATACAGGACCAGACATCGAAACCAGTACCTCTGCAGCGTGGTGTCAGACAGGGAGATGTTATCTCCCCGAAACTGTTCATCGCTGCATTGGAGGATGTCTTCAAGGTTACGGACTGGAAAGGACTGGGAATCAACATCAATGGCGAGTACATGACACACCTTCGGTTTGCTGATGATATCGTAGTCATGGCTGAGACCGCGGAGGACCTAAGTGCAATGCTCGAAGACCTCAGTAGAGCCTCCGAGCGAGTCGGTCTTAAAATGAACATGGACAAGACGAAAGTCATGTCTAATGCCCATGTTGTACCGACTCCTATAAAGATTGGAGACTCTGTTCTCGAAGTTGTTGACAGTTATATGTACCTGGGACAAACTATCCAGTTAGGAAGGTCCAACTTCGAGAAAGAGGTCAATCGTCGAATCCAACTCGGCTGGGCTGCATTCGGGAAGCTACGTATAATCTTCTCGTCCGAAATACCGCAGTGTCTCAAGACAAAAGTCTTCGACCAGTGTGTGTTGCCAGTGATCATCATCATCATCTCAGCGTTTATCCCGGTTGCATCCGCGGCTTTCACGTTGGAGCCCGGGGTCCGCTTTCCTGCACATTCTCCTCCATTTCGCACGATCTTTAGCATCCTGTGGTATAAGTTTGTTGGCACGCCTGTCATCTCTTACAACGCCAAACCAGCACTTCTTTGGTCTACCCCGCTTGTTCCGGCCCGGCGGAGACGCCATGGCAAGACATTTGTTACCCACGTAACATGCCGGTTTCCGTAAGACGTGGCCGTACCAGCGTAGGCGACCCTCCTGCAGTTTGTCTACAATGTCACGGACACGAAGGCTGCCCCGGATGCGGGAGTTCCTGATGCGGTCTTTCCGCGTAACTCCACACATCCACCGCAGCATATTCATCTCCGTGACACGCAGCTCCTGCTTGTGTCGCTCAAGCACAGGCCACGCCTCACTGCCATACAGGAGAACAGGTCTAATGATGGTTTTATAGACCTGCCCCTTAAGCTTAACCGGCATTTTGGGGTCACAAATGACACCTGTCACCTCACGCCATTCCGCCCAAGCTGCGAAAATACGTGCCTTGCCTGACCCCAAGTATTTAAACTGGTCCGTGCACTCGACCATACCTCCGCCTATGCGCACAGACGTGGGGTCTGTCGTGTTGCTGGCCAAGTATACGGTCTTCGCCACGTTGAGTTTCAGACCTCCGTTCTCAAGCGAGTCCTTTCACGCATTCACACGCCGCACCAACCGTTCCCTGTCCGCGTCCGCCAGCGCGATACCGTCAGCATACATGAGTAGCCAGGGAGGCTGCTCATGTGAGTCCTTGACGCTGTCCGACAAGACGTCTAATATCACGGACAACAACAGAAACGGACTAAGGACGGATCCCTGGTGTTGCCAGTGATGACTTATGGAATTGAGACGTGTAGCGAACACGTCTCAATTCCAAACAATGGGCCTTATAAGAACACTCAAAGTCACTCAAAGGGCAATGGAGAGGGCTATGCTTGGCGTTTCACTGCTGGATCGAATCAAGAATGAGGAGATCCGCAGAAGAACGAGAGTAACCGACATAGCCCGAAGAATTGCAACACTAAAGTGGGAGTGGGCTGGACACATTGCCCGTAGGACCGATGCCCGATGGGGCCGACGGGTTCTCGAGTGGCGACCCCCGACAAGGTGGGTAGGCCCCGGACAAGGTGGACCGACGACCTGGTGAAGGTCGCGGGAAACCGCTGGATGCGGGAGGCGCAGGACCGGTCGTCGTGGAGAGCCTTGGGGGAGGCCTATGTCTAGCAGTGGACGTCTTTCGGCTGAAATGATGATGATGATGATGATAGCCCGAGCTTCCGGCAGGTATCTCTCCACAACTGTGCTATCATCTGCATACCCATAGATGGCGGGCATCAGCAGATCTTTAATATGCAGCAGGAACAGAGTTGCAGAGAGAACAGACCCCTGAGGAATACCGGCATTGGTCGACATGGGCTCCGATTAGCATTCGTCTACAACAACTCGGAGGGAAATTTGTTTGTTTATTTATTTACGTAACCAACAGCGATACATAATATATTTTACAAGTATGAGTATTACTTTATAATATTATGGCCAATAATAGGTTTCCCTGTGTAACTGGAAAGTATAATTTTAACGAATGCGAACAGACTAATATCAAATACACACATACACAATTAAAACTAATAAAACAATACAGAAGAATAAACAATACATAACACAGTTAACAATTATGAAATTGAATTTAAAACAAATGAAGTAGGACATTGACAGCAGAAGATAGAAGAAAGAGATGAAGAAAATTAGTTGGTTGTCCTTTATCTGCATCTATAGTTTCGACTATTCGTTTTTTGAATGTATGTTTATTATGGTAAAATAAATCCACTTTTGAGAATTCTGAGTTATACGCTCGAGCAATGCGAGTCAGTATAGTCAGTTGTTTGCTTTTTTGCACCGATTGCTTTGAAATTTTGCAGACGTAAGTCCGGATTAAATAATAGCGTTCTTTTTATTCTAGAAAAATGTTATATTTCCGAAGGAAAACAAAAAAATTGTTACCTTCATACCAGTTCGGTGATAGATGGTGCTGTGTGTCGTTTAAAACAAAGTAATTTATATTGCAACCGATTAGGTATTCACATTTAAACTTGCAAGTTAAATGATATAATAATTAATCCCCGAAAATGGGGAATCTAAAAAGCGCGATATACCTAACCGAATTCCGCGCGGGCGAAGACGCTGGCGGGAAGCTAGTATAACATAAAAACAGAAAAATTTCGGCATTTTTGCCCTTCAAAGAATATCGCCTCTCGTCATACAATTATTCAACTTTTCTGAACAGTTGTTCATTTACTACGCTAGTAGGCGGCGCAGATACAATGTTATTTGCTGCCGGTCTAAGCACCGTATAAGGCGAAGAAACCAATATTCGAAAATATTATCATTTTTTTGCAGTTTTGAATCTCTAAGACAGCTACTTACAATCTCGGAATCTTGGCTATAATTAGTTGAGAAACGAGACAAACTTCTCGGTTGGATTTGTAATCGAGAACAAAATGCTCGGCTACAAATCGAACCAAGACCTAAACCGAAATCTCGGTCGAGCCTTACCTTTTAAAGCTGAGATGGCCACTTTGGATTCAGTGGAGAGACGTGCATAGAGGCTGATTGGTGACCCTGATCTAACTCGAGTCGGTCTCCAAAGCCTAGAGCACAGGCGTAGAGTAGCCAGCCTTTCGGTGTTCTATAGGATGCATTTCGGGGAGTGTGCGATGGAATTGCATGATTTAATTCCCCCATCTCCGTTCCACCAGCGGACGACCCGTCGTACGGCTGGTTTCCACCCTTACGTTGTTAACACCACTACGATCCGGACGAAGCGTTTCGCCTCCTCCTTTATACCGCGTACATCGAGGGACTGGAATAGTTTGCCAGCGGCGGTGTTTCCGTCGGACTACAATTTGAGTGTCTTCAAGGCTAGAGTGAATAGGCTCTTAATAAACTAGTGCGCTTTACCATCAACGACTGCGTCACTGCTTACCATCAGGCAGGATTGCGGCCAAGCGCTAGTTTATAATATAATTTAAAAAAAAAAAAGATAACATATAATCATAATAAAATATCTTACTCATAGTCAATCTGTTATTTGCATTGCCCTTTTTCACAACAATTCACAGTATTGTAAATGAACAAACACGCGTTATTTGAATGGCAGAAATAGCAGAACCACCTGTTGCGATTATTCGTTCTAGGAAATTATCAAATCACTTTTCCTGCTCTGGGCCAGAGTTCGACTAAACTAAAAACCCACCCAAATTATTTTTTTTAATTTGCCCGTGTCATTCGAACAAACATGTTGCTCATAGGGTTGATCCCTTCACTGTGTGCTGACATCTCAATAGCCGGATCCACACCAGATGATCCAAAATGGATCGGCGATCCCGTGATCCGTGGTTCTAGATCCTGATGCGTGAGGCGTGGATCATTCTAGGTCGATCCAACAGAAAGCTTTTGCGATCCTGACTGGCTGCTTCAACGCGCTCCTGCCGATCCATACTGAATCAGTTGAAGCCATTTTTTTCTTTAGTTATTTTGTTGGAGTATTGTTCATTTGCCGACTAATTGCCCACCAGGTATCTTCTCTTACACCTCTATTTGTGTAATTGATATAATTAGGATCTCATAAACATTTATTCTCCCTATATAGGGAAATTAAAAGGATACATTGCAAACGGCGGATCACCGACCAGATCGCGCGCGCCAAACGGTTGACGCCGTATTGTGCGTTAATAAAATATAAGGGTTCCGTTTTTTGCCATTTGGCTACGGAAACTTAAAAACCGACACACAACGATCGCACGCGGCGAGGAATGTGCGTTCTCCGCCGCGCACATGGATCGCGCGCGGCTCGTCTACACTTCACGCTCCGTGGAGCGCGCTCCAAGCCGCACGCGATCGGATCGCTTTGGATTGTCCGGTGTGGATCCGGCTTTTGAGGCTTAGGGCGGGTTGTTTCACGTTCACTTAACGCATGCGTAAAAGTTAAAAATGGTGCTAACCATCGTCAAGTCAAAAAATGAGTTGTTTCACAATACGTAAACGTTAACGCGCGCAAAAAAAGATACGATTACGATAACTGACGGGTTGTTTCACGTTCATTTAACGCATGCGTAAAAGTTAAAAATGGTGCTAACCATCGTCAAGTCAAAAAATGAGTTGTTTCACAATACGTAAACGTCAACGCACGCAAAAAAATACGATTACTTTAACCGATGCTCTGAGCACTGGTTAACGTAACTTATGTCAAGTTGTGTTTAGTCCGCCGTGGTGTCAATTAGTGAAAACAACATAAACTCCCTTTTGTATTCGCGAGTTTGGTCTCTAATTGACGATAGTAGGTAGTTCATCTGATGATGATACAAGTACCGTAAAAAGAAAAAGAAAGGTGTTTAGCAGCCCAAGTTCTGTTTTTTTTTTTTTATATTACTGTTGTTGTCTGTTTCTTTACAGAACAACACATCTTTATATTTTTCAAGCGAAGATTGAAAGCGATCTTTCTCATTTTTTGTGAAGTTAGTGAAATGAAATGAAATCGTTTATTAAGCAAGTAGGATCACTGATCACTTTTACACGTCATGTTTTATTTTTTTCCGTTCTCTAAAAAAAAATATGTTTACATTATAGAATATACGTGTTTTGTTAGATTGCAATGTTTAACATATACCTACTTATTAAGGCCTTAAACATAGTAACTATGTTTAAGTGTATGTAGTAGTACGAGTGAGTGTAGTAATTTACTTACTTTGGTGTGTATGGTGGGGGTTATATAAATAATAAATAAATATATACGGACAAATCACACAGATTGAGCTAGTCCCAAAGTAAGATTGAGACTTGTGTTATGGGATACTAACTCAACGATACTATATTTATAATAGATACATATATAGATAAACATCCAAGGCCCAGGCCAATCAGGAAATGATCGTTTTCCATCATGACCTGGCCGGGGTTCGAACCCGGGGCCTCCACGTCGCAAGCAGGCGTGTTGACCGCTGCGCCACGGAGGACGACAATGTTTATGTTTGGTTACTATGTATTATACCTTAGCCGGCTATTAATATTGTAACATATAATTGTTTTTTGTCCCAAATATATAAAATAAAAATAAAATGTATCCATTTTTCGTCAAAGTAGGTATAGCTTTTCTATAGGTACACAGTTTTCTAGTATAAACGGACTTAATTTATAAAATGGCACTAAGTTATTTCCCACAACAATAAACAATAATACCAAGAAAGTTAGATAAACTACAGCACATGACAGTCGCCTAGATAAAATTTGCTGGGGCGATGTATGTGGCCGGGCCCGCCGGGTACATCGTTGCAACGCAATATATTCGTGCGCAGACGATGTAGCATCGGGGCGCTGTCGGTAAAGTGGCGCGCTTCAAAGGACTTGTCGCGACAATATTCGCTGGAGTAGTCACACACTCACACCTACGTCACTTCAGTGTCGTCCAGACTTTGAAGTAGGACTGACGTTCTTTTTGCATATTTTTTACATTGTTTTTGTTTTATTTGTTGTGTAAACATGTAATAAATAATAATTTATTGACATATAATGCAAAGCCACTGCTTCCTCCATCGTCGCGGCCGCACAACTAAACAACGAATATTCGCCGTAGGCCGATTTCTGAATCTTCGCCCGCCAATGAGAAGAACATCGTGTATGTCTGACAAGGACAACAGATATTTTGCGCGCCAACGCGACACGAATCTTCGCCTGCTAATGTAGCGCCGGCATTTAACGAACGTTAAACATCATCAAAGTTACGTTAACGGACGTAACTTTTTGACGTACGTATGTTACGATAACCAACCGTTTGAAACAACCCGCCCTTAGTCCTTACCACCAGCGCTTGCAATAGCCTTACGCACTCTTTCGCTTTCTATAAGTATGAAAGAAGTGTTTTCAAAATGTGTTGTACTAAATGATCTCATCATCATCATCATCTCAGCGTTAATCCCAGTCGCATCGGAAGCTTTTACGGCTTTGGAGTCTGGGGTCCGCTCTACCAGTCTAACTGATGATTTTGGCTAAACTTCAATATTTTCCGTAAAGCGCCTGCCGTCTGACCTCCACAACTCGAAGGCGATATCGAAATACGCGTACTAAATGCTATACTTTCTGTAAGTAGGTAGGTACAAATACTTTTAAAAGTCATTTTTTTTTACCGACCTCATGTTCTTGCTAAGCTCAGAGCATAATAATTATAAAGATATAACATATACCTTAACAGCGGCAGCGCCAGACCATCAGATAAATGACACTTAGATCTATTAGCTGGAATTTAAATTGAGCTCGCCCGAGATAGCCTAGACGAACATGACGTCATAGACAAGCTGTTCGACATGCCGCCGGAGTCGTATTTGTCACGTTTTGTATCCCAGAGCGTACTCATATCTATGAGGTAGTATTGGTAAACAGAAATGGTTTGTCAAAACAAGCATAATAAAAATATTAAAAATAAATTTTTATTTCGGCCCAGAGAATCCATAAAGTGTTAGTAATATTAAAAAGAAAAACAACTTATTACCTAGTGTTAGTACCCACCATCCTCTGTATAAATTGTTTTATATGTAATTGGAGAGCCGAAACTCTCCGATACAGTTCTTAGGATGCTGTAGGGACTGTCTCTCACTCTCCGCAGGAGTGACGCTATCTTTTTGCGCATAATCGCGTGAAACCCGTCGGTACGAGCAAGCGCAAACATTCCCGACGCGCTGCAGCAGCGAGGAAGTCCCAACAACATCCTGAAGCCATTGTTATATTGGACGCGAAGGACATCCAGCGACATTACTAACTTTACTTTACTTACACATCTTCATTTTAATGACATCTAAATGGGATGACAGATAAATAGGTATAGGTATAATGGATAGATAAATAGATATACAAGCGAAATCATTAAAGTTATCCATACTTCTATGTTTTATATGGGACAGTTGCTGTTTCGACCTGTCTGTTACATCGGTACTCCTGAATGGCTGGATAGACTATAACCGGAGTTGGGATACAGTATACATTTTTCTTCTGGCAGTTCAAATTCGACCTGGACGCGGGCTAAGCCACCCTATTTGTCTTTCAGGCTGAATGAATAGAATCATACTGTTTATTGCTTAATCGGCGCGCTCTTGAGGCCTATGATGGCAAGAGGTCCCTATAAGAGGCCTGCTAACACTTGCTTTGAAGTGAGAGTTAAATGTGAAATCGAACACTAACACTGATATGTATATAGTTAAAAATGTTGGCTAAGCGCATAATAAATTTAGAGGAAAAGTTGTAAAGATACCAACTATTGAATAAAAAACACCAAAACTGTTTAAGAAATTAAATTTTAAGTACCAAGTGTGAATGGTACAGGAGTAAACACTGGTTTTTTAAAGATTTGACGAGATACTACAAAAATATATCCTCAAAAATAAAACATACTGTAGTAGTACGGGATATTTTTAAAGAGTCAACAAAATAGTAGGTATAAATATGTGTATATCATATTTTTATTCTGAAAAAGACAATCCCTAAGTGGTAAATGTAAAAATGAATTAAAAACAACCCATAAGTGGTAAATGTAAGAATGAATTAAAAGCAATCCCAAAGTGGTAAATGTAAGAATGAATTAAAAGCCCTCCCTAAGTGGTTAATGTAAGAATGAATTAAAAACAATCCCTAAGTGGTACATGTAAGAATGAATTATAAACAACCCCTAAGTGGTAAATGTAAGAATGAATTAAAAGCAATCCCTAAGTGGTAAATGTAAGAATGAATTAAAAAATCGTGTCAGGAGAGCGCAATTAGAAATTTTAAGTTAAATCTCATACAACGTTACATTTAAATTAAACCAAACCAGCATTTTCTTTAAAAAATCATAAGAAGGTCCGTATAATTATAGGTATTAATAAAACTATATAAGAAAACAGTAACACAAAACAGAAGAAACAAAAATCAGTTTCAATGGTTGGCATATAACCGCGAACACAACCATTGTATCTATTTTTAATGGAGGATTAAAAGAAGTGTGATTTTATACATATATGTGAAACAAAATTTATGAAAAATGTACGGACGACAGCAGGTCAAGCTATCCCAAACTATCAAATATTCCCAATCAACCATGAGCCTTAATGCTTTATATAGATAAAGTTAAAAATCTAATAAAGAAATCTGACATTTTGTAGTAACCTGATGTGTTATTATGTATTCGGTAATGTAAGTACTTTGTATCTATCTCATTTTAAGTAAACTGTTAATAAATTTATAATAACAAATCTCAAATGAAGCAATTGGTACAACATTAGCCTGATCCCCGGAGGACATTTGTTCTTTGCACTTTGAGCATAATAATTTCCTCTTCCGACACTCATGTATCAAAGCACTTTACATTAAGTAGGACCTTTATACAAAGTAAATAAACTGTCCTTAAAATTTTCTTTCCGAATAATTTATGTACTCAGCCTCGATGAAGATAAAAATATTTTTCCTTTTAATTTCGCGTCGCCGCGACGAGCGGCTTCCGACACAACATGCAGCTGTGAAACGCTATTTATTTTGTAAAATATTTACCATTACTGTAAGTTTAGAGCTTGAAAAGAAATAACCTGGTACCTTAAAGGTTTCTTGATGTTTGAGAACTTTATAATGTTGAGAAAATTGCGTATCGACAAGCATTGCATTTTGCGTTGTCCTACACTAGGAGTTACTCCTGTATCGTGACTGCGTTATCAAACATTTAAAGTCACATACACAAAGAACTAGTCCCGGAAGAACTACCGGTAGGCCATGTAAATATTTGTTTTTGGAACCGAATTCGCGACACGCAGCGCAGCAGTCGATCGCTCAGCCAGCGAGCAAACCATGTCGTCGTAACGTCGTTTTTGATGACACCCCGCTAGAAGCTGGATCTACTCGGTACTCGACAGAAGTTACCACCTACCAGACAATGTCTTGCCGGCAAGCGATTCGTCGTGTTCCGGCATGATGTCTGGTAAAGCCGTATAGAGGACGGGTCTGAGCAGTTGTGTTGCGATGTGTGCAGGGTTCGATGCACCAAATGTTGTGTCGGGAGTTTGATCATCGAGGGTCTCAAGATTAACTCTAGCGCAACATCGTTGGTCGTGTTGTTGGATTTAACATTCCACCACCTCGCTCAACTGCCGTCTTCCTTCCTATTTACTTAGTTTTTTTTTGAGTGAATCGGTAGGTAGGCTTAATAAACTAGTGGACACGGAAACACGGCTGCTGGCAAATTGTTCCAGTCCCTCGATGTATAAAAGGCGATGCGAAAGGTTATACACGTCTAGGCATTTTTTTCTCTCTAAGAAATGTCGATTTCGACAAGATGGTTTTTCTCTTGGCCGTTTTGAAACCACTACTGCTAGTAGATTTTTTACTAATAGTAATTTCACGAATTCAAGTACGCGCCTGGCTTAGATCGTACAACTCTTTAGTCGTGGCCGTTACCAAAGGACTATCATTGCTCAAACATATTTAAATTACAAAAAAAGAACAAATTTTTGACATAATATGAACCTGTGATGTAAACTCACACTAAATAACAGTCCTTGAATAACAATGCTACATACACATTACATTGCAAATCATGCAATCAATTTGCAAATACATGGTAATGATTTCCCTCCAACTTTTGATTCACTCACTTAGATGATCTATTTGATATGTATTTCTTGTCTCACACCGGCTTCATTCACGTGAGGTCGGAATTGAAAGGAAGATTATCCGTAAATCCACGAATCCTATTTGCGAGACCGACGGCGATAAAAAGGGAAGTTCTATGGAAATTAGATAGGTGTCAAAAGACAGAGTTTTTCTAAATTTTGATTATTGTCACGGTTCTAGATAGCTGTAGGTTACCCTTTAGTTTGTTTAAAGGTTTTGGTGGACTGTTGAGTGATTGTTTTTTTTTATAAATTATGTAGTGCTTAACCACAATCCCGCCTGATGGTAAGCAGTGATGCAATCGTTGATGGTATAGCGCGCCTATTTATTAAGCCTAATTACTTAAAAAAAACTTAGAATAGGAAGGAAGACGGCAGTTGAGCGAGGCGATGCAATGATAAACTCAACAACACGACCAACGATGCTGCGTCAGAAGGAGACTGATCTGGAGACCCTTCACGACCAAACTCCCGACACAAAGACATGGTGCATCGTACCCGACACACATCGCAGCACGATTGCTCAGACCCGTCCTCCGTACGGCTGTACCAGAACACGACGATCATGCCGGAACACGACGAATCGCTTGGCGGCAAGACTTTGTCTGGTGGGTGGTAACTTCTGCCGGCAGCCGATATTATGGCCTACCAGCTGCCGCGGGCCCTTACATAATCATAGTATAATGTGCCCACTGTTGGACACAGGCATCCTTTCGGAGAGAGGGAGTGGGCCGTAATCTGTCACGCCGGCCCAGTGTGGGTTGCATGCAGACCTTTCTTCTTCTTCTTCAGCCCATAGAGGTCTACTGCTGGACAAAGGCTTTCCTCGATGACCGATATCGGCTTCCCGCGACCTTCACCGGGTCATCGGCCATCCGCATCGACCTTGTTGGGGGCAGGCCTTTACCCAGACCTTAGGTGACCTAAATATACATATCTTTATCATAAAATAGTACTTAATAAGCATGTTCTTGTGCTGTTTTGTGGTATTTTTGTAACTGTAAATGGAAGAAGACTTCTGGAGAGGAAGACGTCTTCTTCCATGACGACGCGCAACCGGTGGATAACAAATGTGTACCCACGAACACCTTGAAATTAACGTTGCAGTACGACTCCAGTATAGCGATGCGGGATGGCGAGAGGTTTCATTCGATTGTTTCGATTGTTCAAATATCTCGATGGTCCTCTATTGTTTCAACTTGGACTCGAGTCCGACTCGGTCTGTTATCGCGACGGGCTCACGAGTCACCGCGTGTTCATTCGAGAGCAATCGAGAGTTATTCCTCGATGGTTTAGACGCGAGTTTTTTTGTCTTGCGTTGTGTTTGCGAATCCAAACTAATTTTTTTAACAATTGAAAATATGCAGTACCGCGACGGGAATAAATTAACGTTAGTAGTTGACTTACTTACGATTAATTAGAAGAAGTCGTAAAAATAAAACAATAAAACATATCAGGGGATCTTATTGAATCTGTTTTATTTTTATTAATTAGACATGACGTAGAAATTTAAACGTAAAATCTGTCGGGTAAAAAAACTAGCGAAAAATGAAACACTGCTGCATCGTAAGTAAAGGTACAAATAAATGTTCACAAATTACGCGCGGGTCGCACGACTTGACTCTGAAATGCACCTCGACTCGATGCATGCAATCGACTGACCTCCCTCGACTCCCGTCTCCCTCGTTCATCGAGTGGAGCGAGACTCCATGATTCGTACAATTGAAAACCGGCGGTCAATTCCATTGACTCGAAACAATCGAAAAACAACTCGATTGTTTTGTAGAAAGGCGAGTCGATGGTTGACTCGATAGTTTATTTTAACGACTACTACTACTACTAACGACCATCGCTACTCCAGTAACTGTATCCTCGGCGTGTACTCCGTCTTCTGGCACACGTACCTGGCCACCTACTATGAACTTCGCCTTAATGATGTATTATAGATGGGAGATGTAGGTTGTTAAGCTCTTAGGAAGACTCAATGAAAGTATTTTGATTGTAGACTTCACAGTAGGTCGACCCTCATAAATCCCTTGGATGGTTTTACGAAATGAAAACGGGCATTACATTAATGGATCGACTGTTTTTTCATAATCCCACAAATCCATAAAGAACAAATCTTGTTAGCACTGCTCACTAACAATCGAATAAAATGGAATTACTTCGCGAAATATTGGCGCAGCAAAGGCCAATACAATACCACCACTCAAAAGCTGTGTTAAGCCCACAAAAGTTATTGTCCAGTTATTTTTCTTTTATTGGATATAAAAGCTGAAGTTGATTTATTCTTAGCCACAGAAATGATTATGGAGACGTTAAAATACGGTTTTGAAATGGCTTCGAAGTCAGAAGCAGGACAATTCAGCAATAGTTAAAACAACCTATCTGGAAAAGGTGATCTTCTATACCTACGTTTATAATTAATCTGTAGACGTATAAATTCTGTAGACTGAAAATATGAAAAAAAAAATGAAGGGCAGGGGATGTCATTAGACCGACACCCAAACCAAAAATGTGATTAAAAAAAATTGTCTGTCTGTTTGATCAGTCATTACGCAAAAACTTCCTGTTCGATTACGATGAAGCTTGGTACAAATATTCTTTTAATGTCCTGGGCACCACACTGGGTACTTTTATCACGGAAAAGTATGTAATTTTATTAATATATATACAATGAAAAAAAACTTAATTTTGCGGTTCAATCCCTAGAACCGATTACTATACTAACCGCAAATATAAGTTTGTCGTAGGTTTCGTCACTCGCGGTGGAGTTCGCTAATGGGCGCCGCTGCACACGCCTAAGATTATATACTATATTTTGTCTTATGATACAATTTCGCTCGCCATACAAGTCAATGGACTATCACACACTACGATAATAATAATAATTATTTCCTATTTTCGATATTTTATAATTCTATTAGTTATAATAATTAGTCAATCGTATAGAGATTAGATTTTAAGAATTTTGCTCATTTATTGATTTTAGATTGGTTATCATCAGAAATAGGTTTATTTATTTTCTGTTATTGGATACTGTTTTTTTTTAAATTTGGTAGGTATTTAGGTTTACTTTTATAAGGCGTAGGGCGTATAAATTTTAATTTCAAGTATATTTAGGTAGTATATTTGATAGTGTGTATTTTTAATTAATAACCTACGTTACAAGTAGGTAATTAAATAAAAATAACAAATACATAGGAAGTATTCGTATAGATATTCGTTTTTAGGGATATTGCTTATTCATTAGTATTAGTGTAGGTAGGCGATAGATGTTAGGGCTCTTCTATAAAGATAGTCTTAAAGATTTTGTAATTAGATACAAAGGGCCCGCGCCGGGACAGAAGTATTAATACCGGTATGCTCAATAGATAACGTTTTTCACAAATAGCAGTTATGTATTAAAAAAAATCATTGATAAGTTTGGTCGTCCACGTGAATGAAGTCGCGGGCACAGCTAGTTAATTCAAATTATTATTTATCACTACATTTATGAAACAAAATCACCCTACCGCATCTTTCAGTTTTGACGCCATAAACCCAAAAGGTACCAAATGGATGTTAATACGGATTTCATCAATGGGCGGAGTGATTCATGAGGAAGGTTATGTGTTTTGAATTGGCTAAAATATGACGAGGATTGTTGAAGGTGTCAGAAATAATCACGCCGCCAGCGAGATTGACTGACGTGCACCACCTCGCTGCGTAATCCAATAGAGAAATATAAAAACAACGTATACATGAGATATTTTAGACATACGCGCCGGTAGAAATGCGTACATAAGCTAGGTATCGTATAAATATTTCCTAAATTATTAGATCTTACATAAAATGTCGTGGTGGCCTATTGGTTAAAACACCAGCCTCTCAAGTATGAGTGTGCGGGTTCGTATTTACTATTGCAACTTTTGTAAAGTTATATGTACTTTCTAAATATATCTTGGAAACCAATGACTGATTAAAGGTGAAGTAAAACATTTTAAGGAAACCTTCTGAAATCGCCAACTCGCATTAAGCAAGCGTGTTCATTAAGCTCTATCCTTCTCTGTATGAGAGGAGACCTGTGCGCAGCAGTGGGACGATAAAAAGGTTGATGATGATGATGACATAAAATGTACCTCAGAAAAAGTCTACCGATTTTCACTCATTTCTGACTTTAAAGGAAAATAAGCTAATCACGGACAGACCACTAAAAGAACCTGCCTCCTATGACCAATTTTTTTTACTTTATTAATCATTGCGACCGCTGATAAGATGGAATAGCGGGCTCATCACTTGACCATATATGACCATTATTAGGTGACAACATACGATATCGTTGGTGTTCAAAAGAGTTTTATTCATAGACTAATGATTACAAGATGAGAGAAGACCTATTTAATAACAGTACGGTTTCTGAAATACTATGCTCTTACCGCCATTACATTTGTATCAAAACCTTAAGAGAAAATCGCTTTCGAATCTTGAGTAAATGTATAGCACATTACTCCAGTCAGCTGCCAAGAGGCATTGATGGACGAATGTGAAAATGTGGTCGGAAGCGGAATCGAGGCATACATGCGTACGTGAGTCCATCAAAATGCGTGGTTGCGGCAAAGGCGTGTTCAATTTTTCCCAAATATTGCGCGGGAATTCAAAATAAGTATAATAATAAGTATAACAATACTTTTCACAAGACTGTATGATCAGGGTTCAGTTGTCGGTCCTTATTTATGGAATTTGGGTTTTGATGATTTCCTCGCGATCCCGCTTCCTTGCGGCTGTTCACTTACTGGTTACGCGGACGATGGCCTACTGCTCATTCAGTCAAGTACCCGAGCTGGACTTGAGAACTTGGCCAATACTTGCCTAAATCTAATATCTCAGTGGGGTGTAAAAGCCTAGCGTTTGCGCCGCATAAAACCTATCAACTTCTACTAAAAGGTAATCTTAAATCATTGCCTACTATTAAATTTAATAACGTTTCCGTTAAAAAACAGCAATCCGTATGCTACCTTGGTATGGTCTTAGAAAGGAATTTTTCATTTATCGAACATATAAACATAGATGGCGAAAAAGCTAAAAGGAACTTTTATGCCCTAACTAGAATATCCAAAGCAACTTGGGGTCTATCATTCCTAACTTTAAAAACTATATATGAAGCTACCTACTTAGGATGTATGTGCTACGGTACACCTGTTTGGGCCGATAGGGCCAGCATAGGGGCGGCGCGACGTAAACTGCTTCAAAGCCAACGTTTGGCATTGATATTTTTATGCAAGGCGTATAAAACAGTCAGTAGGTACTGAAGCCTTACCCGTTCTAGCAGGTGTACTTCCAGTCGATCTTGAAGTACAGCGACGTGCTTCAATGTACTACTCCGCGAGGGGGGAGGCCATGGACACTAACTTTGTTACACAACGCGACCTCAATAGAATTTCTAGATTATTTAAACCTCAGACTGACGTCTGGGAGGACCTCTTATCCGAATGGCAAAGTAGTTGGGATAATTCCATCAAGGGCGCCGCACCTCCATCTGTTCTTTCCATCCGTTGGCGATCGGCTGACTAAGACATGGCTGGAGGTTGACCACTGCGTTGCCCAATTTCTCACAGGTCATGGTAACTTTAAAAGTAAACTGCATTCTTTTAAACTTGTTCCTTCGCCTTTGTGTCAATGTTCTACATCGAACTGTGAATTTGAACAGTCCGCACATCACATCTTGTGGGAGTGTATTCTTTGGCAGAATGAACGCAATATTATGTTGGATAGTGTAAAGTTACATCCGGAGTTGTTTATTATACGGACCTTGTAGAAACTAGAACTAATTTTTATTATTGGAATCAATTGTAACAGCACATACCTACTTAGGACCCATTAACTTAATCAAATTTTATTCCGTGGTGTCTGGCAATCTGGGCTTCTCCCAGTTGCAATAATGTCCCTTTGTGCCGATTGGCCTAGTTCTGTTCTGTCTCCTGCTTATTATGGAGGGAAGTGGAAAAAATATCTTTTTTCTTACTCCTCCGCTATTCTTTTCTGATTAATTTCGTTGCGGGACCCAAGACAGTTGAAACGTTTCTCCGGGACTCGTCGATCTTCATTGCTCGGCGTTTTTCTGGCGGTCTCCACTGTTGATTCTGGCTTTCAGGAGTTGCAATGGGTTGGGAACAGTGTGGCGGGTTTTGTCTAAGACAGTGTGATCATTTGTTTCTGTATACAAGATTTTGTTTAACTGGCATCGTTTCTTTCTTACTTTTTTGGCACCGCACGGTTTGGTGCATTAAGCCGATGTCACGTAATGAGTTGTTCATGTCGAAAAAGACGGCCACGTGAACCGTCTACGAGGTTGGTTTGAGGCAAAGTAATGTAAGGCCACTATGCTGCGATATCTCAATGCTCTTTATGAATTATTTACTGAATGCACTTTTTACTACATAAATCACGCACTTTTATTTAGTAAGCAACACTGATTTAAAAAGCCCAATAAAAAATGAGCGTGACACTCAGCTTAACTTTCCCCCTGGCATCGTTCGTATATATAATGTATTTATTTTAAACAGTTTTATTGCGAACCAGTTCCTTTTAATAAAAAAATGATAAGTTACCTTCTTGGTACCATTCGAAGTATAACAATAAGCCGAACTTTCGGCTTATTGTTACATTACACAATCAATATGAGTTTTCATAGTTATTTGTTCGACCACTGAACACGACAAATATGGATTTTAAACTAACTTTGCCGGATTCTGCTCGCAATTATTTGACTGGTACAGCATATTTGAATTATATAATACCTCGAATGGTATCTGAAATTACTGTCCGACTTTTCAAGTACATTTCTTTTAGTCCCACTTTTGGGCAAAAGTCTCCCCAATATTCACGCTAGCGTTTCTTAGGCCTTTTTTATATGGATGGGAAATCATCAAATAACCTCTCCCGCTCTGGGCGGAGCGGAAGGGCGTGTCAGACTTTTACTGAATAAAACCCACCCGTATTCCTTCACTTACCGTTGTGCCAGGGCCATGGTTTCTCTTTTAACCAACCCGCAACCATGACCCAGGCATCGGTTTTCGTGGACTCCGTCACGATGTGCTGACATCTCTTTGAGGCACGCGTGAAACTCAACGCGCCGTCGACCCGGGCCTGGTCCTTACTGGGCGGCGAGCTACCCACTGCTCGCCGCCCATAAGTCCGTGCCTAATGTGGCCGGGAGTTCGATCTTGTCTCCCGACTAGGGCGTCCCCATCGGCGGCCAGAGGCGTGAGGGCGCTGAGATTCCCGCTTCCTCACACGGTCCGCCTCCCCTTTTGCGAAGCAGTGCATAGCAATGCAGTTTCGCTCCAGACCATGGCCTGGACCAGGGCTGGATGCGAGAGATCGCCCCTGATCGCCGCCGAAGTGGCAAATTTCGTCCGCCTGGATGAAAAAAAAAGTTTTGTCTATTTACTTAAGACTTAAGTATAATAAAACCTATTGTGTCTTGAAATATAAATATTATTTTGAAAAATACATCCATACTAATATTATAAATGCGAAAGTAACTCTGTCTGTCTGTCTGTCTGTCTGTCTGTCTGTCTGTCTGTTACGCTTTCCCGCCTAAACCTCTCAACCGATTTTAATGAAATTTGGCACAGACAATCTTTGGACCCTGAGAAAAAACATAGGCTACCTGTTATCCCGGAAAAATTGATATTGCCGAGGGAAATCTAAAAAGCGCGATATAACCGAACACCACGCCGGCGAAGACGCGGGCGGAAAGCACACAATCTTTAGACCCTGAGAAAGGACATAGGCTACCTTTTATCCCGGAAAAATTTGATGTTCCCGAGGGAAATCTAAAAAGCGCGATATAACCGAAATTTACGCGGGCGAAGCCGCGGGCGGAAAGCTAGTACTTAATAGATGTGACTCGCCCAGTCCTGCTTTAGTCTCGCATACATATCGCCAATATCGACGATACCCATTCAAGCATAATTGGAAAAAGTTTTTATACGTACTACTATCGACTTCAAATGATTCACGGAACGATAACGGTCAATCGAATACTGCTATTTATCAAAGCCAGACGAAGTTTCAAACGTAAAAAGTTTGCCACAACCCATTTAATGTCGCTGCGTTTCAACCAGCTATGCTTTACTTTTGCACCATCGATGCATTAAACGCGGACTACATAGGAAATTCAAAACCAGCTACAGGAATTCATTCGCAGTAAGATTTTAATATAGACCTCTAACATTGCTAGGAAGCAAGTGGTTTCAATATTAGAATATTAACTGGACTGTGAAATAGAGATGAAGTCTTAAAGCTTTCCTCACATAGGTACTAGGTACAAACGGCTGCACATCAAGCTACTACAATCTGTCAGATTTCCTTAGTAGATTTCGAACTAAATCACTGAAGCATTAAGGCTCAAGGTTGATTGGGAATATCTGGCAGTTTGGGGTAGCTTGACCTGCTATCGTCCGTACTAAAAAGTGTTGAGAATGACGAGTACCTATGTAGATCTCAACACCTGCCTAGCCACAAGCCATTTCCCAACTACATAGGTATGTTGGGGCTATATAATGTTAACACCTGAAATAAGGACAAACTGCGACCCCCTTTTTCACCGACTTCAAAAGGTTCGTAACTCTTTTGTTGGGCTTGGTATAACTTTTTATAACAAGATACCCTCTGCTTTGCTAGACTTGCTTTACAATGCATTTAAACTTTACTTACTTACTTTTTTTTTTAGTTTTGTTCAAAGGCAAATTATTCCGTAAATGACTATTTTAATGATAAGAATAGCTGGTCGCTCTGATTAACTCAAGACAATGTTTCTGTTCGCACGTTATATAATTTGCTATTTAACAGTGCATAAATGTGAGCTATTACGCCCTTTATACCTGGGACTTTTATTTAGGAAACAAGTTTTATCCAGGCGCCGTTTTTGGCTACATAGAATTGTATAAAGGCATGTGTTTTTTTAATGAACAGTCAACTATACTGCTGGGGAATTTGTTCCGTCACTTCTTCTTTTCAGAGAAAGAACTAGGAAGTGGCAAAGGGCGGGCGTTTTGTGGGGCCTGTTTTATGTAATATCGATGTTTAAAAGTGCTGATTCTCAGCCTAATTTGAATAAATGACTTTTCATTTTGATAGCAATGGCTATCATTTGAACTCTTCAACAACTTTAATTGCGTTAATTACGTAGCTGAGCAGACACATTTCTCGAAAATGTGAAGCAATAAATTAGCAATATCTGCGACAATTATTCAGATAATTACTGATAGTGTGTTGTCATTGTGTGTGTGAAGCAATTAGGGTGCTCTTCTTCATTAATTAAATTACTCTCGTCGTTTTGATCTCGATATTATATATTAGTATTTTGTCAAAGTGAAGCAATTACATTGCCCCAGTAGGTAGTATTCACTACATTGTACAATGTTAATGGTCGACTGAGCCAATTAGCAACGAATTAATTGTAACCAGATCCTTGGTTGTATTACAATTAGCAACGAATTAATTGTAACAGATACTTGCTTGCACTGGTTTTATCAGCGAATTGATTATCAGCAGATACTCGCTTGTATTAAAATTAGCAGCAAATTAATTGCAAAATTTGGAGTGTGGCCGGTGCTACCCGAAAATGTTTATATTTAGATGAAATTTTATGTATTTAAGTTTGAGCTAATATAAATTTATAAGAGTTTTACCGGGTGCATACATTTTTTTTTAAGTAATTATATACTAGTGCTTGACTGCAATCCCTTCTGATGGTAAGCAGTGATAAAATCGTTGATGGTAAAGCGCACTAGTTTATTAAGCCTATTCACTTAAAAAACTAAGGAATAGGAAGGATGACGGCAGTTGAGCGAGGTGATGCAATGTTAAACCCAAGACCAACACGACCAAACGAAGCTGCGCTAGAGGGAGATTGATCTGTAGACTCTCCAAGACCAAACTCCCGACACAACAACATTTGGCACATCGTACCCGCCACACATCGCAACACAACTGCTCAGACCCGTCCTCCGTGCGGCTTCACCAGACATCATGCCGGAACACGACGAATCACTTGGCGGCAAGACTTTGTCTGGTGAGTGGTAACTTCTGCCGGCAGCCGATGTTATGGCCTACTACCGAGAAAATGATGACTACCCCAGTAATTTAGAGAATTACCTACATCCAGTTAAGTAGGTACATGACAAAGTGTAAGCGGAATATTATTTAATACTAACAGTCACACACATTAATATACTATCAATTACAATCATAATCATTGCTAATCCATTGCTCTATATGTTTGAAATATCGGTGGGTGGCGGTAACGTTTTTACGTTACGTAAACGTAAACGAATGTTGAACTATCAAATGATATTATACTATTTTTAATGTAATTACTTCGCAGGTTATATAGGTATTCCTCAATAGTTATGATTTGTACCGTCCTTTATTTTCTCCGAGTTACCGGCGCCCTGGCGCAGGCAAAGTTTTATTAAAGAAAACGAAGTCTAGCTTTGAATGAGTTCCCAACTCGACTGAAGAGAAATAGAAGAAGACGCTAATAAAAGCAGAAGTCGATGAAATAAAGCATTGGTACTTTTGCCGATGAAGTGAATTAATAATTTGAAATATGTTCAAGTAACGCATGAAAGAATTAGGAACACGTTTATTTTTATTGTGAAGTATCTGAAGGAGAGTCTATTCTAATTTGTGGTAGACAATTTCCTGATAGCAGATGCAGTTGTAGAATCAAATTATTGTATTATCTACTTTGTTTAGTTTTAAGATTTTCCTGTAGGTTCCTACGAGTCACAATAAATATTTTTCTAGATGGAAAATCATCAAATGACCTCTCCCGTTCTGGGCGGAGCGGAAGGGCCTGTCAGACTTTTACTGACTAAAACCCACCTATGTTCCTTCACTTGCCTCTGCGCCAGGGCCACGGTTTCTTTTTTAACCAACCCACAATCCTGATCCAGGAGGCATCGATCTTCGTAAACTCCATCACGATGCCTTCTCCCAACTATCTTGGGATTGGCTCCCAATCTAACTAGATGAAACTGAATGCCAGTTTTTTACAAGGAGGGCGTACTTATATCACCACAACAGAGTTACTAGGTAATACAATACGTCTGGGTATGACTTTCTATCATATTGTCGGTTTTCTCACAACCTACAATAACATCAATGACTATCCACGGATGATATTTGAGACTAACGGCTTAATGCTTGGCGAAATGCTTCGGATAATTGTGGTGTTATTGCTGACACCACAACGATCTGAAGCATATCGACTCGTCTTTTATACCACAGTTACGTTGCCGTAAGGGTGGTAACTGACGCAGGTCATCACCGGACACGGTTGTTTCGGGAGATTAATGTTCCGTATAAGGCGGGAGGAAACGCCAGGATGTGACCATTGTGTGGATCGCCCTGAGGACACGGTGGAGCATACGGTAGAGGTCTGCCCGGCTTGGGTAGAGCATCGCCGTGTCCTCGTAGCGGCGATCGGCCGCGATCTCTCGCGTCCGACCCTGGTCCAGGCCATGGTCCGGAGCGAGAGTGCATGGCAGGCCGTCACCTCCTTCTGCGAAGCAGTGATGCTGGTAAAGGAGGAGGCGGAGCGCGTGAGGCAACGGGAATCCCAGCGACCTCACGCCACTTGCCGCCGCAGGAGACGCCCTGGTCGGGAGATGACACTAAACTCCCAGCCACCGTAGGCGCGGGCCTGCGGGCGGTGAGCAGTAGTCAGCTCGCCGCTCGGTAAGGACCAGGCCCGAGTCGACGGCGCGTCGTATTTCACGCGCGCCTCAAAGAGATATCAGCACATCATGACGCGGTCCACGAAGACCGATGCCTCCTGGGTCAGGGTTGCGGGTTGGTTAAACAAGAAACCGTGGCCCTGGCCGTCGCACAGGCAAGTGATGAAACACGGGTGGGGTTTAGTCAGTAAAAGTCTGACACGCCCTTCCGCTCCGCCCAGAGCGGGAGACGTTATTTGATGATTTCCCATACAAAAAAAAAGGTGGTAACTCGCCAACTCGCCGCCCGGTAAGGACTAGGTCCGAACCGACGGCGCGTCGTGTTTCACACGAACCTCAAAGAGATCTCAGCTCATCGTGACGGGATCCATGAAGACCGATGCATCCTGAGTCAGGGTTGCGGGCTGTTTAAAAAAGAAACCGTGGCCGTGGCGCACAGGCAAGTGAAGAAACACGGGTGGGTTTTGGTCAGTAAAAGTTTGATGGTTCGTCCGATGAGGGAATGGAGATGGGGGAATTAAATCATGCAATTCCCTCGCACACTCTCCAAAATTTATCCTATAGATCACCGACAGGCTGGTTACTCTTTGCCTGTGCCCCAGGCTTTGGAGACCGTTTGGAGATTGACATTCAACCGCATCAAACGCAATGTAATCATTCGGCATGTGCAGTTTTTATTGCTTAGCCATAAGCCGTTGTACTTAGCTTAGTGTCTAAAGATACAAAATAACGAAAGCATAAGAGAAAATAAAAAAAAAAAACAAATAATAATCTCATAAAAAAGAGATCTCTTTATTTTGTGCACTTAAATAGCAATCATGATTAAAAACATTCAGCTTGAACGAGAGAGATTTTCCGCCGACCAGATGATATGGTAATGAAGGCGCATCCAGCTTCTAAAGGAGAATATTCGATATTCTAATGCGAAGTAATAAAAGTCCTGTATTAGCATCGGAAACTCACGACCTGGAAATGCCTGGGATTCGTTCGGAGCTCTCACGCTTTACCCTTGTGGATTGCTTTATATTATTGTACGAACGTTGGGTTGGTTCAAAAGCCAAATTGGGTTTAAATAATGTGGTAAACAATTTGCTTTTGAATCGTATTTCGAACTAAACTGACTAGGTATTTTAGTATTCCCTATGTTCATTAATTACAGCCTGATAAAGTTATATGGATAACTAGCGGCCGCCAGCGACTTTGTTCGCGTGGATTTAGCTATGCTCCGCTCCTATTGGTCGCAGCGTGATGTTATATAGCCTTCCTGGATTAATGGGCTAACCAACGCAAAAAAATATTTTTCAAATCGAACCTTCCTGAGTTCCTGAGGTTCAAACAAACTCTTCACCTTTATGTATTAGAATAGATTTGTTGCAAAAAATGGTATAAACATTTGTGGCAAGATGTGCATAAGAAAGTTAGGTGATGTGAGCCCTTATGTAAAAATTGTTTTAATTTAATCGTATGTAACATGTCATTCGGTGTACTAATACAATTCAAGGTTATTGAATTCAGTCTTTGAGAAACGTCGCGTGTTCCAACCCTAAACCTTCGCCGGATACGCAGCAAGAGATTATAAGGATGTTATTTAAGTAATAAGTAAACAAACCGGACAGTTATTGGGTTAGGCCCCATGTCTATACAATTATGTAACTAGCCGGTCTCGCCCGCTTGGCGGTTGGAAATTATATGTAGGTACCACTATCGTAATAAATGTATCCTATGTGTATTTTAATTGAAACGGTACAGCACTAATTACATTAATAACATAAATACAAGTATAACGCTGGGTTCAGCAGGGTAATTGCGTAACACACTATCAGTAGCAATGGGTTTCATTTTTGACTTATGAAGTCCAGGTTTCCTCAAGATGTTTTCCTTCACCTTCAGTCACTGGTGTCCAAGATATACTTAGAAAGAATAGAATAGAATACTCTTTATTATGTACACCATATAGATTACAAAAGCATAAATATAAAAATTTTACAAAGGGTGACACAATAGGCGGTCTTATCGCTAAGAGCGATCTTTTACAGACAACCTTTGGATGGAATAGTAAGGGGAAGGAGAGAGAAATAATGTAGGTAGTCTACAGTGTACTATTTACAATTTTACATAGTTTATATAATAAATATACACGTTAAGTGTATCATACTAGTACAATAAATACTTATATACATCTAATTAATAAAAAACATACAAAAGCAAATAAAAAATAATGACATGTTTAAAGAGAGAGGAAATGCTTTTTTACCATGGTTTTAAAAGTGGACAGAGTTTGAGCATGCCTTACAGACACGGGCAAGTCATTCCATAGCCGAACTGCTTGTACAGTAAAGGATTTATCGTAAAAACTAGTGGAATGCATCGGCATGTCTAATATCAGGTTTTCCGATGACCTCAGATATCTATTATGTGTGTCATGAAGGAAAGTAGGTACATATAACTTTAGAAAAGTTACATTGGTACTTGCCTGACCTCTAATCGAACCCACGCACTCATATTTGAGAGGCTGGTGTTTTAATCACTGGGCCACCAGGATATGTTTGAATATGTGACTTTATATACTTATTTGTAAACGCACCCACGATGTAGCAGATATTCCACGATTATGGCAACGTTAAAAAAAAGCAAGAAAAATATGCATTGAATTTAAATTTAGTTTAGTTTTTGAACAAGTGAATCGGGCCTATAGGTATTTTTTTAAATAATTATATACTGGAGCTTGACCGCAATCTCGCCTGATAAGGTAAGCTGATATGCATTCGTTGATGGTAAAGCGCGCTAGTTTATTAAGCCTATCCACTCAAAAAACCAGAGTGAATAGGAAGGAAGACGGCAGTTGAGCGAGGTGTCCAATGTTAAATCCAACAACACGATCCACGATGCTGCGCCAGAGGGAGATTGATCCGGAGACCCTCCTCGACCAAACTCCCGACATAACAACATTTAGCGCATCGTACCCGGCACACATCGCAACACAACGGCTCAGACCCGTCCTCCGTGCGGCTTCACCAGACATCATGCCGGAACACGACGAATTGCTTGGCGGCAAGACTTTGTCTGGTGGTATCCTCAAAACATTTAAAACCTAGATAAGAGATACAGTTATAAAGACCTAAAAACCTAGATAAGATATTCTATTTGATATTATATTTTCCGCCACGCACGAGAACGAAGTCGCAGACACAGCTGGTTATATAGTCATTCCTTAGGGACTTCTCTTAACACACATTGCTGAGTCCGACCATGTCACCCGTCCCACGAGAAATGTTTCCGGATATTATTCGTTTTTAACATTCCATACTAAAATGGTAGATACTAAAGGAAATTCTATTGGGATTCTTCCGTTCTGTTGGCATACAGACGGGTAACAACGATTATTTCGGTTATTTTAATGTGCCAAGGGACTGGGAAACGGATGAGTTTTGTTAGCAGAACGATTATGGTTAATAGATAATAATTATGATACCAAATGGACAATACGGCTGATTTACACGGTGCGTTTAGGCTTAGTAATCAATTCGCAGAAATCTCGATTTACCGGGGGAATCGGGACATTAAAATTATGATGTTATTTTAATTATGACTAAAGAAACAAGAACACTAGCACAGAGAGGAATAGAATATAATAATCTTTATTATGTACACCATATACATTACAGAACATAAATATAAAGATGCGCAGAGAAGTGATAAGATTATATAAAATATTATAAGTATACATTTCAAAATGTCGCAACTTTGGTGCAACAAAGTCACAATTCGGGACACTTTTTTCTTATGTCGTTTATACCGCGTACATCGAGGGACTGGTACAATTTGCCAGCGGCGGTGTTTCCGTCGGACTACAATTTGAGTGTCTTCAAGGCTAGAGTGAATAGGCTCTTAATAAACTAGTGCGCTTTACCATCAACGATTGCGTCACTGCTTACCATCAGGCAGGATTGCGGTCAAGCGCTGGTTTATAATATGTAAAAAAAAAAAAAAACTAAATAAACTATCAAGTTTATAAAGATTTCAAACTAATACTACTACATGATTTTTGAGGTACAAATATTAAAAGTTCTTCCCTTAAAAATAAGCCATTGTGACTTTGTTGCACCGAAGGTGCAATGCGTCATTTGCGTAATATATTTCTATAGTTGTTGATTTGACCGCAAATAAATTAGATTCGTACAACTACCTTATAAAAAATAATTATGATGTTTTAAAGTGTCGACTCGCCCCTTTCGGGCAAGCATATTTGTGTGGAGTGACAAATAAGCACTTCTATTTGGCGGTGACATATCTGCCAATAGGTTGAACTGATCATAGAAGTTGCATCGTGTGAATATTGTTAAGAAGATATCAAATCATTTGTTGTTTCACTTCTATTGTACACATTGAGAATTCCCACTTTGGTTCTCACTCTTTTATAATTAAAATCATGATAGTGAAATTAATATTCATTTTGAGTAACTTTATATATAGAAATAAAGTCTTAGCTGACTGTAATCAGGAATGTAATCTCTTCTCTTTATACGGAGTGGTGCTGACAATACGACAATAAATTAAACATCGTGTACCTCAACAAATTCTCAGTCTACCCATAAAAAAAGAAAACAAAAAAAAATTATCCATTAGTTTAGTCACAGGAAATTATTTTTCATTTTTCACATATTCTACATGATGTATATATTATGTTGATAAGGAAGCGCTTACAGGTTGATGACCGCCGCATCCAGCGGTACTAAACTTTAATAATAATGGCGCGAAAAAGCAAGTCGATACAGGAACGCGCTGTCGCCCGCTGATCGGAGGTCAATGAACCAATATTTTAAAGGATGTTCTATTCCGTTTGCAATTTTATGCGATTTAGTTTGTTTGAAATTTTCATTGGTTTTATTTTTGATGCTAGGTTTTTTTCTATAGTTCAGGATTATTCCTACGAACCAACATAGTCTGTATTTTAATTTATTGTCGTATTGTCAGCACCACTCTGTATCTGAATCTGAAATCTACATGGTCTCGGCATGATCTGTCCAAAATTATATCCGGTGTTTAAAAATGACATGGAAGAACATGTTTTTTTTTTTTACAATATCAGGTTTGTCATTTAGTCCACAGTTGGAAATTTAGTCTTACGGATAAGCGATTCGTCGTGTATTATGTCTGGTGAAGCCGTACGGAGGACGGATCTGAGCAGTTGTGTTGCGATGTGTGCCGGGTACGATGCGCCAAATGGCGTTGTGTCGGGAGTTTAGTCGTGAAGGGTCTCTAAATCAATCTCCCTCTGGCGCAGCAACCTTGGTCGTGTTGTCGGGTTTTACATTGCATCACCTCACTCAACTGTCGTGTTGCTTCCTATTATATTTCTATTCACTTAGTTTTTTAAGTGAATAGAATCTTAATAAATAAACGCGCTTTACCATCAATGATTGCATTACTGCTTACCATCAGGCGGGATTGCGGTCAAGCAGTTCTATATAAATATATAAAAAAATAAGCTATATACATCACTTGATTGAAGCTGCGGGCAGTTGCTTACACAACACGAAACACAGCTTTGAGACGGAACCCTCAGTGTAGCTACCATGAATTTTCATTACGAAGACTGGCTCATCGATATCGACCGCGTTTGACTCATCGATTGGCCCGCTTCAAGGTTGTAAGAGCTCTCAACCAATGAGAGCGCCAAACGTGGTCGATGCGTATGATCGAGTCTCGTAATGAGAACTTATGGTAGCCACCACAGAGATATTAAATTTGATATCTATGGTAGGCACACAGAGCGTGAGTTCTAGTCACACTGATCTGGTTTGCGAGGACAGGCATCTGCCTGTCTCCGCAGGCAGGCATCTGTCTGTGTCTATGCATCTGCATATTAACTGAAAGTTTATCAAACCTCGGAAACCGTGCGTGTCAATGTTAAGCATATTATTTTCATTCTGATTATACAGAACAATTTCACTTTCGTATCTTCATGTCCGTTGTCTGTTTCAGCTTTAAACACAGAGACATTAATTAATTGTTTAATTAAAACGAATACCAAGTTTGCACAGTCAGCAGTTGTATGATCCCTATTTTTAAGTAACCTTACAGCTGAACATTGCCGCTTAAGATACGGGTTATCCTGGTTTGAGAGGTAGGGCTTACAATATCTGTATACAGAATTCTGCGGCGTAGTTAGCATCTGATTTATCAGTATACTAGCGACCCGCCCCATGGGTGCAATGCTGATACTAAATACACTAAACAAAAACTGTGAATGTTCGCGCTGTATATATGTAGGTACAGGGTGTATCTGACATGGTAACGCATACTTCGCGAAAAGGCTGGACTACATGCCACTAATAAAAATATGATAGTCATTTATGCCGTTAATGAACGGTTACAGAATTCGGTGTTTTAAAAAAAGTGTCGGCTCGGCTTTTGAACGTTGCAAGCGTGCCGCCGTGCGAGTTTGTAGGTATGACGATGATCCCTGATGGGAAATCCATTAAATCAGCTGATAATATAGCTTTTCAAGTTTTGTTTTCATTGCGCTTTTTTGTGTAATTGGCGAATTAATTAATTTTTACTTTAAAATCTTATTGGGTTATAAAAGTATAACAATTATGAACGGTCTAAAGTGAAAAAGAAGACATTTTTCTTAAATAATCAAAAAGCCGACGAAAAATTCCACCACTGGGGGCTTCAGAATCATGTACTGGATCCATGGTACTCGTTTGTGCGTCGATGTAAGATATACCCTTTATAAAAACTAATGTAGTGATACTAATGTAAGTCTCTTTGTGACAAATAACTAATATTCGCTTCTTTTCACGTGAAGATCTAAGATGAAATGAAGTTGTTTGTTCTGTGTATAAATAGAATGTCAGTATATTTTTAACATCATTGGCTCGCTTACCTATATCGGAGACTACTTCCAGTTTATCCGGATAGCATAGTGCGAGCGATCGACTGTTTCGTTGCGTGTCGCAGGTTCCATTCCCGGACAGAAAATATATTTGCATGGTATCTACAGGTAGTTGTTTCGGGCTTGTGTATGTGAGTTTAAATATTTGAAAGCGCACCCACAACACAGGAAAATTTCCTAGTATGGAGTAACGTTTATTTAAATAAATAGGTTTCGAGACAAGTTCACTGATCCTCCATAGAAAACGGAGGATCTTCCGAACAGACAGGTGACGGTTGATATAGGGATATTGTATGTAATGGCGCGTGACTGGTTAATTTTGAATATTGTGATCTGTTTTGTATCAGTATCAATTATTCGTAAATTACTCTACTATTTTTTGATGTCGATTAATCGATCGGTATTTGGATAACTTATGATTTTTTTATTAAAGCGGGTAACACTCGATTGGAGTTGCGTTTGCTATAGCGAGCGACTGTTAGCGCGAGCATTCTTTGTTCAAGCTTCGATCGAATGTGTTGGTCATACTCAAACCCAGTGACTCTTTCCTGTTTTAAACTGAGATTATCATTATAAACCCTTAATATTAAATTGATCTATGTGTCTGTGCAGTTAAAATAATAAAAATCGAACGTCACACTATAGTTATTTTTCAACGTTTTCTCGAAATACCGCCCACGATGGATTCTTATGCGGATGAGAAGACACCTGAATGATCCAGAACTTCGGCCCCGCATCTTGACGACCCACACATATGTATGCTAGGTGCACGGCAAACTTTGCTTGCTAGATGTAGAATCCGGGTGACGTCAGTATGTCGCATCGTTTGTATGTAGCGTTTGTAGGTACTTACCGCTACATATATAGGCATAAGCTGAATACCAACCACTGCCTATCTGTTCTCTACAACCCTGTTACTGAGTAATACGTCGAAACCATTATTACCGAGACTGATTGATTGGGTCACTAATTTCTAGGCGAGGACGAAGAGTCCGTCTATTTACCCTTAACGGCTGTCAAAGTTGGCCAATCTCTCGGCCCTGTCAATGATTATTATCAATTGTCACAGTTCATCATCATCTCAGCGTCAATCCTAATCGCATCCGAAGCTTTTTCAGCTTTTTGGAGCCTGGGGTCCGCTTTTTCCAGTCTAACTGCTGATTTTGGCTAAACTTCGATATTTTTCGTGAAGCGACTGCCGTCTGACCTCCACAACCCGAAGGCGATATCGAAGCATCGCAGTTACACTAATTGTTGTACTTTTGAGGGCTCCTGCAACCCGTAAAGAATGCATTTGATGTTCGTATGGCAACCGGGACCAACGCCTTAACGCTCTTTCCAAGGCACAACCAGATCAGTGCAAATATTCATAATCATGCATACAAATATTTGCAGAGCGGCCTACACTTTTCCTTGCGCAGCGGCCGAGTTCATTACCGCAACGCTACAGAGGCTGTCACACATTACGTATAGTCACGCTAGTAAATATCTCAACAGAAGATCCTCTAACAAGTAGCAGGTTGTTTCAACGAGATACCGTCTAACCGTCCGGTCAAAGTTGACCAATGATAATCAAGCCGAATGGCTTAATGTGTTTACCCTGGTACGCAAGGGTCCAGATATGAACGGTCACTCATCCACGAGGTGGCCGCAGCAACCATAGCTTACCTCGATCAACCCGTGATAACATTTAAACAAAATGAAGTAGACATAATCAAATGTACCCTTAACAAATTGAACCACAAAGCTATAATCATTATCCCTTTTATTACAACACGAACAAAAGTTCTAACCTCAACGGTTGTGCTGGTATTTGTATTTCAAACTCATTTCGATTTAGGCAAAGTTCATAATACTAAAATGCCATGGAAGCTGCTATTTTTAAACATTCAACTGCATTTTTATAACGGATAAGTTCTTAATTAAACAACTAGCTCAGTGGTTTGAACCTGGAAGGCAAATTTCTTAATTGCGTCTCAGGTTGAAACCAAATGTATATTTGATAGCTAAATATATGACGGGGAAAAACCGTCAGGAAGGCGGGGCCGAAATTTCGGATAGTTGAGGTGTCTTCTCATCCGCATGAGCATCCATCGTGGGCGGTATTTTGAGAAAACGTTGGACAATAACTATAGTGGGATGTTCGATTCTTATTATTTTAACTGTACAGACACTTAGATCACTTTAATATTATGGAATTACAATGATAATCTCAGATTAAAACATATAAGAGCCACTGAGTTTGAGTATGACCAACCCACTTGATCGAAGCTTGAGCAAAGAATGCCCAGCGCCAACGGTCGATTGCTATGCCAAACGCAACTCCAGTTGGTGTTACCATTCGCTCCATGGCGTTACCCACTCTTAATAAAAATCATAATTTATCCGAATACCGACCGATTAAGCGACTTCAAAATATAGTAGAGTAATTTACGATCAATTGATACTGATACGATAAAACAGATCACAATTATATTCAAAATTAACCAGTCACGCGCCGTTATATAAATTTAAGAACTCGTTGTGTTAGAGATGCTTTAGTATCTCTAATTTCCCTACATTTTGACGTCAATTGCCACTGAGATGAGATTGTGATATATGGGAATTGCTATTCTTCTTTTTTTTTAAAGGTTTGAACTTGATTACTTTGATGTACAAATTTCTTAGGAACAACTAACAGGAATTATAGTTTTACGTTTATGATTTACGTTTTAGTAAGACTAACTATTGGTACAAGTTTAGCGTCCAAAATTATAGCCAGATGGTTAAACTTCGTCTTTAAAAAACTCTGAAAAATTTCTAATTCAGTACAGAATGTATTCAAACCTTAACGGGCGCTAGATTCAAGACGTGCTTTCCATTTAAGTGCAACGTAGCACTGAGATTATGTAGATATTATTTCTTTACAAAAGAAAAATGGAAGGATTAGTCTGTCTTGTTGTTTTATGTGTAAAGTCGCGAGTCTGAGAAAACCGAGATGAAAACGCTAGGACTTGACTTTTCCCAACATTGAGAAGTATTTTTTTTTTATATAGGTTATAAACTAGCGCTTGACCGCAATCCCGGCTGATGATAAGCAGTGATGCGATCATTGATGGTAAAGCGCGCTAGTTTATTAAGAGCCTATTCACTCTAGCCTTGAAGACACTCAAATTGTAATGTGACGGAAGCACCGTCGCTGGCAAATTGTTCCAGTCCCTCGATGTACGCGGTATAAAAGAGGAAGCGAAACGCTTCGTCCGGGTCGCAGTGGTGTCAACAACGTAAGGGTGGAAACTCGCCGTACGATGGGTCGTCCGATGGTGGAACGGAGATGGGGGAATTAAATCATGCAATTCCCTTGCACACTCACCAGAATGCATCCTATAGAAGACCGAAAGGCTGGCTACTCTACGCCTGTGCTCCAGGCTTTGGAGACCGTTTCGAGTTAAGTCTGGGTCGCCAATCAGCCTCTTCGCACGCCTCTCCACTGAATCCAAAGTAGCCAGGTGACATTTCGCAGCACCAGCCCAAATGTGGCTGCAGTACTCCACACACGAGCGGACCTGTGCTTTGTACAACATTAGAAGCTGCCCCGGTGTGAAGTACCGCCGGACCTTTGCGATAACGCCAAGTTTTCCGGCAGCCATCCTGGCCTTGGACTCAATGAACCGCCCAAAGTTAAGGTTCGAGGAAATCTCTACTCCCAAAAGCTGAAGGCAGTTGGTGCACTCCAAGGATACATTCTGAAAAGTAGGAGCCAAGGTGAACGGGCTCCTTTTGGCGGTGAAAAGACATGCCTGTGTTTTGGCGGCATTGAATGCTACAAGATTGGCATTGCTCCATTCGGAGACTGCCTGTAGTGCAGCACTCGTACGCTCTACCATAGCCTCTCTTTCGGACCTCTGCTCTGCTGCCAGCCTCTGTTTCCTTACTAGCCCGAGCTTCCGGCAGGTATCTCTCCACAACTGTGCTGTCACTAGTTAACTCATCGTAACACGCATTTACGCTGAGTCTACAGCTACTGTCGTCATGCGTCGTTTTGCAACTTAGCTTTTTACCGGAAATCAAAGATAGTTATTTTTCTTTGCATTGTATTCAGTCTTGCCTCAGCCACCAGCTAATATCCTGTATGTTTTGAAATTAAATTAATATTTGAAAATAAATATTTTTTTAACAAAAGTCCTGACCGCCGAAACATAACTGGCGCAGTCGGTAGGATCGCGGCGTTCTAAGATCGAATCGAACTCTTCATCTTATGAGCGACGGTTCTCAAATCGTTCCTTCGCGGTCTACAAAGAACCTATCGCGCGGTCGGACACCTCTACGGTCATCGGGATAAATCTTCCGGAGAATTGGAGGAAGCTGCGTTGAACGAGACTCGACTCGGCAGGAGATGCAGTGGCTACTTTGGTAAGTGCTCTTGTTCTACCAAGTGTCCTTGCTCTATTTCCTGTCCTAGTTTTATTTTGTGTATTTTAAGTTAATCGATGTGTTTGTCTATGAGCTAAAATCGCAGTAGGCAATAACATTATTATTATAAATTAGGTTTGTTTGCCTATAAGCTATAATCGCAGTAGGCAACAACGTAATTATTATAAGTTAAGTTCCCACGAACGAATTCCAAGTGATAAATTTGACACCTCTATTGTTTTGCGTTGAGCGCCACTATACAGGCAAGCAACAGTAAGACAATGTCGCTTAGAGATTATGATGCTACTTATAAACCATACAAACTAATCGCAGATTTAATGCCAAAATTTGATGGCAATCCTAAATTGCTAAACTATTATATTAGGGAAGTAGAAAACTTATTACAGTTAACATCCGAAGCAGATCGTTCGCACCCAGCATTCATATGTTTAATTAAAAGTAGGCTCAGTGGTCTAGCCATAGACGCAATAGCATACGAAGATTACCTAAATTCGTGGCAATCGATTAAAGACGCGTTAATCAGGCGCCTTGGTGAACCACGAAATGAAATACAAGTTATGCAGGAGCTAATGCGAGTGCGTAAGTCTAAGGCAGAAGATGCTGAAAGTTTCGGCAAACGCCTCCGTGAGCTGTTGGATACTTTGTATTCTGTAGGAGAGCATGGTAATAAGTCTTATTACGAAAAGATGGTTATTGAACAGTTTATAAACCAGCTAGACTTTCACGTATCGTTGGGCGTTCGAATCGCCAAACCAGACACCTTTGAGAAGGCCATCATAGCGGCTAGACAAGAAGAAGCTAGATTGTCATATAATAGAGCTAATTCCGTTGGTAATAATCAGCCAATGTCACAAGCAAAGCCAAATGAGTTATCTAAACAATCAGGTAATAATAATCCTTTCCGTAATCCCACTGGCTTCATTATTCCTTTACAAAACTTTGTACCTCAACCAAATAATTTAACCCCTGAACAGCGTCAACAATGGGTACAGTCCGTATTACCCTGGAAAGGCAGACCAGCATCAGGTATCTTTAAAGCAAATGATTCAAATAACTCTAGAAATCAGCCCAACATTCCTAGACCACCACTTGCAACACCAGTGTCATCGGACGTAACAATGCGTACAGCAGGTAAGCCCGAAAAACCACAGTTTGCTCAGCAGTTATTCTACATCCCAATTCAGGTGCCCACACAATATCAACCAGGACCCAGTGACACGGGACTGTATAACATTGTCACAGACGGTAACGGCATAGCGCTTGAGCCGAATGTAACAGTTGATGAGCAAGAGGTAGGTCGTAACCAGGATTTTACCCTGGACCCCAACCAAGACAATCAGACCTAGTTTCAATAAATTTCCAGACCAAAAAGTATTTACCGTACATAACACTACCAGAGTTTGACGGTAAGTTCTTATTAGATACAGGGGCCAGCCATTCAGCTGTCGCAACTGAAGTAGTTGCAGGCACCATATTCGAGTACTGTGTAGAAACAGAACCCTTTCAGATTAATACGGCACATAGTTCATCAGTTCACGACAAGGTAGTGTACCTCCCCTTACCTCCCGCGTTTAACAGCGATATAGTACATAAGTTCTTAATATTTGATTTCGTCCCTAAATATAAAGGTCTTATCGGAATGGACCTTCTGCAAAAATTAAAGAGTAACATTGATTTAAATACCGGTGTGTTACGTACATCTACAGCAGAAATACCAATACACTTTAGTTCCCCACCTAAGAAAATAAACATCGAACCTAGATGCGAAAAGATACTCAAAGTAAAAACAAACTACTTAGATGGCCAATACCTACATGACGAAATGATCTGGTCAGATGGTTTAATGTCCCCGTCAGCTATAGTTAACGTTACAAACGGTTCATTTAAAACATCGGTAATTAATCATAGTAATCAGAAGAGATGTATCCCGTCTCTCCCCTTGATTGAATTAGAAAAATTACCCATTTCTAAAGAAAAGGATAGTCATGATATTAATACCATACAGACTCAAACTGATATTGATCAAATATTAAAAGAAAATCTTCAAAAAATCCGTACAGATCATATGAACGAAGAAGAAAGGCGCGAAATAACTCGGTTATGTTATCAGTATAGGGACTTGTTCTATGCAGAAGATATACCACTCACTTTTACGCACGCCGTTAAGCATGAGCTCAGATTAAGCGACCAAACACCAGTTTTCGTACGTAGTTATAGGCAAGCTCCTAAACAACGCGAGGAAATTCGCAAACAAGTCGATAAGCTCTGTCAGCAAGGTATCGTGCGCGAGAACATATCTCCGTGGTCTTGCCCTGTGCATATCGTACCCAAAAAGCCCGATTCCTCAGGCAACGTGAAATGGAGACTTGTAATTGATTACAGACGACTCAATGATCGCATCATCGAAGATAAATACCCCTTACCAAACATTCATGATATATTGGATAGATTAGGACGGGCCCAATACTTTACAACCCTAGATCTTGCTAGTGGTTACCACCAAGTGGAAATGCACCCTAACGACATTGAAAAAACCGCATTCACCACCGAACGAGGTCACTATGAATTCCTTAGGATGCCCTTCGGACTCAAAAATGCGCCAAGTACGTTTCAACGACTAATGGATCATATATTAAGAGGCATAGATAATGTTTACACCTACCTAGATGACGTAATAATAGTATCTACGTCATTGCAGCAACACATAGAAAAATTAAAACAAGTATTTGATCGATTCAAAACGCATAATCTATAGATCCAGCTGGATAAATCACAGTTCTTGCAAAAACAGGTCAACTTCTTAGGACACGAGTTAACAGACGAAGGTTTAAAACCAAATAAAGACAAAATAAAAGCCGTACTTAACTTCCCTCTACCCAAGTCGCAGAAGGAAATAAAAGCCTTCTTGGGCTTAGTAGGGTATTACAGGAAATTCATAAAAGATTTTGCCAAACTAACTAAGCCAATGACCCTCTGCCTTAAGAAAAATAGTCGAGTCATACACTCCCCAGATTTCTTAGAAGCTTTTAATAAGTGTAAACAAATTTTAACGAATGCCCCATTATTGCAGTACCCAAATTTTGATGAGCCCTTCATCCTCACCACCGATGCATCCGATGTAGCGCTAGGTGCGGTATTATCCCAAGGCATAGTAGGGTCCGACAAACCAGGAGCATATGCGTCACGGACACTATCAGATACCGAGTCGCGTTACTCTACAATAGAGAAGGAGCTAATCGCCATAATATGGGCAATTAAATACTTTAGGCCCTACCTTTATGGTAGAAAGTTTACCATCTATACAGACCATAGGCCTCTCACCTGGCTAATGTCATTAAAAGATCCTAACTCTAAATTGACAAGATGGCGTTTAAAACTCTCAGAGTACGATTATAAGATTATATACAAGAAGGGTCGCCAAAGCACTAACGCAGACGCTCTATCGCGCGCTAAAGTCTTCTATGGTAGTGTTGACTCTCTCGCTGTTAACTTAGATGATAACGATGATGATGAGATAATTAATAGAATATTCGAAAATGCACGTAGGGACGCTGAAAACCATACGGAAACACCGCCCAATGAAGACATGCAATTACAAAACCCAGGCATTCCTGAATCTAATATAGGTACAGATAGCATGAGTATAGTATCAGCTGAACCTGAGTTAGTGTCTACAAGGCATACACAGCCGGACAATGAAAATAGAGGCATACCCATCATTGCAGACGCTATTGATAGGCAGCTAAAACAGTTTCACATTAGGTCAACACCCGGTTCCGAATATAGAGTAGATAACAGATCAACTAACTCAAAAACAGTTATAAAAGATGTCTTTATCCCAGTTAATAATACAGAATCCGAAATAATACGATTCCTTAAAGAGCACACCATTGCTGATCGCGTATTTCACTGTTACTTCTATAACGAGGAGCTATACCTTGCCTTTTCTAAAGTTTACACAACAATATTTAACGATAGAGGTCCCAAGCTACTTAAATGCACAACACGCGTAACTCTAGTAGAAAACAAACCAGAACAACAAGAGTTGATTAAGAAATACCATGAAGGCAAAACTGTTCACCGCGGTATCCAGGAAACGTACAAGCAGTTGCACAGAAATTACCATTGGCCAAATATGCTCCTTACTATCCAAACATTCGTTAATCAATGTGACAATTGCTTAAAATCAAAATACGAACGTAACCCACTTAAACCGCCTTTAGCTATAACCGATACACCTCGTAAACCCATGGAACATATATTTATGGATCTATACACAACCGGAAGCGCAACGTTCCTCACAGTGATTGATAACTTTTCTAAATACGCTCAGGCAGTCCAACTAACAGCATGTAGTAGCGACCATATAGCCGAAGCATTGCTAAACGTCTTCTCAGTGTTAGGTTTACCGAATAAGATAACCACAAATTCAGACACTAAATTCGATAACGAGGTTATTAAAGAAATATGCGCACTACATAATATCCATATACACTTTACGACACCCTATAATCCTAATTCTAACTCCCCTATTGAACGCTTGCACTCTACGTTAGCTGAAATAATTAGGATACAAAGAATGACCAACAAAGACGACCCTATACATTTAATTATGAAGTACGCTATAATAGCGTATAACAACGCTATTCATTCGGCAACAGACTATACACCCCATGAGTTATTATTTGGACACACAGCATCCAGAAACCCGTTAGAGTTATACTATCCAAAAGAATTTTACCAGGATTATGTTATTAAGCATCGTGCCAACGCAGGGGCAGTTCAAGAGTGCATCGCTGCACATATGTCCAAAAACAAGGAACAAGTAATTGCTAAACGTAACCAGGAAGCAGAAGAAATTAAATTCAAGGTAGGTGAAACTGTCTATAAACAGGTTGCAAAGTCAGCACGTAGTGACAAAACAAAGCCAGTCTTCAAAGGACCATACAAGATTATACACCTTCATCCTAATAACGTGGCGGAAATAATAGGTAATCACCCAAACTCTAAGTCCATAAGGGTTCACTTCAAGCTGCTACGAAGACCCCATCTTATTGCAGAATCCTCTTCGCAGGAGCCATCGTGCTCAACACAACAGCAACCGTAACCGTTACTCATGTAAGTAACGATAATGGTATCCTCCTCCTTAAACATGTTCAACTCCTTAAACTGGACAACTACTTTAGCCTTGCTTAAGAAATTTAGAAATATTTTTTTTTTTTTGTTTAGAATAGTAGCTAGTATTAGCATTAGTAACATATAAAGGATAGAGAAGTCAATTAAAGTTTAAGCTTACAGCACAAAACACTCGGTTAACTTTATACTCGAAATTCCCTCAATTATCCCAAAAACCTTTAACCTTGTCCATCTCTATTGAAATCCAAATAAAAAAAAACCTTACTATTATCCCTAAATCCAAATACCTATCACTTGGTAACGATGAGTACGCTTACCTGGAAGAAGATCGTCAGCCACTGACCGACAACACCCAGCTCTGCAAGCTCCTCGGCACCAGAAGAATCGAAGACACAGATGACTGCATACTATCACTCATCCAGCATCGCTCAACAAATCAGACTCATGCCAAGATGAATTTAAGAAAAGGGAAAGTTCAGAAGATCGGTATCTCCGATCTTCTGACTACACAACTGACTACTTGACCTCAGAGAAGACAAAGTCGAAAACACAATGCAACACTAAGACAGACTACAAGAATCTATCTGAAAATAATCTGGTTGCACCAACAGAAGACTGCCAGATGATCGTCATAAACAAGACACTGCGATCTCCTGAGCAACATCAAATCTCAGAACAATCGATACAATACACACTTCAATTAGAAGACATCTTTCCGCTGCAGCATCCTGGAAGCTGTATCAATGGAAAACTAAGATCATCCCGAAGGACACCAAGGGCAGCGCGGACGCCGCCAGAAGCAAGGGTTGCTTCTATCCTATGGAGGGAGGCTTCCGGCAGGTATCTCTCCACAACTGTGCTGTCACTAGTTAACTCATCGTAACACGCATTTACGCTGAGTCTACAGCTACTGTCGTCATGCGTCGTTTTGCAACTTAGCTTTTTACCGGAAATCAGAGATAATTATTTTTCTTTGCATTGTATTCAGTCTTGCCTCAGCCACCAGCTAATATTCTGTATGTTTTGAAATTAAATTAATATTTGAAAATAAATATTTTTTTTAACAAAAGTCCTGACCGCCGAAACATAACTCACTATTTACTTCTTTTCTCTGACTATTGGGTTGTTCAAAGATGTATAATCAGCCTATAATGTTCCCATTGCTGGGACATTGCCTCTACAACGCTGGCTCGGTGTGTGTGTGGGGGGGTGTATGTAGATATCTTCGAAATATTCGTTCCAGAACAAGCCTCATAATGTTTTCGTTCACCGTTTTGAAAGCAGATGTGATGAAATTGATGAAATACAAAGTAAAGTTCAAACTTACGACCATAAGCCGGGTCACCAATGCTCTAACCCAAAAATCTGTCTGTGAATATAAAAGTGGCCGTCGTATTAACAGACTCAGAAAAGATTTTTATTTCAGGAAGGGAAAACATAAAATTTCCGCTTCCGCTCTGACTTTTACTGATCAAAACCCTCCCCACTTGCCTGTGCAGCAGAGAGCACGGTAACTCTTTCGAATAACTCGCGGCCCTGGTAAAAGATTTAATTCCTCAAAAACTATTTCATTATTCGGTAGATCCATATGGAGTCAAAGTAATGGTTCATCCAAACTTTAAATACAGGCTTAAACTAATGACGACATTAACATTACGCAAGTAGCTTTAAGCAAGAAATGAAAGAAAGTGGCATAATATGTTCTACAAATAAATATTTAATTCGCAATACCGAGAACAACTGATTAACATCATCATGATCATCATTTCAGCCGATAGATGTCCACTGTTGGACATGCCTCCCCCAAGGATCTCCACAATGACCGGTCTTGCGCCTTCCGCATCCAGTGGTTTCCCGCGACCTTCATCAGGTCATTGGTCCACCTTGTTGGGGGCCTTCTTACGCTGCGTTTTCTGGTACGTGGCCTCCTCTCCAGAACCTTACTGTACCATTGGCCATCGGTTCTATGAGCAATGTGCCCCGCCCACTGCCACTTAATTTGAATGACTCGAAGAGCTATGTCGGTGACTTTGGTTCCGCTGCGGATCTCCTCATTTCTGATTCGACTGCGCAGAGAAACTCCGAGCACAGCTTTTGCCATCGCCCTTTGTGTGACTTTGAGCCTTCGTATGAGGCCTATTGTAGCCCATTACTGGAATGAAATTCAAGTTTTCTTTTCCAGCTTGTTCTAAATTCTTGAAATATTTACTACGAGTATAAGCTCGTCATTCGTTAATCTTTAAATATATACCCGTTAAATATACAAAATTGTAAGGATAAAATATTTAAATATATTAGTAAACATACATATGAGGAGACAGAAGGATTTTTGAGAATATTAAAATACAATATCTTTTTATCACTCACCCTCTCACACTCCTTGATGTACTCTCACAAACTACTCGCCCAGAGGTTAACACTCCACACAGCTTTTGCTTGTTTTGTTTTAGTTCTATTTTTCTGTCTGTGTAATGATATATCTTTTATTGTTAATATGTCTAATTAAGCTAGTTATTTAATGAATCATACGAAAGAGCGCTGATGTCTGAGACACAGATATTCTTTATCTAGTTTAGACACAGATCCTTCAGTAAAAATTAAGGAAATTTGATTGTGTAAAATATATCTGTTCAACCTGTACAAAATGTTCTATGTCAAATAATTATTTATTATTATATTATACTTGGAAGCCCGGTCATCTGACAAACTGCCTTGCTAACGGATATCGAATTAACTAGCGACTGAGCTGTGGAGAACGGATAGGCATTCGTTTATAATAAAATGTAGTTATACTGGAAGCTGATCCCAACGTTGTAGGAAAAAGGTTAGGCTGTGACCATGTCCGCAGTGTTTTATGTGGAATTTAATATGGTCATAGAATGACGTAGCTTCTTTGCTTTCTCCATAATGTAACCGTGACCCGCAAACCCTTTCAACAAATAATGGAAATTGTAGTTATAATTTTGTTTGTAAAACATTGTTCGAAAATCTATATTTGAACGGTCTAAAACCGCAGAGACAGGAACTAATGGTAAATTAATTTTAGGACTTTAAATTCATTTTATGAATTTAAATATGACACACACAAAACCACAAACCCCGCTTTGTAATAGCAATTATAAATTAATTATTTATATTAAAGATTTACTAATTATTACTTTTTTTTCTCGGTGGTAGGCCATAATATCGGCTGCCGGATGAAGTTACCCCACACCAGACAAAGTCTTGCAGTTCCGGCATTATGTCTGGTGAAGCCGTACGGAGGATGGGTCTAAGCAGTTGTGTTGCGATGTGTGCCGGGTACGATGCACCAAATGTTGATGTGTCGGTTTGGTCGTGGACGCCGGAGGGTCTCCATAATCTCCCTCTGGCGCAGCATCGTTGGTCGTGTTTTTGGGTTTAACATTGCATCACCGCGCTCAACTGCCGTATTCCTTCCTATTTCCTATATTTTTTTTATATAAGTTTCTAAGTGAATAGGCTTAATAAACTAGCGCGTTTTACCATCGAAGATTACATCACTACTTACTATCAGGCGGGATTGCAGTCAAGCACTAGTTTATAAATATTAATATATATATATATATATATATATATATATATCGCGGCAAAACTATCAGGAAAACGGGGCCTAAGTTCCAGATAGTTGAGGTGTCTTCTCATCCCATGAGCATCCATCGTGGGCGGTATTTTGAGAAAACGTTGGACAATAACTATAGTGGGATGTTCCATTCTCATTATTTTAACTGTACAGATACTTAGATCACTTTAATATTAAGGGATTACAATGATAATCTTAAATTGAAACAGATAAGAGAAATTGAGTTTGAGTATGACCAACCCACTCGATCGAAGCTTGAGCAAAGAATAATGCCCGCGCAAACGATCGCTCGCTATGTCAAACGCAACTCCAATCGGTGTTACCATTCGCTCCATGGTGTTACCCGCTCTTAATAAAAATCATAATTTATCCGAATACCGACCGATTAACCGACTTCCAAAAAATAGTAGAGTAATTTACGGTCTATTGATACTGATACGATAAAACAGATCACAATATTCAAAATTAACTAGTTAGTTATATATATAAAGTAAAAAACAAATGGATATTCAAGCGTCGAAATACTCGTCCACTTCTTTATTATCCAGTAACGTGACTAAAGGTGGAAGATATGGCAATGCTAAATCTTTAGCCAAGGACTGACCCAGTCTCAAACTTCGTTGTAAACTAGTTTCTATTAAAATGATGGCGATGTTAAATCTCATCAGAATTTTTGTTGTAAAATATTTCTTGTTGTTTATGGCTCTTTTAAATGCTTTTTATCTAGATTAGCAAGATGTTATTAGATTTATTTTATAACTTTGGCGCATAGTTGCCGAAATCTTTGAAATAGAATACTTAGGTAAAATGAGAAGAGCGTTCCTGAAAATATTGCTGAAGCTAAACTTTTAACAAACTTTTCCGTAACGATGTCTTGAAATAATTTTAATTATCACTAGAAAATAAACCGATTATGTTAATAAAACTATTACGCCATCGTATCGTCGTATCTAATTGCCGATATAAAAGAAAATAAATAAAAAACGACAGCTTTAGCTCTACTTTAGATATATTATTTCTTTTTTCTAGGTCTTCACATATAAATTATACAGTATGTTAAATAACAGAGGGCGTTCCCTTAAACTCGTTAATATATATCTTTAATAGATTAAAATAAAATTATCAGCATAGAAAAATAAGCATAAAAAAATCCGAATAAAAAAAATTCTAATTGGAAATAAATTTGAAACCTCCTGTTTTAAATCAAAATAGTAGTCGTCACGTATAAATAAATTGCGACGTTGCCGTCTTTCATGTTCGCGTGTACAGTGTGTTTCTTTTACATGTCAATTTAAAATTTTTATTGAATATTTTCATATTGGAAAAATTTTAAAACATTTTGTTTTCGAATGGAAATATTTTTTTTAGCATGTATGTATGCTATACTATTTCGGGTTAACGGGAACGCCCTCTGTTAGTTAACATACTGTATAATAGCCGAGTGCGCATCTCGAGACGTCACGTGACCGTGGCCATTGAATTAGCATTGCCATTATTTAATGTGGTCATGCTGCCAGTCTTTTGTGCACAATGCGGATGACGCAGATGCGGATGAATATTTTGACGTCTGAATATCCTTATATTTTTGTCTATTTATATAGTTAGTCTTTTAATTTTAAATACCTGGTGTAAACAGGTAGTTAAGAGATTATGAAAATCAAATATCATGACGTGATTCAGGTATCCAAAATATTGTCAATGATTTTTTAAAGAGTAACAGTGAAGTTAGTTTCCCATTTTTCTTCATGTGACACTCTTACCTTTGCCATTTAGAAAGGCGATCAGTTCTTTTTATTTTTTTGTAAAGATCTACGTTTAAAAGCGTAATCAAACTGCTTATTTCAAAGAAATGCTTTGACTTTGATTATACGGCGGCCATATTTTGGAGTGAATATCAAACATATACGCACTAAACCAGATTCTATACAACGTTATTTTTTCTTCATACGAAATCTGAATATAGATTGTTCAGAATAAGCAACTGAGTCCATTCCAATATTTTTTTATGTTTTTTCCCAATTATAATACAGACACCTAAATTTAAATCTCTTGGGAAAACCGTTGTAGGGAATTTGTTATATTAATTTGATGTGCGCGGTATATAAGACGAGGCGAAATGCTTCGTCCTTCCAACGCGGGCTTGCGAGCGGCGAGCAGTAGGCATCTCGCTACCTGGTAAGGTCTCTTTCGAACAATCCGCGAGCTTGGCAGGTCCAGATTGGTCCTAGTGACTTTTACTGGCCAAACATAGCCGTGTTCCTTTGCTTCCCTGTGCGCTAGGGCCACAGTTTCTCTTTTGACCAACCCGCAACCCTGACCCATGCATCGGTCTTCGTGGACCCCGTCACGAAGCGCTGACATCTTTTTGAGGCGCGGGTGGATTACAACATGCCGTTTGACCCAAGCCTGGTCCTTACCTAAAAGCGTCCTACAAACAAAGGAGATGTTTCAGAAATGTATGGAGCCTGGGCCGGCACATTGTACACTTAATGCTAGGTATAGTTACGCTATAGTTAACAGTTTTTAATGTTAATTTCCTATATGTTGGCTTAGTTTTTATACAGTTATTATTCAATTTAACTCGGCCAAGGAGTGCAACACAACTATTAATAAATTTGGTGGTCAGCAATAAGCGAAACAAGATTTTGACAATGACATTTGATTGAAGTGTCATGTGTCTAAGATTATCGTATTTATATTATCTACCATATGACTGCGAAAAAAACAAAACATGAATTCCGAACATACGGCCCATTAAATAAACACAATTAACCCAAATCAACACTCGACACGAACACAACGGGAAAAAAGAACTGTCAAAGTCGCCAATCAAACGTCATAAAAAGTATCATGGCTACCTTTAAAAAGGGTTATCTCACTAAAAACGTTTCAAATCATTAATTATTACATACTTGTATTTTTATTCAAATTAATTTAGTAGTATTTATATGCAAATCTATTATTTTTTTTCCTTTTTTTTCTATATACAGTACATAGTGATGGCCCAAAATGAAACATCACCTTTCTAGCTACCCTTCAGCGCTCGTCAGTTATTAATTAATTCATATACGTTAGTCGACATTTCTGCAAACTTGAACAAAACCAAATATAATTTGATTTAGATCGAACTCAATCAATACTCAAACGAGGAGGTATCGGACCTAACTTTACTGTGAATGTAGTTTGACACAAAGTAAATGTTTCATCAGTGCAAAATGTAAGTTTGAACGAACCCAGGCGGGCAGGCATTGAAAAGTTATGAACGTTAAATTACATATTCAAATGTTTAAAGAATCCTTATTGGAGGGTTCTGTACCAAAATGAAAGGCGTTATATACCTATAAGAAACTTAACAAATGCAGGGTATTAAATATTGCATGCTGGTACGGTATAATTTGTGTGTGAATCAGACTCCCACTTACCGGTGTATTCTTTGGTGTGCATGCTTAAAGATCGAGCAAAATTATGGATTTGTAAGAAACAATTTTCCAAGAACGTATAGCACCACGTTCAGTGTAGGGTTCCATAGTTTGCTGTCCGTCACTATAAGTGTCATCAGTTATGAGTTTAATAATAGTTAAAATGTTAAATGAAAGTTTGAAAACATGTTGTCTAATTGAGTCTCACCACGAATAGTGGAAAAAGGTTGTAAACAGGTAGGAATATTGTACATTATATTTTACAATAAAAAGGTTAATGATGATGTTTTACTATTACACATATATGTACACCGACGCAGGGATTTGCAGAGTACTGTTTCGAGCAATTTGTTCGGACTTCTTCAAAATTATTCATGTTGAATGAATCTTGAAGGCAACTTCAAGTTCGGGTCTGCGGGCGGTGAGCAGTGGGAAGCTCGCCACCCGGTAAGGACCAGGCCCGAGTCAACGGTGACTACCGGTGAAGACCAATGACTCCTGGGTCAGGGTTGCGGGTTAGTTAAACAAGAAATCGTGGCCTTGGCTGTCGCACAGGGAAGTGAAGAAACACGGGTGGGTTTAGTCAATAAAAGTCTGACAAGCCCTTCCGCTCTGCCCAGAGCGGGAGAAGTCATTTGATGATTTCCCAACACAACAAAAAAAAAGTCAAATCAAGGTTCTACGGTTAAATAAATGTCGAATGCCATTAACGGCGCGACCGTTTACACCTTGATTTTACTAAACACTTGACACTTGCACACTTGCTACTTAACAGCTTGTAAATGAGCCATATGGAAAAGGATGGGTAAGCAATTTAATAGGCACTCTTGTAATCAAAAAAAGATTATCAGAAGAGCATAGAACATTGAAGGAAACTTTTTCCTTGTGTCCTACTAGAGAACCTTCACTTAGCTCAGGTATAGTCTGCGGTCAGCGGGCTGTCGACGCGCCTGCTGAAGGCTGCGGGAGCCCTCTCGTGGCTGATGCCAAACCTGGGGGGGCCCAGCATGCGGTGCCGGCGTCTATACGCCGGCATACTTCGGAGTATGGCCCTTTATGGGGCCCCTATTTGGGCGGACTCCATCAATAGGAGGGAGAACCTCACCGCACTTCGGACGCCCCAAAGGGCCATCGCCCAGCGGGCATCGCGGGCCTACCGCACGGTGGGCTTCGCAGCGGCGTGCGCTCTGGCGGGCACCCCGCCGTGGGAGCTCGAGGCGTGGGTGCTCGCCAGAGTGTACGAGTGGACGGCGGGGCGCAGGGCGCTGGGCGAGCGTCCGGCCCCAGAAGTGAGGGAAGCCGTCCGCCGGGAGGCGAGGGACACCATCGTCCAGCATTGGACGCGGGACCTCGCCTCCGCGGTGTTCGGCCGCCGTACCCTCGACGCCGTCGGGCCGGTCCTGAAGGACTGGCTCGACAGGCGTCACGGATTCCTGTCCTTCCGTCTGGTGCAGGTACTCTCCGGTCACGGCTGCTTCGGCAGGTACCTGCACCGGATAGGACGAGAGGAGACACCGTCGTGCCACGGTTGTGGCGCGGCGGAGGACGCGGCGGAACACACCCTCGCGGTGTGCCCGTCGTGGGCCGTACCGCGCCGCGATCTTGTCACGGCGGTTGGAGAGGACCTCTCGCTGCCCGCCATCGTCAGAGAGATGGTGGGGAGCGAGGAAGCTTGGGTGGCGATGGCCTCCTTCTGCGAGGTCGTGATGTCGCAGAAGGAGGCAGCGGAGCGCGAGCGGGAAGAGGATCCCCTCGCTCCGGCGCTCCGCAGGCGGCGTAGGGGGAGGAGAAGGCGGGATTTCGCCCGCTTTCTCCCTCCCTGAGGTGAGCGGCGGGCGTGAGGCCGACGCCCGCCTTACATCGTTCATCACGCGGGAGCCACGGCCCCTCCCCAGGAGGGGCAATTGAGGGCCCGCCCAACTAGGCGGGTTTCGCCGGCGGGGGAGAGGTAGCTCAGGCTGCGCTAGTTTCCCACTCCTCCGCCAGTATGGCGATGCCGGAGTGTCGCTGTGGGTTTAGTGGGTATTCCCGGCTTCGGCTGGGCGAGTCCCACACACGCCCTTCGGGGTACGGTGCGTAAAGGCATTCCCACAGCGAAAAAAAAAAAAAAAAAAAAAAAAAAAAAAAAAAAAAAAAAAAAAAAGGTATAGTCTGCGGAGCAAACATGAAGGTTCGATTGCAGTGAAACCTCTGTGCCTGAAACCCGTTTATTTTCCTCTGAAGGGTTCCTTGTTTGCAAGGAAGATAATAATTATCTTCATTAGTTGTGTTACATTCCAAGATGTGAAATAATTGATGATATTTATATAAAAACACGTGACCCGTGATGTGTGGTTTCCCGTGTGGTACCATCACATAAATCCTCCAGTGGATGTCGTAAGAGGCGACTAAGGGAACTCTCACCAGGAATGCGGGTAGCAGCGCTTCTCCTGTGGAATATCAAATTACTGTGATCCACAACCCGCCTGCCAAGCGTGGGATTTATGGCAAACCCTCCCAATGTAATAAAAGCCTTGAGGAAGGCTTTTGTCCAGCAGTGGACCTCTATAGGCTGAATAAGAAGATACAAAAACATTCAAAAAACGAAATTCACAAATATAAAAATTAAATAAACAACACAGTTAATCTGCAAAAAGAAAGCTTTTCTGACATTTATCAATGAGTAAGTAGTTAAAAATTTGTATAGAGTTCGCTGAGAATTATATTATACATAAATATATTATCTGAAGCCGGAAACCGCTGGATGCGGGAGGCGCAGGACCGGTCGTCGTGGAGAACCTTGGGAGAGGCCTATGTCCAGCAGTGGACGAAGTTCGGCTGAAATGATGATGATGATGATGATTATCTGATATGTAAATATATGATAGATTCCAGTATGGGATATATATATATGTATGGCCCATACAGGTAATTGTATCGGGTTGTTTGTGTATGTGAGTTGAAATATTTCCTAAGATTAAAAAAGAAATTTGAAAAATCCGAAACTACTGTCTTCCTTCCTATTTAATAAGTTTTTGAGTGAAAAGACTCTTAATAAACTAGCGGGCTTTACCATCAACGCTTGCATCATTGATCACCATCAGGCGGGATTGCGGTCAAACCCTACTTTGTAATTGTATATAAAAATATTGGCACATCTGCTAAAAATGTGAAAATAAATTTCTAACATATCCATTATTATATCGTTATCCTTATCGTTATCCTTAATATAGCGTTTGTTCTTGATTAATGCGTTTGGTTACTAATATACATATGAATTAGCGGACCCTAGGCTCGAAAGCGCTATGCAATCGGGATATAGGCTGAGATGATGATGATGATTATTATTATTCGTGTTCCGGCATGATGTCTGGTGAAGCCGTACGGAGGACGGGTCTGAGCAGTTGTGTTGATTGTAGTGTTGGGAGTTTGGTCGTGGAGAGTCCTCAGATCAATCTCCCTCTAGCGCAGCATCGTTTGGTCGTGTTGGTCTTGGGTGTAACATTGCATCACCTCGCTCAACTGCCGTCATCCTTCCTATTCCTAATTTTTTTAAGTGAATAGGCTTAATAAACTAGTGCGCTTTATCATCAACGATTGCATCACTGCTTACCATCAGGCGGGATTGCAGTCAAGCACCAGTTTATAATTATTAAAAAAAAAAATTATGATACTCATGAATCTGCAAAGAATGTAAAATTAACTCATAAATTCATTTTAAATATTAATTAGATCTTTGATCCTTGTTTCTGTGAAATATGGAAAAACGTAGTTGTGTCGATATATTACTGGTTGAGCGATATGTTCACAGGTTACATACAACGTTTTTAAACTCAATCGCTCGGAAAAAGTTCCACTCATACATAATTTTATGTACTCACGTCAGCTTCCCAAGGGGTAGGCAAAAGTTGTGGAACAGTTAACAGTTGGGAGTACTACGCACCAAACTTTTCTGAGGAACATCAGCAATAAGGTGGAGCGGTAAAGTTTTATGAACTTAATAATTAAAAGCCACTTTAGGAGTCATAGTAATGTTCCTTACCTTTACCAAAATATGTTGAGGTCTGATTCCAGTCTATCCGGATGCAGGTGCATATTAATAGGTGTACAAATAAATACCCGCCGTTTCTTGAACTTGTGGATGACTATTATCATGTAGGAGAATAATTTTGTCATGTCTGGAGTATGAATGAGCGCGTTTTTCTTCTTTCTTCTATTTTTCCCCAAAAATGCTTCTAATTCCGTATCTTCGTACTATTTCAATCTTCCACTACGTTCTTTGTCTTCCACATTAAAGTGACAGATTCTAAACTTTTGAAACTTCTTTTGCTTAAAACAACTTCACCATAAGCTTCTACAAGCAATCGATGTGCCTCAGTTGCAGATTTCTTCAAATTAAAGAAGTAAATCAAGTTCCCGCAAATGACGCTTATTCGGCACAAAACTTAATTTTGGACTAAAAGAAAAATGTGATACCGATACAGAGTGACTAATACTCTAAGTGTATGTTTTTACCAGATGTCTGAACTTACGATATCACATTTTACATCTGACAATTTCAACATAACCTCTTAGTGAGAAGATCTTTTGTTAAACGGCGGAAACATATTTGTTCACCTTATAGTTTTACATGGATCAATTACCTATCTGACCAACCTGAATAATACGATAGTCCTTGATACTGGTGATCAGATTTTCGGGCATCTAACGATCTGTAATTAAGTGGCAGTAGGTGGGGCACATTGTACGTAGAACCGATGGCCGATGCGGTAGTAAGGTTCTGGAGTGGCCGCCACTTGCGGGAAGACGCAACGTAGGGAGGACCCCAAAATGTGAACCGATGACCTGGTGAAGGTTGCGGGTAGTCGATGGATACGGGAAGCATAAGATCGGTCAACATGGAAATGGTCAACTTTGTCCAGCAGTGCACGTCTATACGCTGAGAAGATGAAGAACAAGAACTATCTGTAACGACTGTCATAGTCAGACGAATGACAGCCGTGATCAACGACTTAACATTATTTCCATGTCACAGAGGTCTTGGTAGAGGGTACCTTTTTTGCGGATGGGAAATCATCAAATGACCTTTCCCACTCTGGGTGGAGTAGAAGGGTATGTCAGAATTTTACTGACTAAGACCTACCCGTGTTCCTTCACTTTTTTTATAAACTAGTGCTTGACAGCAATCCCGCCTGATGGTAAGCAGTGATGAAATCGTTGATTACCGTCAACGATTGCATCACTGCTTACCATCAGGCGGAAGGCACAGGATCAGGCATCAGGCTTTACCAAGCGCGCTAGTTTATTAAGAGCCTATTCACTCTAGCCTTAAAGACATTCAAATTGTAGTCCGACGGTAACACCGCCGTTGGCAAATTGTTACAGTCCCGTATGCGGTATAAAAGAGGAAGCGAAACGCTTCGTCCGGATCGGAGTGGTAATAAGCGGTGGTGGAACGGAGATGGGGGAATTGAATCATGCAATTCTTCTCACCTTGCAAAATCGCCAAAATGCATCCTATAGAACACCGAAAGGCTGGCTACTCTAAGTCTGTGCGCCGGGGGCCACACTACCTCGTTTGAATAACCCGCTGCTTGGTAGAAGGTCTTTCGTTGAGATATTTATTGGCGTGACTGTACGTAATGTATGGACGACAGTAGGTCAACCTACCCGAAACTGGCAGATATTCCTAGTCAATCTTGAACCTTAATGCTTTAGCTATAAAGTTGAAGATTTAATAAAGAAATTTGACAGGTTTCAGTAGCTTGATGTGCTGTCGTCTGTGCCTAGTAGCAATATAGTCCCCATACAGGTTTTCGATTTGTGGTATAATGGAAGCTGCTGTTCGTTGTACCAATATGTGAAATAAACACAGTTTAATTGTGTGTTTCACACAGTCATGTTTTCTTCTCATCTCGTACGAAGAACCTTGTTATTTTATTGTGCATACAATGATCGAATATACAATATGTAAAGAAAACCCCGTCCGACCCATAAGGATAATAAAGGTTAGGTAAGCACATGACCGAATAAAATATGAAATTTTACATAATCATCATAGTATCAAAACTAATGAATTTTTAAATAATCTTTTTTTTCCGCGAATTAATTCCAACTTCACAAAATTTGGTAACTGTTTTAAAAAGTGACAACACCATTTTCGACGGTATTATTATGAGCGATGCGACCGCTGCTCTGCTTCTCTTCGCTCGCGCATTTATTGCCTACCGCATATGTATTAAGCGACCTTTTGCGAAATAATATTTATTTTTTTAGGGGATTTTTTTTAAGTTTAGCTTGGCTTTGTAGGAATTACTAGAGTCAGTTATGGATATCTTCACGGATCGGACAGGGTTTTCTTTACATATTGTATATACCCATTACATATTTAGAAGCATTTTATATTTTATGTGGCTTTTTTCTTCATACGGAACCTGAATATAGTGTGTTCAGAATAAGCAACTGAATCGAGCCCAATAATTTTTCAACCATTCAAATTTTTTTCCCAAGTATTTTTAAAAAAATGTTGCAGTGTGGTGACCGAACGCAAGCACAGTTCACAACGGATCATAGTGTCCTAGCTCCACCCCCGCGCCGCGCCGCTGCAGTCGCAAGCGGACGAGCGGCACGTTAACCATATTTTTGTAGGGACAACAAGGTAACACATAACTTTGTGATTTTACAAGATAGCTTTTTGAATTTTTTACATAAAAATACTGGACACGTGTTTCGGGTTTCGAATATTCATAAAATAATGTTGTATACAGGTTCGACCTAACATATCTTCCGCGTGAACAAAGTCACGGGCAGATGCCTGAAATAAATTGATACTATTGTCGTTCGTACATTGCAGCTTTTTCTGACAAACGTCCATATATTTTGCTTAAACTAAACAAACATTGTATTAGACACAATTGAAATACGTTATTTAAAGGCAATATTTAGGGATTAAGCAAACCATTGTTGTCCCAGATATAGGTACTAAAAATACTTTGTAACAGAAAACGTGAAACTCATTTATATTAAGCGCAAATAAAATTAATGTTTCACGAAATAAAGCCGAGGTAATCATTTAAATAATTTGACATAAATTAAATATGTTTTAAAGAGCAAACTGATATTCATTACAGGATTCCTGTGAAAATGAACAAATTGGCATAAGTAAATAATATTGCCAATATTTTACAAATTACAATGAAGGATATTCGCGGCAAAAAATTGGACTCCGGCAGTCGTACTTTTAATTTGGCGTAGTGCCTTACCGCAGGCTCACCTGATGGTAAGCAGTAATGCAATCAAATGAAACTGATGGTAAAGCGCGGTAGTTTGTTAAGAGCCAACCACTAAAAAAGAACTGTGTAAATAGAAAGGAAGACGCGCGGCAATTGAGCGAGGTGGTGCAATGTTAAACCCAACAATACGACCAACGATGCTGCGCCAGAGGAAGATTGATATGGAGACCCTCCACGACCAAACTCTCGACACATCAAAATTTGGCGCATCGTACCCGGCACACATCGCAACACAACTGCCCAGACCCGTCCTCCGTACGGCTTAACCAGACACCCTACACGACGAATAGCTTGGCGGCAAGACTGTGTCTGGTGGGTGGTAACTTCTGCCGGCAGCCGATGTTGTTGTTGTTGTTGCCAAACAACGATAATTTTAGCTTATCATGTCGTGAACGTCCAAGTTGCTCCTTGCAACCATAGAGTTAAAAAAATAACTACAGCGGTGCGTAAGTCGGTAACTCATTGCTAACAAACAACCGACTGACCTACTTCCCAGTTGACTTGCTATTGGCCACACCTGCCAAACTGCCGATACCCTTGCACTGGCTTGTAAACAGTTTCTCAATTAGTCGTTCTGTAAAACAGACAAGCGTTTGATAGTGTAGTACATTTTGACAGTTCTAAAACATTCATTGCGTTATTTACGACTCATTTTTCGAACATATGGTGCAATGGATTAGCATTATGCTTCAAGATGATTCAAACCGATAGTTATAGTAGTGTGTTACTCAATTAAGGTGCTGGTCTGCAGATGGGTATCTTTACATACCGAGAAACCGCTGGATGCTAGAGGCGCATCGTTTCACCGTTCGAGATCCCTGGGGGAGGTCTATGTCCAGCAGTGGATGTCTTTCGGCTGAATTGATGATGATGATGATGACATACCGACCCATCTGTGCCTCGAAAAGCAAGTTAAGTCAATGGTCCCAGCTATTATTGGTAGAGCTTTAATTGTCGTTACGGGTCGTCCGGAGTTGATGTAGGATAAACGAATTCCGTGTGCAGTTTCTGGCCTGCCATCGGACGCGTCCTCAGGTGGCGGATAGGGGAACGGCCCCCAGATATGGGGGTTACCGGTTTACCGGCGCGGACTAAACCAGATGTGGGGTCACACGTGCGGCGGGTTGACCCGAACTCCGGGTCACCGTCGGGCAACCCGCTCTCCTCATTGAGTGGAGCTGGGGGCCCCGTTTGCTTCCGGGCAAACGAGTGGGGCTAGGAGGAAGGACACCTCGCTAAAAAACCCTTGGCTGCTGTGTCTTCTCGCACAAGAAGACGTACCCAGCCCGGCCCCTCCGAATGGGGAGACCATTGTGGGCCCGCCTTTTAGGCGGCAATCGTCGGCGGGGGATTGGTAGATAGGCTCTGCCATTTCCCATGACCCCGCCACTCAGGCGATGTCGTTGTGCCTCTGTGGTTTTAGTGGGTATTCCTGGCTTGGGCTGGGCGAGTCCCACACATGCCCTTCGGGGTATGGTGCGTAAAAGCACTTACACAGCATCAAAAAAAAAAAAGGATAAACAAATAAAAGTAAACTACCTCATAAAATAAGTCTGTCTGTTAGAAAAGACAATGACCAAAAGTTGTAACAAATGTCTCATGCATTAAGATTAAAATATAATAGTGATTATTTTCATAAATTTTTGAAGTGAAAGATGCTTTATAGATGTTAAGGACTTTTGTTGGACGGGGGAAAAACATTGAATTAGCGTGAACGTGATCGACCCGACACCATATACGTTTTTTTTTATACTTTTGTGTATACGTTCTTTCTTTTTTTTTTAAACGTTACACACTAGGAATTTCTCCCATGTCGTGGGTGCGCTCACAAACATATAAAATTCACATACACAAACATACAGACCCGGAACAACTACTTGTAGGTCATACAAATATTTGTGCCGTGCGGGAATCGAAGCCGCGACACGCAGCGCAGCAGACAAGAGCTTAACCACTGCGCTAACCGTGCAGTCAAATTCAATTAGGTGTAGGTACCAATAAGTTTCCGCCGATTAACAAAAGATGTCCTCACTAAGAGGGCAAACGAGTGGGCACCCAAATATTATGATTTTAAAAGAGTGTCCATGGAATTTCTTGCACGTTCTTCTCCATAGAGGTCTACGCTTTGGAACGTGCAATTTAGCTTCACTTTTCTTGGACTGACCGACATTGACTATTCAAAAGTACCAAATGATGGTTAATTTGAAATAAACAATTTTGATTTGATTTGAGTTTTCGTTGAAATTGTCAGATGTAAAATGTGATATCGTAAGTTAGGACATCTAGTAATAACATACACTTAGAGTATTATTGACTCTGTATCAGTATCACATATTTATTTTGGTGTAAAAATGTCAAGTTTTGTGCCGAATAATCATCATTCACGGGAACTTTTGTTACTTCTTTAATTTAAAGAAATTTGCAGCAGCTGAGACCCATCGATTGCTTGTAGAAGCTTATGGTGAAGTTGCTTTAATAGTGATAAGTTGTCGTGAGTGGTCTCAAAGGTTTAAAAAGTGTGAAGACAAAGAACGCAGTAGAAGACCGAAATCGTACGAAGACACGGAATTGCAGCAAGAAGAGGCTACTCCAGATCTGATAAAATTATTCTCCTACATGATAATGCTCGTCCACATGTTCAAAAAACGGAGGAAACTTATTTGTATACCTAATATGTTTTTAAATGAGTTCAGTTTTCACTTCTGTCAGTCAGTTGGCGTAAAAAATCAATATACATATATATATATATATATATATATATAAATACGTTACGTAATTAAGTTATTTGGTTTTTTGATCAGGGAACTTAATTTGAAGTAAAAAAGTGTTAATACCTATTGTCCTTTATTCCCTTTATATGTTCCGTTTCAAATTATGTATATGACGAACATTACTTTGATATTCGAAAGTGTCATTGCCACGTTTTAAAAAAACATGTAAGTAAAAAAGATTAGCTGTAGGCGGCTTTGCCGATTCTACATTCATTTAAAATTACTAAAAAAAAATAGAATTTTTATTTAAAACATATTCTTTTTTTTTGGAAAATAATTTCCGTTTGTGGATGAGATGTCAAACAAAATAAAGTGTTTATCTTTTAGGTTATTTCGGTTTTATTTTTCTTAAATCTCTAAAACTTGGGGTAAATAAAGAACTTCAAAGACAGTAAATGTCCTACATTATATCCTACTTATATTATAAATTGCGAATGTTTGTGAGGATGTATGGATGTTTCTTATTTTTTCATGCAAAAACTAGTCATACAACAACGGATTTGGATAACATTTGGCATACTGATTCTTTTAAATTATTTATAACACATATAATACGTTTTATTATTTTTATATATGTAGGGGAAAACCGTCAGGAAGGCGTGGCCAAAGGTTCCGGATAACTGAGTTGTCTTCTCATCCGCATGAGCATCCATCGTGGGCGGTATTTCGAGAAAACGTTGAACAATAACTATAGTGTGATGTTCGATTCTCATTATTTTAACTGTACAGACACTTAGATCACTTTAATATTAAGGGATTACAATGATACTCTCAGATTAAAACAGATAAGAGCCAATAGGTTAGAGCGCGTGCTTTTCCGTCGGCAGCTGTCAATGATATGATAGTCGCCCCCCCTTCAAATCACGCCTACTACTCTATTCGGTGTTACCCGCTCATATTAATATAATTAAATCGAGTTATGATCTTTCTTATTAGTCTTAATAATCAGTGCGCCGTCATATATTATATTTGTTATTCCATACGATATTCCCACGGGTTCGAGAAGCACGCGGGTAAAACCGAAAAAATTACTAATATTGTCTTTGCTGTAGCATGGCTAGGGATCCCATACAGTCATAAAGATTGTTATTTATGTTGATTCAACCGCAATGGGTAAGGCAAACCAGTGCAATCATAGGCAAGAAATTACTATTTTACGCAAAACTCTATGAATTAAGGCGAAAGCATCAAGACTGTTGGTTTAATTTAGCAAGCTATGCGATATGTAATCTAAATATGTTGTAACCAATTCTAAAAATAGTAATTAAATTGATAATTCTTTACAAAACGTTATCTTTTAAAATTAAGATAATGCTTTTGCCCAGGCGTAAGCGAGACAGAAGAGACTTACAAAAAAGAAACTGATGTATCTCAACTAAAATTATGAACAAACTACGCGTCGAAAAAAATTTCCGCAACTCTGTCGCGTGGTAATGTTTCCCAGAGACTATTAGGATTGCCTCGTTGTATGGCAATGCTTAGTCTCTGATCTAGGTATAAGCCAGCTCTTGGCTTACGGGAAATATCAACCAGCCGTTTACCAGCAGTTACGGCGACTGTAAGACAGTTAAATAAATAAGTGTGTTATGTTAACACTCATTATTTAAAAAGTATCTTGTATTTGTACCAAACGTTTGTTTATATATATTTACACACAAACGTTTGCTACAAGTGCACGATAAATTCAAGTCCGAACCACAATAATAAAAACAATACACACAAAAGTAGTAGCAGCTACTAGCACTCCAGACAATGGTTTATTTTGCAAAGTAGTGTTTGGTATAAGCACTTACTTGCTTCGGTTAGTATTGCAGCACCGAACAAATGTTACTTAGTGAAGAACGTCCCTGATTAAGTGCGCGTTTTACTTAAGATATTTAAGTTTGGAAGGATCCACACTCAAGGATATATTTTGAGAGATTTCCAGCCAGAGCTAATTGGAAAAGTGCATTAGTAGAATTGGAGCTTAAAACAGATGAATATTATTGTTCTAAAGTTGGTACCTACTTACTGTTAGAATTATCAACTGAGGCTTTGGGCACGCCACAATAGCGGCGGTAAGTCCCCTCTTTGAGGAGTGGCTAGGGAGGCGCCGCGGCGCCCTAACCTTCCGCCTGGCGCAGGTCCTCACCGGACACGGTTGTTTCGGGAGGTTCCTGTTCCGTATAAGGCGGGAGGAAATGCCAGGGTGTTACCATTGTATGGATCGACCTGAGGACACGGTGGAGCATACGGTGGAGGTCTGCCCGGCTTGGGTAGAGCACCGTCGTGTCCTCGTAGCGGCGATCAGCGGCGATCTCTCGCGTCCGACCCTGCTCCAGGCCATGGTCCAGAGCGAGAGTGCATGGCAGGCCGTTACCTCCTTCTGCGAAGCAGTAATGCTGGCAAAGGTGGAGGCGGAGCGCAACGGGAATCCCAGCGCTCTCACGCCACTAGCCGCCGCAGGAGACGCCCTGGTCGGGAGATGACACCAAACTCCCAGCCACCGTAGGCGCGGGCCTGCGGGCGGTGAGCAATGGGCAGCTCGCCGCCCGGTAAGGACCAGGCCCGAGTCGACTGCGCGTCGTGTTTCACGCGCCTCCAAGAGATGTCAGCACATCGTGACGGGGTCCACGAAGACCGATGCCTCCTGGGTCAGGGTTGCGGGTTGGTTAAACAAGAAATCGTGGCCCTGGCCATCCCACAGGCAAGTGAAGAAACACCGGTGGGTTTTAGTCAGTAAAAGTCTGACACGCCCTTCCGCTCCGCCTAGAGCGGGGCAAGTCATTTGATGATTTCCCATCCTAACAAAAAAAAAAAAAGGCTTTTGAATTGGTACATTTTGATGTAGGTAATGTTGTAGTTATTTTGCACCGTGAAATTCGGCAAATTTTATTTCATTAAGCTAATCATACATTATTATAATATTAAGTTATACCTATAATTTTGCTATTAAATTTCTGTAAGCTCAAAATAATGGTTTGCATTAAATACGCTAGCTAAAATTAGAAGGCTTTGATAATCTAATAATAGAAACATTCAGTTAAATGCGGTTTGAATTCGTTTATTCATAGCAAATTCTGCGTAAAAACAAATTATTTTGAATCGAGTCTTTTAATATATTGAATGATCAGCCGACACACAATCATACCTAATTACACTATATAAAGAGAAATGTGAAAAAAGCATTTTAGGGTTCTTTTTGATCAGGGAATTTAATTTAAAGTAAAAGAGTGTTGGTACCTATTGTTAATCGTGTGGATTCCGCACGTAGTGGTATTCAGTAATATGTGTCGGTTGAGTGACAATAACCGCATCGTTCCAGAACCGCGTAAAAAAAAAAACCCACCTGAAAACATAGCATAACTTTATGTGATCTGTCTTTTAATTTAATGCTGAATTGACAGCTCATTTCTCTTATGTTGTCATGGTGAGATTTAAGTATAATATGTTAGCTAACTGGTAGATCTGTTAGGTAGCTGGATCTCACACCACGGGATGCCAGAGATTGTGCGAAATGGAGGCGTTTATGTAGGAAAACGGACTCCGGGCTCCAACGCGATTATACGCTGAGATGATGATAATGTTCATGTTAGCTAGCTGGTATCCAGCAGCATCCGGTTAGACAGGAACCCTACCCCTACATAGGTAGAGAAAAAGCTGGGAAGATGATTGTGATGTGGCCGGCTGCATTATTAGAACACTCGCATACTTTCTAGTTAACAGTTTAAAGTTTCTGAAAGTACATTACTAAACTGAAGTATAAAAGACTGCACCGCAATGAAAAAACATGTATAAACTTGATTCCTGGCAAAATATAATGCTGAATAGCTGAAAATTAATATTTTGGAATTAAAAAAGTTGAGGAACTTTTCATATCTGCTCAATCCAGAAAATAAAATCGCGTAACTCCTACAACAAAGGTTTCAAACAATAACATTGCTATGAACTTTTGTACTTCTGGAACAAAATAAAATTACAATTAAGAAACTTTTATATGTTTATTACTTCACGAAAATTATAAGAAATTATGAAACATTTATCAATTGAAATATTATGTGATGTTGTGAAATTACTATTCGTATAATCGAACTGCGGCAACCGTTTAGCCATCTCTTTTGAGCTTCCAAGTGGTAAATATACTATTTAGTATAGTTTCATCAAGTGAACTACACCATTGTCTAGGGTAGATATATGCAAACTATTTTCCGACATCCATCTTATATTTTCTTAGACGAGTGAAGTGCAGACAGTGACCTTTAGGTAGATCTTTTTAGTTCAACAACAATAGGCGAGTTCAACTACACAAAAAAAATAGCAGGCAGCAATATTGCTTATTTATTTATTTCAGGCATCAGAGCCCATATAAACATAAAGAATACAAAATTAACATTAAAACTTAGAAATACTATAAAAATATATATAAAACATAATTAACTACAATGTACAAATATATATTGCAAAATTTGAAATATCAAAAATAAACAAAGATAAGAAAATATTAAATATTTAGTAGTACGCCTGGCTCTGAGTCATTTGTTTGTTTATCAATACATCAATTATATAACAATGGTAAATAAACTGACAATCAAACCTTTTCGCCAAAACGCTATGGATAGTGTTAGAGGTGATCCGGAGCCTGTGCCCCAGAGACGCGCACCGCTTTCGCATCGTCATCGTGTAAAAGTCGATACGGGCATCCGCAAACATCCCCGAGGCGCTGCAATGCCGGGGCAGCCCCAACAATACCCTGAACGCATTATTATACTGAAAACGAAGAGCGCTGTACTGCTACTATATGACACCCACAGGCCCGCCGCATACAGGGACATACAAAACGCTCTGAAAAGAGTTATTTTGACGGCCCCCGAACAACGAAAAAATCTGTGGGCGATCATATTGGCCCTTAGAGAAAACGCCCTATAAGCCATATTGCTGCCTGCTATTATTCGATCTATATCTATTTATATCTCTTTTGTTCAATACAATAGAGACATAAATAGACGATAAATTTATTGAAACATTTCAAGTAAGCAAGTAATGTAAGTCTTCCTTTCATTAATAGACGAACAATAAACTCTAGATCCCAAACAAAAGCAATAAAATAACACACAAAAGCGATATCAATGTTAGGTGTTTATCTCTTTTATCATACAAACGGATAAAGGATCAAAAATTTTAATAGAAATGGATATAATTTCTAGTTCTCTATTAACGAATTTTTATATTCGCATTAAATACCTAACGAAGAATTTTCAATATCGCCTTAATTCGTGACAGGTATTATTAAAATTTCATCTTCTAGACAACATTAAAAGACGTTTCACGTTTCAAGCATTCAATAACTCATTGACGAAGATATATTACTATTAAATTATTTTATAACGTTGAAACGTTGGAAATTGAGACACAGCTTGTTTTAATATTTAATAAAAAAAATCATAGCTCTTTTCTATCTGTTTTCATATTGTAAATCAATGTTTAAGATGATAAGTGGCATGGGGCGCAAAGCGTGGGGCTGTGCCATCTCCGTCCTGGCGATGATCACCAGCAAGACTTAATATATTGGTACATTGTAGAATTGTGCTTGTTAACTATGTTACATTTTATGTATCTGTTTTGATGAGTCTTCTTACAAAAACCTTGTTATGTAATTGGGCCAATCCGACAAAGCTAAAGTTCTTATTACTGCCGAACCCTAGAACCAATTATTTTTTTTTAGTTTATGAGGATTATGATTGTGGGAGTACCCAGGAAGGGGGGCAGTAGTCCTTCCCCCAAAAAAAAGTATAAATGAGGACTTATCTGTAACTTTTAAATAAACCACGCAGAAAATGTACAATGTAACTGCCAAAAAACCGCGTGCAACTATAGCGCACAAAGATTACTCGCTCTAAAAATTTGACTTGCTTTGGAAGCTGATTTGACATCCAGTTTTACCAAGGGGGATATTACCCGGTTACTGGGTGTGAGCAACTGCTCTATTTAAAATACTGGTATTCTGCTAAATCTTATAAGAACGGAATCCGACACAACATAATTGCGAAATGACTAGGCAGATCATCATCATCATCATCATCTCAGCCATATAAAGGCCACTGCTGGACATATACCTCCCCTAAAGGTTTACAAAAAGAACGGATGGACGCGGCCTGCATCCAGCGCTTCCCTGCGATCATCTAGTCGGTGGGTGTCCAACGCTGCGATTGCCGGTACGTGGTCGCTATTCAAGAGCCTTGGTCACTAGGCGGATGACGACAATGATTATAAAATAAAACTTATTATTTTTTACCATTTCAGTAAACCTTTATTGCATGAAACTTTGTATCCAATTGTTGTTTTCTCCATTACTAACCTTCTTCAGCCTATAGAAACACAAAGGCATTGCACAAAGGCTTCCCCCAAGGCTTTCCACAATGACCGGTCTTGTGCTGCTCGCATCCATCGGCTTCCCGCGACCTTCACCAGGTAATCGGTCCACCTTGTTGGAGGCCTCCCTACGCTGCGTTTCCGGTACGTAGCTACTACTCCAGAACCTTACTACCGCATAGGCCATCAGTTCTAAGAACAATGTGCATACCACCATCCATATTACCAACCTTATCGAAATGATATTATTTTGTCAAAACCTATTTTATATCCGATGACGTCAATTACCTACTATCCGTTTTCCCCCTTCATTGCCGAGAAATGTCGCCGAAATAAGATTTTCGCCGATAATATTGTTCAAATATCTCGTAATTCCTTATAATCAGTATCAAGATGGAACAAAGCAATAATATAAGGTTATTAATGTTACAGAATTATCTGGTCCTACTGTCGTCAATACGTCCTGGGACAATAAATGGCCTCCATATTTCTCTTGGCGAGCAATGAATCCAATTATCGGGCTCTGCAGAGGCGACATGTTAAATGGTCCCCATTGCTTCTCGCCAACCTCTGTCTACTATCCTCCACCTCAATAATACGGGAATCATTATGACGTCGGATTATCTGCATTTTTAATGATATTAAGCCATTGATCCTCCACAGCGCTCATGATTCGCTTTTTAGATGGGTTATCTATATCTAGTCTATATTTACTAATATATAAAGGTGAAGAGTTTGTTTGAACGCTCTAATCTCAGGAACTAAAAGTCCGATTTATAAAATTCTTTTTACGTTGGATAGCCCATTAATCCAGGAAAGCTTTAGGCTATATAACATTATATTGCGACCAATAGGAGCGGAGCATAACAAAAATTTATAATGTAAGCTGTATATTTTGGGGTTAAAATAAAATGTTCAAATATCTAATTCCACGCCAACGAAGTTGTGGGCGGCCGCTAGTCTACTTATGTATATAATAGCGTAGCGGTAGCGGACGCGGCCGCTGCGCAAGGTGGCGCGGGTTCGATCCCCGCACAGTGCAAATATTATTTTGTATGCATGAATATGAATATTTGCACTGGTCTGGTCGTGGCTCGGAAAGCACGTTAAGCCGTTGGTCCCGGTTGCCATACGAACATCTAGTGGCAGTCGTTAAAGGATTCTTGGAGCCCCCAAAAAGTCCAACAATTGGTCAGCTGCAATGCTTCGATGTCACCTTCGGGTTGTGGAGGTCAGACGGCAGTCGCTTCACGGAAAATGTCGAAGTTTAGCCATATCAGCAGTTAGACTGGTAAAAGCGGACCTCAGACTCCAAAGCTGAAAAAGCTTCGGATGCGACTGGGATAAACGCTGAGATGATGATGATGACAGTTTTTAGAGGGTCTTATAATTTTAAATGGGTGGCTTAAATAGGTTATTTTGTTTAAATTCGTATTAAATTTAAAGTAACAGCCAGATTACACACAGAGTTAGATTGCTGCTACTGACAAGGCTGTCAATATCACAATTATCCTTGTTATCTTCGTAATAAGATTTCTGGAGTGGATTTTGTCGCGTGTCAAAATCGGAACAAGCGTCGCCATATTATTGTAACAGTTTCACAATGTATCGTGTCCATACAATCGAAAAAGTCTCAATAATCTTTTGATCAAATCTATACTAATATATAAATAAAGCTGAAGAGTTTGTTTGTTTGTTTGTGCGCGCTAATCTCGGGAACTACTGGTCCGATTTGAAAAATTCTTTTTGCGTTGGATAGCCCATTAATCCAGGAAGGCTTTAGGCTATATAACATCACGCTGGGATCTATAGGAGCGGAGCATAACTAAACCACGCGAAAGAAGTCGCTGGCGGCCGCTAGTCTAATATATATATGTATGTATAGAATGTTATTTTTTGTATATGGGCAACTAGTATCTAGTAGGTATATATATACAAAATGCCGAAAAGGTATCCTGAAAATTCACAAAGTTATATGCTTGTTATATTACCTGGTGGTCCCTACAAAAATATGGTTAAGCGCCCCATGTTTTGGTGTGCTCGGGTTAGACAGTTATTTTTAGATTGGGCAATTGGGTTATATGGACTATATCCATCAATGACGTAATTGCTTATGATATTCAAATGATACAAATTATATAAATTAGGGCGCCTGAGATACGCATGGCGTCAGAACAGTTAATATCTGAATTGGATCTGGATTACGGGGGATCCGCTAAATGTGAATCGTCAGTTGTCAACATGGCGTACTGGCATGATTGTATATTTATCAGTATTCTGAGTACGTACCTGCTCTAGAAACGGAACGTTTATTTTCTCAGAAAAAACCATTTCCCCGTTACTTATGCAGATTTTTTTTGCAGTTTATTGGTCGCTGGAATGCTGGTATTTATAGTTTATTGGGGAATGATGTTTTTAATGAAAATTATTGAGGATAACAGGCCAATTACACCAGAGGTGAACGAAACAACAACAGCCTTTATAATGCCCGAGTGGTATGACACCCAATTTGAATAAGGATCACGTTAGGATTCATTGTACATATATAAATACTTTAAGTTTATAATACCTGTTATTTTATTGAAGAAGATAAAATATCCCAATAGTCATTAAAAAGTTGTTTGTTCTGCCTCTGCTGAACGGACGAACCGAAACATATTAAGCCGGCCAAGAGCGAGTCAGGTTTTCACAATCATGCTTACCATATACCAAACTAATAATTGACGCAATTGGAGATTCCTAAAGCCAACAGTCATGGACTGCCGTAGGACAATGTGGATGATGGTGCCCAACCTACAGAGATCAGTCTGCAATACGGCCTCTCTTCTGCCGTCTACTGACATATTGTAAAGGAAGAAAATTATCGTACCTACAGCTAAATAAACTCCTTTAATTTGATAAAAATTGATACTACCTACGTTCATATATTAAGAAGATTTGCATACATACCAATACCACAGTATATATAACACATACCTAAATACTACCGCAATATGAATAGCGATCGCTATAAGGAACATTACACTTACTGCAATAAATAGAGACAGTTTTTGTTAATCTGATAATATAATACAGTATCTAAATAATACATCTCTCAGCACATGTACTGTGTATTGCAGACACTGTTGTAGCACAGTATAAAAATCATACAGTTGGTTGACGCCTTTGACATAGAATAAAGAGAGGGAAATAGGTTATCTACATACAAACGGACCGCGCGCGGCTTGTATGTGTGCGCCATCGTATCTATGCGTCGCCGCACGCACACCTAAACACAATATTAGAGTGCTATCAGTGCGCTAGTCGCGGCTAGCACCGAACGAGGTTCGTGCGTCACGGCTTTTCGGCACATTCGCTAAATCACAGATTACAGAATACTACGTAACTAAATTAAAGAACAATGTGTGATTATCGCAGGAGAACGTATTGCTGTGTGTTTGGGTGTCTTAATAATTCATCGATTTCAGAATTGTCTCTGTTCAGATTACCTACTGAGCAGGAAAGGTAAGCAAGTCACTTATTATTTTAGCATTATAATTTTTACTTGATGATGAGATATCTACCTAGGAACTTACTTATTTCTTGTTGTAAGTATTAGTTTTCTATCAGACAGGGGAAGTAGGTAGGCCTGTTTTCGTACTAGATATTATTATTCACACAAATCAATGATTAAAGGTACTTTTGATCTGTCAGTTGATTTGCCGCTAGCGCTACTGCTTTGGTTACATTTAGTAATGCCGATTTCTCAGTACCTATTGTAGGTAGGTATAGTAACTACCTACTTACAGTTATAAAATCGTTATTAAAAATAAGTAAGTACCTAATTGACTATTTGGGAATCAGATAAATAAAGTTCAGATCTTAACAACAGAAATGATTAGTCAAAGAGGCAGTTGTTAGTATTTTTATATTAATTATATACTATAGTATTTATATTATGTTGTTTTACGATTTTTAGGGTTCCGAAGCTAAACAGCAAAAAACGGAACCCTTATAAATTCGTTCTGTCTGTCCGTCTGTCTGTCTATCTGTCCGTCCGTCCGTCTGTCTGTCTGTTCGTTTGCCTGTCTATCTGTCTGTATGTCCATCTGTCTGACTGTCTGTCTGTGTGTCACAGCCATTTTATTCCGAAACTATTAGGACTACACTGTTGAAACTTAGTAAGTAGATGTATTAAAAATAAAAATAAATATGTTCCTTTATGTGTACAAAACTACTAATAAATCACTAAATAAATGATGAAAAAAACTGACCAGTATATGACTATATGTATACTAAATACTAAGCAAATAATTTAAATATAAGCTCTTAGTCTATAAATATTTGTTACCGGTTTCGGTGACAACCGAATCCGACGAAGCGTGAACAGTCGTCAACTTTTCGACCTTTGTCAATGTATAGACACTGAATTAAAATTTAGCTAAACGTGACAACCCTAAGACAGTAGGCAATTAAATCGCGGATTGGGTCGGAGATAACCTACTTCCCTCTCTTTATTCTATACCTTTGATCTCGTGTAAAATGGCGACATCGTCTAGACAGTAACGCATCGGCCAGGGTTGTCACAAATCCATACTAATATTATAAATGCGAAAGTATCTCTGTCTGTCTGTCTGTCTGTCCGGCTTTCACGCCAAAACTACTGAACCGATTGTGATGAAATTTGGTAGGCAGATAGTCTAGAGTCTCAGAAAGGACTTTTATCCCGGAAAAAATTGATGTTCCCGAGAGAAATCTAAAAAGCGCGATATAACCGAACTCTACGCGGGCGAAGCCGCGGGCGGAAAGCTAGTGCCTTTATATATTTATAATAAACAGACAGAAACAGTTATATTTTCTCTTTACAATAAAGCAATAAGGGGAAATAATAACTATTATTTTGACAGCAAGAATCTCACAACTACCAAACACCGGTATTCATTTAAAGTTGTGCATTTTACTAATCAGTTTTCCTTTGTTATGTATCATATTGAAATAAATATATAAATTAGGTTTTACGTCTCCGCCTCCGCGGCATTCTCGTGATGCCGCGTCTGCGGGACTTCTGTTGTAGGACAGACTCAACTAACAACTGTCAAAAATGAAAATCAAAAGTCATTTATTCAAATTAGGCTCAGAATCAGCACTTTTTGAACGTCTAAATTACATAAGACAGTCCCCCCAAACGCAATTTCCTAGTGCTTTCGCTGGGAAGAAGTGGCGGAACAAGTCCCAGCAGTACAGCTGTCTGTTCATTAAAAAAAAAAATAAACACATGACTTTATACAACACAATGTAAAGTAATGAACACAATATAAAATAAAATTATATAACATATGCCTGCTAGTCACGCCAAAATACCAGCAAAGCAAAAAAAAAAAAAAGAAATATCATTGAAATGGAAATGTAAATAAGTAAAAACTTATTACCTAGATTAAAGGCCCAGGTATAAAGGGCGTGACAGCTCACATATTAATGTATTGTAAAATAGCAAATTATATAAAGTCATATAACGTGTCGGTAAGCTAATTCTGGAGTCGAGTCGTCGACCGGCTATTCCCGCGATTCCCTTGCTCACAAATTAAATTCGTCATCCTTCCTATTTCTAAGTTTTTTAAGTGAATAGGCTTAATAAATTTGTGCGCTTTACCATCAACGATTGCATCACTGCTTACCATCAGGCGGGATTGCGGTCAAGCACTAGTCTATAATTATTAAAAAAAAAGTTCAGTGCATCTTTTTCTTTCTGTTCCATTAAGAAAAGGACAGAAGATAAAATGTTAGTTTATACTTTAGACCTGTCAAATTAGTCAACTCCTGACAAAAATTGACGTATTTTTGGCGCCATGTTTATAATCGCGTCTATGGAGTATCTTAATTAGACAGGATTAAATTAAAATGTTATCTTCAACCGTTTTATTAATAAAATGGAAGGAAATAGATGAACTTAACTTAAAATTTGTTAAGTTCAGTCAGGCGTCAAAACAACGTTGTAGCATTCAACAAACATGTGCCTCGAGAAGATTCTTTTTGTGTGCGTCACAAAATTATTTTCTTATTCAAGTAATTATGCCGTAAGTTCGAACACAGTGAAGCTTTCCTTTGTGAAAATTATTTTAATTGCCACTGCTCTTAAAAACATTTATTTAATTACTATTTTATATCGCTTCTCATCTTTACAGATCATCGTGATGAAACTGGCATGTCCTAGAACCAAACATGCAAAGATATTTGACATATACTAGCTCTTACTGGGTTGATGGCAAGCAGTGTAGCAATCGTTGTTGGCAAGGCACACTAGCTTATTAAGAATATTATATATTTCTTTTATTTTTTAAATTAAATTATACAACGTGTAACAAAAAGGGTATATACATACCAAGGGCATGGCATCTTTGGATGATATCAAACGATATCGGAAGGGTTTAAACTCAAAATAAAATACTCAAAAAATTGGTACCAAATTTTCGGTTTCGTGTGTTTCTTAAAATCAAGTCATAACAAACGTGGCAGCACACTACATACGTTAATAACTACTCGTTACCCGTCATGTTACTTGCCAAAATCCGATAAATGTCTTCAATATCTCTGTGCGACTAGTATGATAGTAGCCTATCACAGGCGGTGTTTTTCCTCATAACTTCCTAACATAAAGAGATAGGATTAAAAAACCCTTCCAATATCGTTTGATATCATGTAAAGATGCCATGCCTTTGTTATGTATATAACCTTTATGTTACACGTTGTATTATTTTAAATTATATTATAAAATTAAAACATCCGCCTGTCACATTGACGTATGTATTGACGTCAATGATCTGTCACCCATGATGCGCCTGCGACACCGGCAGATGACAACATATCATACATCAACAACAATTAAGTACAATAAAAAAAGACAATAATCAGTGTCGGGAACCAACTGTCTCGTGTTCAAAACAAACAACAATTAAGCTGTGCGTCGCATCTGTGCAGGAAAAGGTCGTTGCTCAGCAAAATGCTGTGACTTCAGACGAACCTGTTGTCAACAGCGCTGACTTTCAGCAACTACCTCTCGAACGACGTAATGACGTCCCACTGTGTGACAATAAATTGAATTAGTTTATTTTTACGCTGGAATAAGTGATACAATACATATACATAAATAAATAAATATGGAGAAAATCTGTTTATACGCGTGTATAGAAACAAGAATGTTCAATTATTGTGTTCAGTGTGTGCGATAGTGGCCATTTGCATAATGGCGTGGCTTCGGCAAACGATAACCATGCTTTTTCGACATACCTACTGAGAGGAATTGAAAAAAGAAATAGTGGTAAGGTGGGCTGTCAGTCTTTCGGTTTTCTGATTACCCGTAACGTCTACCAAAGGTAAACGAATGACAGCAGGCACCAACGGCTAAATGTGCTTTCCGAGGTCACTCATCCACAGATCAACCGCGGTAAGCGTAGCTTAAACTCATCGATGGACAAGGACATGTGCGGCTGTTGTTGTAAAGCCACGGGCTCTCTAAACAATCCCTGATATAAGTAACTAAATAAATAATAATAAATATATACGGACAAATCACACAGACTGAGCTAGCCCCAAGGTAAGTTCGAGACTTGTGTTATGGGATACTAACTCAACGATACTATATTTATAATACATATATATATATATATATACTAGCTGACCCGGCGAACTTCGTTCCGCCTTAAAGGCAATATCACATGACTACTTTTTAAATTAGGATAATTTTAAATAAATGAATATTATTATGCAATGATTCTTTATTTGGGAGCACAATCCTGGCGATTCTCCGGAAATCTTTAATGTGCTACAATACTCGCAAACAACATCCATTGGCCCAATGCGAACGCCATTGCGCTATATTATATGCGTATTGAAACGCTGCCCGATTCAAATCAGTATTTGATGAATTTCTTCTTGTGTTTCGTAAATTATCTGGCGCTTGATCTCTGAGGTTTGCTCGACGATTTCGCATTGCCAACCAAGCCGTTTCACGGGCTGCCTCCCTTTGCTCTGGTGAGGAAGAAGCACGAAGCCGAGCCATACTAAGGCTGCGCTCTTCAAGTGCAATTTCTTGCTCTTCTTCAGTTTTTTTTTTTTGTTTTGGATGGGAAATCATCAAATGACCTCTCCCGCTCTGGGCAGAGCGGAAGAGCGTGTCAGACTTTCATTGACTAAAACCCACCCGTGTTCCTTCACTTGCCTATGCAACGACCAGTGCCATGGTTTCTTTTTTAACCAACCCGCAACCCTGTGGACCAGTCCTCGTGGACCCCGTCAAGGTGTGCTGATATCTCTTTGAGGCGCGTGTGAAACACAACGCGCCGTCAACCCGAGCCTGGTTCTTACCAGGAGGCTAGCTGCCTATCGCTCGCCGCCCGCAAGCCCGCGCCTACGGTGGTCGGGAGTCCGATGTTGCCTCCCGACCAGGGCGCTTCCTGCGGCGGTTTGAGGCGTGAGGGTAGTGGGATTACCGCTCCCTCACGCGCTCCGCCTCCTCCTTTGCCAGCATCACTGCTTCACAGAAGGAGGTGAAAGCTTACCATGCACTCTTGCTCCGGACTATGGCCCGGACCAGGGTCGAACGCGAGAGATCGCCGCCGATCGCCGCCACGAGAACACGGCTGTGCTCTATCCAAGCCGGGCAGACCTCCACCTTATGCTCCACCGTGTCCTCAGGGCGATGCACACAGTGGTCACCCTGGCGTTTCCTCCCGCCTTATACGGAACAGGAACCGCTCGAAACAGCCGTGTCCGGTGAGGATCTACGTCAGTCGGAAGGTGAGGACGCCGTGGCGCCTCTCTAGCTACTCCTCAAAGAGAGGACTTACCGCCGCTATTGCAGCGTGCTCAGTGCTGGATTGCGACAATCACACTTTCCATGTCGCCATGAGACCCCGCCGGAGCTCTGTCCGCTGTACTGCGATTTTTTGCGGCAACAGAGTTATGCCTCCTCTCATCACTCCCACATGTGGGCGAGGGATAGTGTTTCTCCACAATTTAATGGATTTTATTATACATATGAACGTTTCTTTTTAATTACTCTATCTATTAAAAGACACCTCATCAAAATCTGTTTCGCAGTTTTAAAGATTTAATCATACAAAGGAACATAGGGAAAGAGAAAGTAACTTTGTTTTATAGTATGTAGTGAAGTGGTAAATGGCACAGCAATACAATATTAGAAATTTTGAAGTTGAAGTTTGCTTTGGGGCTTTTATTAAAAAAATTAAACCGGCAGAGAGCATTTATATTCCTTGCTTTAAATAAATGCATCAACATTCAACCAGTAAGACTTTTTTTAATATGCTGAGTAGTGTAGGAGTGTGTTTGTACCATTTTTAACAAATGAACCGCTAACTTATATTTTGACTGAGTTGTTTTGTTATTCCATGTCAGTTGCGTTTTGTTAAACCATGTCTTATGTCACGTCACACGGGAACGACAGGAACCGCGGGAACAGGATAAAAAGTATCCTATGTGATATGTCCTTCTCCCAGTTCTTAACTACCTCCCTACCAATTTTGAGCCATACTGGTTAAGCGGTTCTTGAGTTATAAATATAGTAACTAACACGACTTTCATTTATATACATAGACTTCATTCAAATCGGACCAGCCTAGGAGGAATTCAGTGACGTACACACGTACAGCAGATTTGGGATGGAAAGAAGAAACCCATGGAAAGCATTGTCATCTACATTTGTAACAAAGATATCATACCTCTTTCTACCCCTAGAGCTCTTGTTTCTGTCTCTTTAAGTAAAATAAAAAATCTTAAATAATTATTTATTTCTATTTATTTTTTTTTCTTTTAGTTCATAAGTACAAATTTAGTTAAATAAAAAAATATATCTTTTTTATTTTTTCGCCTTTTAGTTCTTATGTAGGTACAATTATATTTTTAAGTAACTAAAAAAATTAAAAAAAACTATAAACTTGTCTAAAAACAAAAAAAAAAAAACTTGTGATTGACCGGGTTTGAACCGAGGAACACCAGCCATCGCGAGTAGACCATACCAATATCGACTACGCTACAGCCGCTATGTCAAGCCGCGCGAAATTAGCGCCCATATTATGCGTGAAATATTGCGAAAGAGAAAACTCGAAAATATGCGCTTCCCCAGACATAAGGCTGAGCTAGATCGATTTTTCGTCCCCGAAAACCACCACATATTAATTTTCAGCGAAATCGTTAGGGCCGTTTCCGAGATCACATGCTTCTTCAAGCGATTAGCGCCATCTGCCGGGTTGATTTGTGAATCTAAACGATCCAGGTCGCCACTCAAACGCATACAGAAAAATTCATTAAAATCGGTCAAGCCGTTTAGGAGGAGTTCAATGACATACACACTTACAGCAGAATTATATATATAAAGATATATATATATATATATATATATATATATAGATAAACATCCAAGACCCAGGCCAATCAGGAAAAGATCGTTTTTCATGAGGAGGACGACGTGTGTTCATATTTTGTATTCTTCTTCTGCTTCTTCAGCCTATAAAGGTCCACTGCTGGACAAAGGCCTCCCAAAAGTCTTTCCGCGATGACCGGCCTTGTGCTGCTCGCATCCATCGGCTTCCCGCGACCTTCTCTAGGTCATCGGTCCACCTTGTTGGGGGCCTCCACTCCATAACCTTACTGCCTCATCGGTCATCGTACTACGAGCAATGTGCACGTCTACTGCCACTTAATTTTAGCGACTCGAAGAGCTATGTCGGTGATCCATTTTATATTATTTTTTTCTTAGTTAGAGATATTCTTTTTTATGCAAGTGGTTCTGTGATGAATAAATCTTTTCTGTCTTTGTTTAAAAAAAAAAATATCCTGCGTCCTAAATTCTTAAGTCAGGCACTTCACCTGTGCCTAATTTCAGCTCAGCCCTCACGCGTCTCAGCTGTTAAGGCGTAATAATGTAACAGACAGAGTTAATTTAGTATTTAATGGTATTAAAAATAAAAAAAATAAATGAATTAATATTTTACGATTTTCGTATAAAATTTAAGCTCGGCTGTGCTCTTGACTGGTTTATATTATAGATAAGTAACAAATTCCATTGGCTATTTCATTTAGTATATCACGGTACTGGAACAGGAAATTAAAATAATGATCAAAGGACTGCCTCGACCCACATAATACTCCTCTTTATTCAAGACTAGCTTCTGCCAGCGGGTTCGTCTGAGTGAAGTTTCTTGTGCCTCTGACCCATCCCATCGCATTATTTCTTTTCGCTCGACTCCTAAGAGTTTTTTTTTTTCATAACTTTCCCACCTTTACGTTGTTGACACTACAACGATCCGAAGGAACGTTTCGAGTCTTCTTTTATACTGCGTACATCGAGAGACTGGAACAATTTACCAGCAGCGGTGTACGTGTCTTCAAGGCTAGAGGTTTTTTTTATCTATAACTATACTCTATACTAATATATGAAGCTGAAGAGTTTGTATGTTTGTTTGTTTGTGTGATGGCGCTAATCTCAGGAACTACTGGTCCGATTTGAAAAGTTTTTTTTACGTTTGTTAGCCCATTAACCCAGGAAGGCTTTAGGCTATATAACATCACGCAGCGAACAATAGGAGCCGAGCATAATAACACACACGCGCACGAAGTCGCGGACGGCCGCTAGTAATTTACAAACTAGCACTTGACCGCAATCTCGCCTGATGGTAAGCAGTGATGCAATCGTTGATGGTAAAGTGCGCTAGTTTATTAAGAGGCTATTCACTTTGAATACACTCAAATTGTAGTCCGACGGAAACACCGCCGCTGGCAAATTGTTCCCGTCCCTCGATGGACGCGGTATAAAAGAGGAGGCGAAATACTTCGTCCGGATCGTACTGGTGTTAACAACGTAAGGGTTCCACACTCGTTGTACGACGTCCGATGGTGGAACGGAGATGGGGGAATTAAATCATACAATTCCTTTCAAAGACAAACTGATGTTTTTTTTATTCCTACCGATAGTTTCAGTGGTTAGCGCGTTTAAACAAACATACAGAAAACAAAATCTTCAGCCGTATTATTAGCACGGAAGATAGACCAAATAAATATTAAAGTTATAATAATCTTTGAAGTTACATCTGCAAATGTTTTCGAGGGAGACGAAAATAACGTAAAAAGTAATGAGGTCCATAAATTGTTATGTATTCTATAAAGTGGGTTTTCGTAGTCTCCTTTGCTAAAAGATAATGATGACGGAAAAAATGTACCTACCAGTATTTGAGTATTGGACTGCACGGGTCAGTGCTACGACGTAGTCGATTACGTAGCTTTGGCTACGCCGTAGCTATCATTCGTTTTTTGGAACGATAAGGTTAATAACGCACAATGATATTTATAATGTTAAGTTAGAGTAAATATTTGTCTTCTTTATTTACTTCTTATGACTTAGAAAATGAGAAGAAGAAGAAGAAGAAGGGAGAGTAGTAGATATACCTATAGACACGTATATGCGTATGTTTTGACAGCCTCTGTGGCGTAACGGTAGCAGACTCGGCCGCTGCGCAGGGGGGCGCGGGTTCGATCACCGCGCAGTGCAAATATTTGTATGCATGAATATGAATATTTGCACTGGTCTGATCGTGCTTCCGAAAGCACGTTAAGCAGTTGGTCCCGGTTGCCATACGAACATCTAATGGCAGCCGTTACGGGTTGATGGGGCCTTCAAAAGTTCAACAATTGGTCTAAATGCAATTATCCGATGTCACCTTCGGATTGTGGAGGTCAGACGGCAGTCGCTTCACGTAAAATATCGAAGTTTAGCCAAAATCAGCAATTAGACTGGTAAAACGGATGCCAGACTCCAAAGCTGAAAAAGCTTCGGATGCGACTGTATTTAACGCTGAGATGATTATGATGGCGTATATGCGTATGTTTGAATAATGGATCACTTATACACTAGATACACAGACGACAAGTATTAAGCAGTCTAAAGTAGTCAAGATAAATATACATTAATTTAAAATCAGCCTTAAATGCAGTGTATAAAGTTCTTAATCACAAAGCAGTACAAAAAGCCATTATTTTTTACGACCGAGTCTGACATCAAACCAAATTCAACCTTACACGCATGCATTAAAGTCAGAATCATAACGTCAGTACTAAATGAAAGAAACACCCTAGTGCTGCGTTGTGCGCTTGTTCAGTTTATTCATTTTTTTTACGCTGATTGTGAATCTAGTGTATAAGTGATCGATGGTTTGAATATATAAAATTAATTTGTAGTGAAAGCCAAAAAAATAATGCGCTGATATAAAAATGAAGCATCATCATCATCATCCTCCTCATCAAAACAAAATCTTTTTCATCATCATTTGTCGTCCTCCGTGGCGCAGCGGTCAACACGCCTGCCTACGACGTGGAGGCCCCGGGTTCGATCCCCGGCCAGGTCGTGATGGAAAAACGATCTTTTCCTGATTGGCCTGGGTCTTGGATGTTTATGGATATATGTATCTATCTTTATATATATAATTCTGCTGTACGTGTGTATGTCATTGAACTCCTCCTAGACGGCTTGACCGATTTTAATGATTTTTTCTGTATGCGTTTGAGTGGCGACCTGGATGGTTTAGATTCACAAATCAACCCGGCAGATGGCGCTAATCGCTTGAAGAAGCATGTGATCTCGGAAACGGCCCTAACGATTTCGCTGAAAATTAATATGTGGTGGTTTTCGGAGACGAAAAATCGATCTAGCTCAGTCTTATGTCTGGGGAAGCGCATATTTTCGAGTTTTCTCTTTTGCAATATTTCACGCATAATATGGGCGCTAATTTCGCGCGGCTTGACATAGCGGCTGTAGCGTAGTCGATATTGGTATAGTCTACTCGCGATGGCTGGTGTTCCTCGGTTCAAACCCGGTCAATCACAAGTTTTTTTTTTTGTTTTGAGACAAGTTTATAGTTTTTTTTAGTTACTTAAAAATATAATTGTACATAAGAACTAAAAGGCGAAAAAATAAAAAAAGATATTTTGTTTATTTAACTAAATTTGTACTTATGAACTAAAAGAGAAAAAAATAAATAGAAATAAATAATTATTTAAGATTTTTTATTTTACTTAAAGAGACAGAAACAAGAGCTCTAGGGGTAGAGAGAGGTATGATATCTTTGTTACAAATGTAGGTGACAATGCTTTCCATGGGATTCTTCTTTCCATCCTAAATCTGCTGTACGTGTGTACGTCACTGAATTCCTCCTAGGCTGGTCCGATTTGAATGAAGTCTATGTATATAAATGAAAGTCGTGTTAGTTACTATATAGCGGTTCTTGAGTTATAACTCAAGAACCGCTTAACCAGTATGGCTCAAAATTGGTAGGGGGGTAGATAAGAACTGGGAGAAGGACATATTACATAGGATACTTTTTATCCCGTTCCCGCGGTTCCTGTCGTTCCTGTGTGACGTGACATAAGACATGGTTTAACAAAACGCAACTGACATGGAATAACAAAACAACTCAGTCAAAATATAAGTTAGCGGTTCATTTGTTAAAAATGGCACAAACACACTCCTACACTACTCAGCATATTAAAAAAAAGTCTTACCGGTTGAATGTTGATGCATTTATTTAAAGCAAGAAATATAAATGCTCTCTGCCGGTTTAATTTTTTTAATAAAAGCCCCAAAGTAAACTTCAACTTCAAAATTTCTATTATTGTATTGCTGTGCCATTTACCACTTCACTACATACTATAAAACAAAGTTACTTTCTCTTTCCCTATGTTCCTTTGTATGATTAAATCTTTAAAACCGCGAAACAGATTTTGATGAGGTTTCTTTTAATATAGAGTAATTAAAAAGAAACGTTTATATGTATAATAACATCAATTAAATTGTGGAGAAACACTATCCCTCGCCCACATGTGGGAGTGATGAGAGGAGGCATAACTCTGTTGCCGCGAAAAATCGCAATACAGCGGACAGAGCTCCGGCGGGGTCTCATGGCGACATGGAAAGTGTGATTGTCGCAATCCAGCACTGAGCACGCCGCAATAGCGGCGGTAAGTCCTCTCTTTGAGGAGTAGCTAGAGAGGCACCACGGCGTCCTCACCTTCCGACTGACGTAGGTCCTCACCGGACACGGCTGTTTCGGGAGGTTCCTGTTCCGTATAAGGCGGGAGGAAACGCCAGGGTGACCACTGTCTGCATCGCCCTGAGGACACGGTGGAGCATAAGGTGGAGGTCTGCCCAGCTTGGATAGAGCACAGCCGTGTTCTCGTGGCGGCGATCGGCGGCGATCTCTCGCGTCCGACCCTGGTTCGGGCCATAGTCCGGAGCAAGAGTGCATGGCAAGCTTTCACCTCCTTCTGTGAAGCAGTGATGCTGGCAAAGGAGGAGGCGGAGCGGGTGAGGGAGCGGAAATCCCACTACACTCACGGCTCAAACCGCCGCAGGAAGCGCCCTGGTCGGGAAGCAACATCGGACTCCCAATCGCCGTAGGCGCGGGCTTGCGGGCGGCGAGGGATAGGCAGCTCGCCTCCTTGTAAGAACCAGGCCCGGGTTGACGGCCCATTGTGTTTCACACGTGCCTCAAAGAGATGTCAGCACACCTTGACTGTGTCCACGAGGACTGGTCCACAGGGTTACGGGTTGATTAAAAAAGAAACCATGGCACTGGCCGTTGCACAGGCAAGTGAAGGAACACAGGTGGGTTTTAGTCAATAAAAGTCTGACACGCCCTTCCGCTCCGCCCAGAGCGGGAGAGGTCACTTGATGATTTCCCATCCACAACAAAAAAAAACTGAAGAAGAGCAAGAAATTGCACTTGAAGGCGCAGCCTTAGTATGGCTCGACTTCGTGCTTCTCACTCACCAGAGCAAAGGGAGGCAGCCCGTGAAATGGCTCGGTTGGCAATGCAAAATCGTCGAGCAAACCTCAGAGATCAAGCGCTAGATAATTTACGAAACACAAGAAGAAATTCATCAAATACTGATTTGAATCGGGCAGCGTTTCAATACGCATATAAGATAGCGCAATGGCGTTCGCATTGGGCCAATGGATGTTGTTTGCGAGTATTGTAGCACATTAAAGATTTCCGGAGAATCGCCAGGATTGTGCTCCCAAATAAAGAATTATTGAATAATAATACTCATTTATTTAAAATTATCCTAATTTAAAAAGTAGTCATGTGATATTGCCTTTAAGGCGGAACGAAGTTCGCCGAGTCAGCTAGTTATAAATATAGAATCGTTGAGTTAGTATCCCATAACACAAGTCTCGAACTTACTTTGGGGCTAGCTTAATCTGTGTGATTTGTCCGTATATATTTATTTATTTATCATCATCAAACTTTTATCGTCCCACTGCTGGGCACAGGTCTCCTCTCATACAGAGAAGGATTGAGCGTAATCACCACGCTTGCTCAATGCGGGTTGGCGATTTCAAACTTATGAAGTCCAGGTTTCCTCAAGATGTTTTCCTTCACCTTCAGTCATTGGTGTCCAACATATACTTGGAAAGGACATATAACTTTTGAAAAGTTACATTGGTACTTGTCTGACCTGGAATCAAACCTGCACACTCATACTTAAGAGGCTGGTGTTTTAACGATTTGAAGCATGTTTTGTAGTAAAATTTTGTTCATTAAAGAATACAAAACACTCTTCTCCTACGTATCGCATACGAGTCAGTTTTGAACGAATAAATCCTATAAGTATTTATTGACAGTAATAATACTGCTTCAAATCAGTTACGTTACTTATACCTCATGAAAAGTAAGGCCAAACAATCGACAACTAATTTTATCATCTCGGAAATATCGGAACTGCACTTTAGTACACCAAACCGCTTTGCTAATGACAGTATTAGGCCCCAATGTGATGTTAAGCCAGTTATCGAAGGCCACGCTGTAAACGAGCATTTTCAACTAGGAAATTCAAATGCACTTAACCCGATTTTGGGATCAAAAGGCCAAAAGCTGCTCAATTGTTCGTAATAGAGCTTCGGGTTAGCTAATGAGGGAAAGAGGAATATTTGATTATGTTGATTCTAGAAGTGAGTGAAATGAAAATTGTGTGTCATCTGATTTGTTTAAGGGCTCGTGTTTTAATAATAACAGCTACAGAAGTCGATCGAAGGTTAAGCGGTTGGTTCGTGGATGGGTGACAATCCATTATTTATTTCTTTCCTTCAAACAACGCTTCCCCAAAGATATAAATCAATCATCAAATCAAAGATATCATCATTCATCATCATTATCAATTTGTTTTTTAATCGTCCTACTGCTGGGCACGGGTCTCCTCTCATACAGAGAAGGCTTGAGCGTAATCAACACGCTTGCTCAATGCGGGTTGGCGATTTCAGAATTAAAGTCCAGGTTTCCTCAAGATGTTTTCCTTCACCTTCAGTCATTGGTGTCTAAGATTATATACTTAACTACGAAAGTACATATAACTTTAGAAAAGTTACATTGGTACTTGCCTGACCTGGAATCGAACTCTCGCACTCATACTTGAGAGGTTGGTGTTTTAACCACTAGGCCACCAGGACTATATTACGATATAAATAACATTACCTAAATATAAATTTTACTATAAAACTTCACATAATTATCTTGCGTTGCGTTGGGAATAAGTAGCTGTTTTCTCGACGTGTATACCCATGTATCTTCTAGCCCATGTAGGTGGGAGTTACACGTCGGTAGACTTTGGGCTCTGTAGGAGCTTTGCCACACCAGTCCTTGCTCGTTTGCAACCGGCGCCTCCTTTGCACCATCATGAAGCCCTTATCAATCCTATTCGGTGTCTTTTCTTGCATAGGCCTGCTACTTGAAGAACTATTAGATATCGAGAACCCTCTTTTCCTCCAAATTTATTTTAAACGTCGGCCCCTTACCAAACACATATATTTGACAGCCGTTACGGACCAACCCCACCCCCAACCCCAACCTCACAGTTACTGCATTTACAATCAGCTGTAGAAGTCCATTCCCACCTTAAAGACTACTGTCGCCTGCGCTAAACCGGCCACGCACACTAATGCATTATTTTTATTATCGCAGTCTTCATCTTTCTTTAAAGTAATGCCAAATTTCGTTACTTCATTTGCAGTTAAGTTAGCGGCCGCACTTAACAATGGTCTATCATAAGCGAGCGGTTGTGGGTTCGATCCTTAATAATGGCAAATCTTTTTGTTGTTTCATATAATTTAAAATTATGATAACTGATTTGTATTTTAAAGTAAAAATGTTTGCAAATAATATTTAAACGAATAGGAAAATTTACTGAATATTTATACCAAAACAGGTTTTTATTATATGTTTTAGTTTACTATAGATGTAATATAATAAAAAATATATAAAAATAAAACAATAAGCATATTATAATGCAATATATTATAAAGTTATATATTATTCGGTATAGATATACTTATACTAATAAATGAAACAAACGTTAAAATGGCAGCATTGTAATATTTTATATAAAAGTAATCCTTGACAAACTTATGATATTATTATGGTAAAAAATATAAAAAACATTTTTGGTTTTTAGATATGAAAGTTATAGTATTACATGTTATCATTAAAGAGGTTATAGCTTAATTATTCATTTTCTTAAAGAAAAGGGGATTGAAGCTTAACCTGAATATTAATACAATCATAAAATAATCTATACTTAGAACACAAAACAGTGCTTATTACATTTACAATTTTTTTGCGTGTATAGCATGCCATCCTGCAGTGCCTTTTTCGGAGTTTGAAGGCATGAGATTATAATCTTCAAGCGCTTTCTTAGTTCAAAAGTAAACGAACTTATTTCTTATCGAATTCCGAAATCATTGTTTTTATTATTTACCAAAAGTAATTTGTATTGAAATTGCAAAAGGCGACATCTGTTAGCCATTAAGTCAACCGAACATATTACTGTCACTTAGCTAAATTACTTTACGAGTTGGTTTGGAGTCCGTTATTAGGATATATAATTTTATTTAAAACACTCTGTAGGACACTTCTGCACTGTGATTGTTATAAATTGTTTTTTGTTTAGCTCGATAAGGTCCACCAGTCTCGCCAGTTTATTTTTAAACCACAAATGCAACCTCCCTTCTTCGCATGATTTAAAAGTTTATTCAACGGTAAATATTGTTGTATCGTTCCACTTGTCTCGACACATAAGCCACCTTCGTCTTCCAACCTCTTTACTTTGGCTTACAGTATTTCTCTAAAACAATAACAATTTTATTACACAAGCGATTGGTTTGCACCTTGCCCAAATAATAATAAAAACAACTTACACAAAAGCCGGTTTCATATATGATATTTGAGATATATTGCTGCATATGCCTGCATATTGATTAAAAAAGTAAAACTAATAACACGAACTCGTAACTATATGTTCACCAATCAACAACAGCTAAGTAATATTATTTGAGTTATTGTAGTTAATAATAGTTATTGTAGGTAGTGGAATATTTTTTGTTCAGTTTGTTTCAAATCTACCGTCAACTTTTTATAATGACTCTAATATAGAAAAAATCTTAAAATAAAGTATCATCGTTAAGTTGCGGATCGGTATTTTTACATATTTTTGTTGTCAGCATTCATAATTCACCAATAAACATTTCAAAAATATTTTGTAAGTTATTAGATTTGAACTCGAACCACCTTGAATGCCTATCAAGGCGAGGACCGCTGGGCTATTGGAACACTTACTGTGAACGTTGAAATTAGTAAGTAGTCCCTAACAATCATAAGCGGGCAGTAAGTTATCAATGTGTATCAAACTTTATTATAGAAGAAGGTCGTAACTACAATTAATATTGCTTGGGCATAGTTTTGTGAGATTGTAACTCGACTTTTGGTTTTGACTGTACATGCATACATGCCTACATGTAATAATTGTTTATTTAATTAAGGTTCAGCAACAGTTGTAATAGATATTTTACAGATAGGAACATAAAAAATATTGTATCTTAAATCTAACTTCAAAACCATTAACAGAAACAAACGCCATCTGCAAAGTGCTATTTGTAATTTAATCATAAATACTCTTTAATTAATCTGAATTAGACTGAAAATCGGTCCCAACGTAGTTGAGAAAAATTATTCAGATTGATTGATTTCACAATACAAAAACATCTCTGATAATTATGAAGTTATTACAAATTACTTTTATTATTATTATTAACTGAATAGTGCATTATTAAGCTTATAAGATTAATTATTGAGTACGGTACATAAGTTGTGACGGTCCCGCTTTGAGTAATCTTGGTTGTATGAGAAAGTCTTTTTCGTATTGTGGTATAATAATAGGCTAGTATTATTAGTACTTACAACGACGACCTTTGGCCCTGGCAACATTTAACACGCGCACTCTACGGACCGATGAGAAGATTGTCGAACTGGAGGAAGAACTGAGCCGGTTGCGCTGGGAGATTGTGGGTTTATCTGAAGTCCGAAGAGAGGGAGAGGACTCGATAATCCTGAAGTCTGGCAACCTGCTCTATTTCCGGGAAGGCGACCAGCTGTCCCAGGGTGGCGTCGGGTTTATTGTCTACAAGTCCCTCGTTGTTAAAGTCGGGAGCTTTTCGACTCGGGTGGCGTACCTTGTACTCAGAATAACAAAACGATATTCGTTAAAGGTTATACAAGTCTACGCCCCGACGTCTAAACACGCTGTCGATGAGGTGGAGGTTATATATGAGGACGTCAGTAGAGCCATACATTCCTCCAAAACCCACTACACCGTTGTCATGGGGGACTTTCACGCAAAACTGGGCATGCGAGAGGCGGACGAGACGAAAGTGGGGCAATTTGGAGTTGGAAATCGGAATCCCAGAGGTCAGATGCTAATGGATTTCATGGAAAAGGAAGGACTCTTTGCGATGAATTCTTTTTTCAAGAAACCATTAGTATTATAGTATTATAGAGGCTATCGAGCGGAACAAAGTCTCCAAAGTGTTCGCACGAGAATTGTCTGTTGGACAGAGTCTACTTGCGAAGCTGAAGACTGGGGATGGTAGGATCGTCACTTCCAAGCCCGAGCTTTTGGGTGAGATTGAGAGATTCTACGGAGAGTTATACACATCAACACACGCACTTGTTGTAAGCCTGGCTAATGATCCTAGAGCCAGACTAACCCGACACTACACCGACGATATCCCGGACGTCAGCCTGTACGAGATTGGTATGGCCCTGAAACAGCTCAAGAACGATAAGGCGGCTGGAGATGATGGAATTACGGCTGAGCTTCTGAAAGCGGGTGGCAAACCGGTTCTTAAAGCGCTTCAAAAGCTATTTAATTCCGTCATTCTTAAAGGCGAAACGCCTAAGGCCTGGCACAGGAGCGTGGTGGTTTTGTTTTTCAAAAAAGGTGACAATACCCTCCTGAAAAACTACAGACCGATATCCCTCCTGAGCCATGTCTACAAGCTGTTTTCTAGGGTCATCATGAATCGTCTCGCTCGCAGGTTCGACGACTTCCAGCCTCCCGAACAAGCAGGCTTCCGAAAAGGCTTTAGCACCATAGACCACATTCATACGCTGTGGCAAGTTATACAGAAGTCCAAGGAGTATAACAAACCACTATGCTTGGCGTTTGTGGACTATGAGAAGGCCTTCGATTCGATTGAGACTTGGGCGGTGCTACAGTCTCTCCAGCGGTGCCAAATTGACCATCGATACATTGAGGTGATAAAGTGTTTGTACAAAAACGCCACCATGTCAGTCCGTCTCCAGGATCAGGACTCGAAACCGATCCAACTGCAGCGTGGAGTGAGACAAGGAGATGTCATACCTCCTAAATTGTTCACTGCTGCGTTGGAAGATGTCTTCAAGCCCCTGGACTGGAAAGGACTTGGCATCAACATCAACGGCGAGTACATCACTAATCTCCGTTTCGCAGATGATATCGTGGTCATGGCTGAGACCCTGGAAGACTTGGGCAAAATGCTCAATGACCTCAGCAGAGCTTCCCAACAAGTGGGTCCAAAAATGAACATGGATAAGACGAAGATCATGTCGAACTCTCATGTCGCACCCGCTCCAATTGTAGTTGGTTGCTCTGCACTCGAAGTTGTTGACGAGTATGTATACCTGGGACAAACAGTCCAACTAGGTAGGTCCAACTTCGAGAAAGAGGTGTCTCGGCGAATCCAGCTCGGTTGGGCAGCGTTCGGGAAACTACGCTACATCTTCTCGTCGTCCAAGATACCACAGTGTCTCAAGACTAAAGTCTTTGACCAGTGTGTGTTGCCAGTGCTGACTTACGGAACTGAAACGTGGTTGCTCACAATGGGCCTCATACGAAGGCTCAGAGTCACACAAAGGGCAATGGAAAGAGCTATGCTAGGAGTTTCTCTGCGTGATCGAATCAGAAATGAGGAGATCCGCAGAAGAACCAAAGTCACCGACATAGCTCTGCGAGTCGCTAAACTTAAGTGGCAGTGGGCAGGGCACATTGCTCGTAGAACCGATGGCCGATGGGGCAGTAAGGTTCTGGAGTGGCGGCCACGTACTGGAAGGCGCAGCGTAGGGAGGCCCCCAACAAGGTGGACCGATGACCTGGTGAAGGTCGCGGGAAGCCGATGGATGCGGGCAACACAAGACCGGTCAGCGTGGAAAGCCTTGGGGGAGGCCTTTGTCCAGCAGTGGACATCTATAGGCTGAAGAAGAAGATTATTAGTACTAGTAATATATAATTATTTAGTCTACTGACTTGAGTTAAGGTTGGATAGGGTTTCTGTCTGATAGATCTAAGAATTTAAACGCAAGATTTCTACTCTAAAAAAATACACAAAATATGTTAAGTACTATGCGAGAACGGCAAGTCATAAATATGTGTAAATTCGGTACGAGTTCAGTTTAGAAACAGTCTCATTTCACTTATTTTAGAGCAGTTTACAACTGCATTGAGCAGCTAGGCAATACCGCTCCATAATTTCATTACAGTCTTGAACTATTACGCTACCAATCGAAGTCGAACAAAGAATCTAGAACGGCTTTAATCTAATCAAATTTTCTACATTCTTGGACTAGAAATTCTTCGCCTAATTTCTTTGGGCTTCTATTTAATGTCATGCAGGGAAAATTCCATGCCTCGAATACTACGATGCTAAACAGTATCTCTTAAAGTAACTTTTAATTTGTTTTCGTTTGAATACTTCTCTCTCAAAAGCCAATGGAGAGGGCTATGCTTGGGGTTTCACTGTGTGATCAAATCAGAAATGAGGAAATCCGCAGAAGAATGAGAGTAACCGACATAGCCCGAAGAATTGCTTCATTAAAGTAGACGTGGGCTGGGCACATTGCCTGTAGGACCGGCGCCCGACGGGGCTTAAGGGGTTTTCGAGTGGCGACGAGCCGAAAGTCGTCGGCTCCCGACAAAGTGGACTGACGACCTGATGAAGGTCGCGGGAATGCGCTGGATGCGGGTGATGATGATGATGATGACTTCTCTTTTCCTGTGTTATGTGTAGTAAGTAAGTAAACTTTGAAACGCCTCCAAAAGGTTGGACTAATGATCTTGTGAATCTGCAGTAATCCTTTGGATGAGAGAAGTACAGAACAAGTAGAAGTAGTGATCCTTGAGGTAGACCTATGTCAGCTGAATAATTACTATAGTACAGTAATGTCTATCAACTGAATAAATACTAATAGTAAGAAACTCGTAATTTAGCACCACGGAAAATAAGCATAGACTTACGATAAACAAAAAAGTTCAGAAAATTCGTGACGATTGTGAGTTATTTCGTTTCGAAATATACTTTTTTGACGTCCTTCTACGAAGACCTAAATATTCGATATTCTTGTTTGATTTAAGTTTCCGACTCTGAGAAGGCGTAATGCCGAAAGCCGGAGACACTGCTCGAATATAGAGCACCCACAAGATTTACACTTGCCATACATCATGCTAGAATATGACGGACCAGTACGGAATTTAATCAAGTAGTTTATAACAAAACACAGGTGCTTCTAAACGTGTACCGCATAGTTTCGTTACTTGTTCGTCTGTTCAGTTCGTGTAATAGGTTCTTACTGCTAAATTGCTCTTCTTGGGTAATGACTGTGTGCAAATATGGGAATGCAAAGTCAGTTGTAGAATTTAATTAGTTCACTGTATCACGATGAATAAAATAGTGCTGCCTGCGAATCCACGTGGTTCTTTTCTTAAAATACCATCTTAATCGTCAATTCTATATGGTGTTCTTATGATCTGACCAAAATTATGGACTTAGACTGGTTTGGACTTGGATTTTAAAGAGACTGTGACCTCTGAGTTTTTTCGGCCTTGTTTCTCAGAGTAGTGAAATAAGAGACGTCGAACTCATCTACAATAAGACACCGATTTTCCGGACTAATTATTGTCGGTAGGCATCCGAATAATCGAAAGTCCAGATAATTCAATGTATAAAGAAAGGCGGGCCTTTTCCATATATGTACATATCAGCGAAAATCAACCTTTATTATGAAATTGCACATAATATCCGTCCGTGTAAGGTATAATTTGCTTACAATATTTATGTATTTGGTAATTTGCATTTGGTAATCATGAAATAAAATATGTAATAAGTTTAATTTGGTTTAAATATTTGGTAATTCTCGTTTGATGTAATCCACTTTTTGATGAAGAAACGCAGTGGAGATGCGGAGTTGCTCGCGAGATCTCGGGCGGCACGAGTGGAGTCAGCCAGTCCAGTCCCACACAGTTCCAGTTCCGACACGTTCATGTTAGAATAAACTCGACACGGTTGGCAGTCCGAATAATCGCGAATCCGGATAACTGAGGTCCGGATAATCGGGGCCCTACTGTTTTTTATACAAAATATGATGGACGTACCAAACCTTTTGTATAAAACAACTAACAGAATTTTTGTTTTTTTAATTTGTTGCCCACATTAGGAATTACTCCTAGGTATATCGTGGGTGCATTGACAAACATTTAAACTCACATACACAACAGCCAAATCCGGAACAACTACCTGCAGGCCATACAAATTCTTGCTCAGCCACTGCGTCGACCGTCTTGTCAAATCATTTATGACAATAAATACTGTAATTATTGTCATAAACGATTTGACAACATGGTCTAAGCTTACGAAAAACGTTTATGTTGGATGTTTTAATGCTTATAGCATATTCGGTCTATAATGTTCCCACTGTTGGGATTCATGAAAGCCTTCTCTTGATGAGAAGGAGTGGCCTGTAGTCTACCGCGCGGGCCCAAAGCAGGTTGGTGGATGTCAAATGTCTTTGAATTTTTAGTTCTAGAACTGTTTTTAACCGACTTCAAAAAGGAGGAGGTTACTGAATTGGACCGTATATGGATATGCTTTTTTTTGTGTTGTTCGCGGATAACTTCGTCGTTTATGAACCGATTTTGATAATCATTTTATAATTATTTGTTGGAAAGAAGATATATCCAAGGTGGTACCATGATAAGGACATCAGGATCTGATGATGGAAGACCAGAGAAATCAAGGGGAACTTTCAAAAATCGTAGGGGCGACTAGTGCATTTCTTAGTATATTCATTATTTTAAAGCACTACAATTTAATAAGGGTGTGGAGTAAATCTGATTATGGAGCCAGGAGACAGTCGAAGGAATCTTCAAAATTTCACAGCAGCTACCTTGTGTTTGGGCTTGATTAATTAGTATTGATAAGAACTTTACACCTAAATGAGTTGTGACTGTACTCCTCACCGGTTTACATTAGTTATTTTGTGTTTGGACTTTTAATTCATTTATATTGATGAGAACTTTTTCTCCCACTAGGTTAAAATAATGGTCTGCAGTTTACTGCAGACCATTATTTTAACAAAATTTTTTAATTAATTTAATCTGATGATGAAGACCATAGGCAGTCGAGGGAATTCTTCAAAATTGCGGGTAAAAATTAAAGTAAACAAAATTATGTCGATTACCAACGATATTTGCGTCAGCTTCCAGTCTGACCGGATGCAACTGAATACATAGTACTTTTCACAACTAAAAAGTGAAAATAAAAACTTTTTTTACAAAAAAACAACCGACCTCCAAAAACCTCAACAAAGTGAAAAATAATTAATTTCGGAAGTCGGCGTTTTCGGTTTTTGTATATTCGTTTTTGACACCGACTTCCGAAATTAACTATTTTTCATTCACCGCTTTGAGAGCAGTGTTAATGAAATAAAAAATAATTATTCCAGACCAAACTACAATTCGTAGGCCACTAGTGCTCTGTATTCTCTGTATTCTTGCTTATCATCATCATCAACCTTTTTATCGTTCCACTGCTGGGCACATGTCCCCTCTCATACAGAGAAGGATTGAGTGTAATCACCACACTTGCTCAATGCGGATGGGTGATTTCAGATTTAAAGTCCAGGTTTCCTCAAGATGTTTTCCTTCAACTTGTAACCAGTCATTGGTGTCCAAGATATACACACATCAAAAGTGTCTAGGGATCAACATATATTTTTGCAATAACTTTTCTCCTGATTGATATTAATTAAAATTTTCTTTAAGGATTCATCAAATAAAGTGTTTTCGTTTGTCACAGTAACGATAAACCAAGTCACCTTTGCATTAATAAAGAAATTTGCCATTTTCCTAATAAAGGGATATTTGACATTTGAACCACTAACACAAAAGTTCGAAAAAAAGACTGAAATAACAGTTTTCTCTAAAATTTTATTGGGTAACTTAAACAATTAATAATCCGTGTTTCTACCGCGAACACTAACAACACAAGAACATCGGTTTGGCATACTCAAAATGAGTTCATCCAAATCACGCTGTGGAATGGCCGCCCATGTTCGTTGCAACAACAAAAAAAGGTCTTCTTGCGACTGGATACCCTCCATATTCGGCAGAGCTCTTCTCTGTAGCATATCCCATGCATGCTCAATCGGGTTCAAGTCTGGCGACTGAGCAGGCCAGGGCAGGACATTGATGTTAGCTGCGGCGAGAGTCTGTCTTACAACTCTTGCGGTGTGCGGTCGTGCATTATCATGCATTAACTGAAATAAGGGACCGATTTGCACTTGTAGAGGAACGATGACGTCTGATACAATCGTTTCAGCATAAATTTGAGCGTTGAGGTTGCCTCTGATCCAAATCAACTCAGTTCTTCCGCCGATCCAAATACCCGCCCATACCATGATGGTTCCACCACTATAAGGATGGACTTCCTGGCAGGATTTTAATCGCTGTTGGCGTCCAGGGGTTCTCCAGTGTCGTATACGTCTTGTATCCGGTCTCATACCAAAACGAGACTCATCAGAAAAGCACACGAAACGCCATTGTTCTTCTGCCCAATTTCTGTGTTCAAGAGCCCATTGATATCGAATCCTACGATTGTGCATTGCTATAGGTGGTACCCGTAGCGGTCTTCGGGAATGAAGGTTCACTTCATGCAAGCGGTTTCTGACTGTTTGGTCGCTAATTAAGTTCCCTGAAGAGTGATGAAGCCTCACGGCTAACATCATGGCGGTTATTGTTGGAGCTCTTCGAGTTAAGATTTGAATGTATCGGTCTTGTCTCCGTGTGGTGCAGCGATACCGTCCTCCATGGCGCTCAGCCACGGTACCAGTGCTTCGGTAACGTGTCCAAAGTCGACTGATAACACTCTGACTTGTATTCAGAGCTAAAGCCACAGTACGTTGCCGGGAACCAGCTTCTATCATTCCCACGGCTCTGAGCATTTCTTCCCTGCTTAAATGACGTCGCCGCTCCATAATAACGTTGGTTTTAATCAGTAGTAGGGAAACAGTAGCACTAATAATGTCTTCAATGCGTTGTATGTTTTTATAGGGAAAATATTGACAGCTGATTTTCATCTTTTACTCGAATTTGATTCACAGTTCCTGATTCAAATTATGAAATGCACCAAAAAGGATCCATATAAATTTATAAAATCATAAATTTATTACAAAGCCACATCTCAATCTCAAGAAATCCGCATAAAAATGCTTGATCCCTAGACACTTTTGATGTGTGTACTTAGATAGTACATATAACTTTAGAAAAGTTACATTGGTACTTGCCTGATTTAGAATCGAACCCGCACGCTCATAATTGAGAGACTGGTGTTTTGAACATTACTTGCTTATGCCACTACTTAAAGATGAAAATAACGTGGATTAGGAGAAAATGAGCCCGCTAATTTAACCGACGTAATCGACCTCAAAAAAATCTAAATATAATTTATACAAGCGATGCCAAATAAATCTCTAAGCTTATGAAGCCAAATATGCATAATGTACATTTGCGGAAAGCAGAAAATTAATCCAACGTTCCACCAACAAGGGTATATCAAAGAAACTTTTGATGAGGGTCAATGTTAATGGCGTCTGAACCATAATCCCGATTATAGAAACAAGTGAGAAACGTCATTACCTCATTATCGCGATAAACTTGTCATCAAGTTTAATATTACTACTCGCGGGGGAGATGGCAATGTCAAATGTGGTAGGTAGAAGATTAATGATGTTCGTGGAATGTTTGGTAGTTTATGTCGTTGGATATAGTGTCCATCGTTGCCCTATATATGGCATAATCAACCTTAAAATGTCCCCTTCAGTGGGGCACAGGCTACCTCCCTCCTCCACTTCGAGTGTGAGAGGTTGTGGGCCATAATTGAAGATTACTGACAAATGCTTGCACTGACTTGACAGGTATAGGTACTTTGTATTTTTTTCGGATGACTTCAATTTACAGACGACTGCATATCAAGCTACTTCAAAAGCTAAGCTAGCTAAGCTAAGCCATCTTTATTAGATTTTCAACTTTATCGATAAAGCATTGTGGTTTCATTGGGAATAATTGACAGTTTTGGGTACCTTGACCTGCTGTTACCAAGTACAGGGTCCTAATTATGACTGTAGTTTAAAAGAGACTGACACGCCTGAGCTTACTTTGGTCAATTTTCTCAGAATAATCAGTTCAAGAATATGACATGCATTACTGTTATTTACAGTGTTGAATATCCCCTCTGATTTGGTATTTATCGGCGGTCGACGGTAAAACGGTGCCCCAACGATGCCATTGTGCTTCCGCGCATTCAAACGGGGAGCGGGAGTACTCGCTGTCGAATTGGCAAGCTAGCAAGTCATGGCCACGTTTTTTTAACGGTCACCAAATTTAAGTATTTAAAATAACCCCCGGGGGGAATTAAGGCCTCAAATTCTAAGTTAATAAAATCAGTGAGTCCGCCAGTGAATTAGGTCGACGTGCATCTTTTGTCTACGAGCTCCGCATCTGAAAGTTGGAGGTAAGTGATTGCCGCCTTTAGTACCTACCTTGATCAAAGAGATTTCCGAAGCCATAATTTTATCAGATATTCGCTTATGATTTTCTAACATATCTATATTCTAAATACAGTCCACTTGAATCTTATTCTAAATTTTTCGTGGCAGGCCGCCACATACAGAATGAACAATTTCATTTTTCCACGCAAAGTTAGTGCGGTGTGCTAGATGTTACGTCATGCTTTCGATTTCTGGTTAACACTAAATTGGTGAAAATAATTCTAAACCTTAGAAACATTAAGTCGTATGTGTAGGTCATCGGACTTATACATACCACCAAATCCTTCTAATGATTTCACTTGTTGCATGAAATCATCAATATCCGACAGTCGTGATTATGGTAATAATAATATCATACCGATATTAGTAGAATTAGGAAATATCTAATTTAATGGATTTTTAAAGGTTTTGGAAATCATATCCAGTCGTATCATATGCTACAATGCGCCAAGCGACGGGGCGCAGACAACGCGTCCCCGTGCGTGATTTTATATACAAATTCAATAAAAATACGCTTCCATGGGAAATTGGCTCCTTATTCCCGCGCCTCGTGTCGTGGTGCGTTGTAGTGTGAGATCCACGACATTATTTGTCTCTCTCGTTTGATTTAATAAAACATAAAAATTGAGAAACTAGGTAATTGCCTAAAAAAAGGGTATTCTGTTAAACAGTTCAGCGAAGTACTATTCTATACCATGCTGCAATGCAGTGTCCTATAGGGATGCATTTTGGAAAATCTGCGCGGGATTTGCTCGACTTGATTCCTCCATCACTGGACGACCTGTCGTATGGCGAGTATCCACCCTTACGTTGTTGACACCACTACAATCCGGACGAAGCGTTTTTTTACCTCGTCTTTTTTACTACGTATATCGAAGGACTGGACCAATTTGCCTGCGGCGGTCTCTCTGTCTGACTACAATTGAAGTGTTTTCAAGGCTAGAGTGGCTCTTAATAAACTCGGGCGCCATCAACGATTGCATCGCTGCTTTCCATCAGGCGGGATCGCGGTGAAGTGTTAGTTTATAATATTAAAAAAAAAACAACATTTTCAAGTTTATCTTCATGTTACAGTACGTTAGATGAGCTGTGTAGAGTCCGATTCAAATGTTGTGGCGGTTAGGAAAATGAGGCCAGTTCCAGCGTAGTACCAAATTCATCGGTCAGCAGGAGTGAGAGGTGAGATACTGTGCAACAAGTAGTTACTTTTAGAACCACCGTTAAGGTTGAATTGGGCTATGACAATGAATAATATAGGTACCCACAGAGCAACACGCTTCGGCGGTCGCTGCTAGAGGCGACACTGTCAACACTTTCGATACAGATAAGCGTATCAAAATTAAGCTCAGTACGACCCCGAATGAAATATAGAAATAGATAGCTATGAATATCGCCCACGACAAAAGTTGTGCCACAAATTCCCTCTGGCGGTGACGATTCCGTTCTCCGCGATTATATCTGTCGTGGAGTTTTAAAACTTGAAAATGACGCACGTATATCGTATTCGTGAAATGAATAATATTTACTACTTGGCACGAAGCTAATCGTTTTGCACTTTTGTTTATTTGTGTATATATGTAGGTATAATCTGGATGAGCGCAATACCGACTTAAAGGATTTGAAAAAAAAAAAAGAAACGCATAACTACAGATAGTTGAAAACCTGATTTAAAATATTGAATATTTCATCAGTTGTTCGTCATTTTTTTTTTTTATAAATTATAAACCAGCGCTTGACCGCAATCCTGCCTGATGGTAAGCAGTGACGCAATCGTTGATGGTAAAGCGCACTAGTTCATTAAGAGCCTATTCACTCTAGCCTTGAAGACACTCAAATTGTAGTCCGACGGAAACACCGCCGCGGGCAAATTGTTCCAGTCCCTCGATGTACGCGGTATAAAGGAGGAGGCGAAGCGCTTCGTCCGGATCGTAGTGGTGTTAACAACGTAAGGGTGGAAACCAGCCGTACGACGGGTCGTCCGCTTGTGGAACGGAGATGGGGGAATTAAATCATGCAATTCCCTCGCACACTCCCCGAAATGCATCCTATAGAACACCGAAAGGCTGGCTACTCTACGCCTGTGCTCTAGGCTTTGGAGACCAACTCGAGTTAGATCAGGGTCACCAATCAGCCTCTTTGCACGTCTCTCCACTGAATCCAAAGTGGCCAGGTGACACTTGGCAGCACCAGCCCAAATGTGGCTGCAGTACTCCACACACGAACGGACCTGTGCTTTGTATAACATAAGAAGCTGCCCAGGTGTGAAGTACTGCCGGACCTTTGCGATAACGCCAAGTTTCCTGGCAGCCACCCTGGCCTTGGACTCAATGAACCGCCCAAAGTTAAGGTTCGAGGAAATCTCAACTCCCAAGAGCTGAAGGCGGTCGGAACACTCCAAGGACACATTCCGAAAAGTAGGGGCCAAGGTGAACGGGCTCCTTTTGGCGGTGAAAAGACACGCCTGTGTTTTGGCGGCATTGAATGCTACAAGATTGGCATTGCCCCATTCGGAGACTGCCTGCAGTGCAACACTCGTTCGCTCAACCATGGCCTCTCTTTCGGACCGGATTGATTCCCTACTAGCCCGAGCATCCGGCAGGTATCTCTCTACAACTGTGCTGTCATCTGCATACCCATAGATACCGGGCATCAGCAGATCGTTAATATGCAGCAGAAACAGAGTTGCAGAGAGAACAGACCCCTGAGGAACACCGGCATTAGTTGACATGGGCTCAGAAGAGCATCCGTCGACAACAACTCGGAGGGACCGTTCAGTCAGGAAGTCTTTTACCCAGCCAGTCAGGCTAGGGAAATGCCGTACGCTGGAAGCTTACTCAAAAGGCCAGCGTGCCATACCCGGTCGAAGGCCTTCGAGACATCAAGGGAGACAGCAATCGCTTCCCCATTCTTCTCGAGGGCCTCGCCCCACAAGTGAGTGGCATACACTGGTAGGTCCCCAGTTGACCGATTGCGGCGAAACCCGTACTGTCGGTCACTGAGGAGATCGTTACCTTCCAGGTATGCCAAGAGGCGCGAGTTCAATACACGCTCCATAATTTTGCAAAGTATGGAGGTGATCGAAATCGGCCGATAGTTGGCGGGATCGGCACGACTACCCTTCTTGGGCACAGGCTGCACGTTAGCAAGCTTCCAGGACTTGGGCACTATACCAGTCCTAAATGAGAGGCGATACAAGCGCGTCAATACAGGAGACAACTCGGGCGCACATGCTTTAAGAACAATCGCTGGTATACCATCCGGACCACTAGCCTTATTCACGTCCAGACGACACAGTACTCTCAGAACCTCCTTGTTTCTAATGCGAACCTCAGGCATTGAAGCTCCGCAATGAGGTAAATTAGGTGGAGTAGCACTGCCAGTATCAAGACGCGAATTATGGGCAAAGAGAGATGCAAAGAGACCTGCTTTCTCTCTCGCCGTATGAGCCAGTGTTCCATCAGGCCTAACCAGCGGAGGCAGTGAGGGCCGACAGAAGTTCGCCTCAACCGATTTGGCAAGGGACCAAAAGATCTGCTACCGGATGGCTGCGCAGATAACTTGTTGCCAATATGGGTAATGCGGTCGAAGCGAGCCTTCTTGAGCGCCTTCTTGTAGGACTTGGCAGCACGGTTAAAGGCTCTCTTCTTTGAGCTTAGATCCGGAGCTCCGCGGTCACGAGCGTCAACCCAGGCGAGAAATGCCGTGTGCTTTCGCTGTTCAGCTTGGACACAATCGGCATTGAACCATGGGCGAGCCGAGCCACCGACGAGCGAGTCATCCCACATACACGCGGACTTATTCGTGGAAAACTGTTAGCATTTTAATATAAATTATCCAATTAATCCTACAAGGATCCGAAATTCTGGTTTGTCTTGTTTATGCATTCACTTTCTCTTGGGAGACAGATCATTGACCCTTTCGGTGGGGTCAATCTTAGTTTACATTTAGTATGAAAGTTTGTGTTTGGTAAACTATATTATATTTATAAAACGAAATAAGATTTTGTTGGTTAAGAGTTGAATAGGATTCGTCTGCGTATCTCAACGATTATTATGTGTAATATCAGCACCAAACCCGTTGGTTGTTTTAAAAAAGGGTAAGATAATCTTATTGAAGATTAAGTAATTAGAAATAATCTTATAATAGAAAATTAAAATAAATAATCTAAAAATGTAGATATTTGAACCTTCACCAGATCGTCGGTCCTCCTTGTCGGGGGCCTACCCACACTGCGTCTTCCGGTGCGTGGTCGTCTTTCGAGAATCCGTCGGCCCCATCGGGTATCGGTCCTGCGGGCAATGTGCCCGGCCCACTGCCACTTAAGAGTTGCAATAGGGATGTTTCCTGGGTAAAAAAAAATGATTCTATTTAGTCCGTCATTCAGAATATAGAAAAATATTGGATACGTATATTCTGTTTTATCAAATCAATAAAAATTGACAAATATAAAAGGCATCAAAGATCAGGAGTGGTGGCTGGTGACGTCACTGCTCGCTAAAAAGTGTAGCGTGCAGTGAAGTCACACGAGTTTTCAACGTTCTGGGTCATCTTCATTTTTTGTTTGTATGAAAAAAGAAAAAATACGTGTCTAGTATTTTTTGGAAATATGACTGACGGACTAATTCGTTTTTTTTAGTCAACTACGCTATTCTTCGGACTATGTCGGTTACTCTCGTTCTTCTGTTGATCTCCTCATTTCTGATTTGATCAGAAATTTATTTACTATTAATATCCGTATTTATTAGTCAAAATTCATCAATCCCCTTATCCTAATTTATTTTCGATTAACACCTTTTTCTTCCTTACTTCTCCTACACAGTCGTCATCGCAGTAGTCGCACGCTTTCTAGCCATAAGTATGTTTATGCCCAATTTAGTCATATCCAAGCGACACGCTCAAAATTCGTTTCTGTGATCCCAGATTATAATCTGATAGCATGACTAATGAGAATTGTGTCTGGGTCACCATGAAGGACCACTTAAAACATTTCTCGTATTATCCTTGGTCCTAGTGGTCCTTTTGTCCCACAATGTTCAATGATGTGCATTTGTTAGTTATTAACAGAGAAGCTTCGGTGGCCCAGTGTTTACGGTCCCTTTAGATTCGTAGGTTCGGGCACAAATACAGGCACTTTAGTTTGTATAAATAATTTCATTGCCACTGCTCTCAAAATGGCGAAAGAGAAAGTGGGGAAAATTAAAAATTAATCAACATCAACGGTAATTTATTGAAATTAGGCTGAGAATCATTACTTTGTAATGTCAATAACATAAGACTCAAGACTGGTGTTTTAGGGGACCAAATCTTCCTTCTTTTATTACTTCCTAGTATTTCCCCTTTTCTTGTTGTGGATGGGAAATAATCACATGACTTTTACTGACTAAAACCCACCCGTGTTCCTTCTCTTGCCTGTGCGCCAGGGCCACGGTTTCTCTTTTGACCAACCCGCAACACTGATTTTCTACTAACTTGGTTTTTGTGGTGCTAAACTTTCTCGACTACTAAAATCGCATATCAACTGTGATCTATGAAAAACGCCCATAGTCAATATTTTAAAGAAAAAGTTCTTAATAATTTTGTCATTCTTAAGAAAAACAAACAGCGAAATTGTATACTTATCTCAGGTCGCAAAGAGTTGCATTCAGCCATATCTAAGGCTAGTTTCTAAGTCGTTTGCTACGTCACGTACGAAGATAGGAGTTGGTACGTGGCAGAGAGGAGGAAGGTGCCCGAGGTGTCTAGGAACATTTAGATTGTGTTACTAACACGTTTCGGACTTAGTTATCAAAGGCAGGTGTAACGGGCGTGAAGCTCAGCTCCAGTCTTAAGTTGTGAAACTAAATTGTGATCTAGTTAATGTTTTTCTTAGATGTTTCTTTTATGTCGTTATTTTATAGGAGAGCAAGCGATTCATCGTGTTCTGTGTATTCATAATGTCTGGTGAAACCATACGGAGGACGGGTCTGAGCAGTTGTGTTGCGAGGTGTGAGGGGTACAATGGGCCAAATGTTGTTGTGTCGGGAGTTTGGTCGTGGAGGGTCTCCAGATCTAGCTCCTTCTGGTGCAGCATCGGTGTGTGTAACATTGCATCACCTCTCTCAACTGCCGTCTTATTTCATATTCACTCAGTTTTTTAGCGTAGACTCTTAATAAACTAGCGCGCTTTACCATCAACGATAGCATCATTGCTTACCATTGGGCGGGATTGCGGTCAAGCAGTAGTTCATAATTATACTAGCATTCCGCCCGCGGCTTCGCCCGCGTGGAGTTCGGTTATATCGTTCGGTTCGGACTTTTGACTCTTCAAAAGTCCGGAATCAAAATGGTCCTATGTTATTTCTCACGGTCAACTTTATATTTGTACCAAATTTCAATAAAATCAGTTCAGTGGTTTAGACGTGAAAGCGTAACAAAAAGACAGGCCGACAGAGTTACTGTCGCATTTATAATATTATATTAATAGGGTTAAAAAAACAACGTTTTACCAGCAACTTCAGCCGCGTAAAATTTCAGCCCCCTACCCACTGCTTTGCATTCTATGGCCCGCTTGCACTATTACGTCGTTTTCTGACTTTCTTCTCTTTTATTCCTTTTGGCTTCTTGGAGATCTAGACGCCCCTCCCCTTCCCTTCCTTAAAAATTTGGCTAAGTGAATTACGAAAAATATCGACAGGTAGTTCCAAAGATTAGCGAGTTTAAAACAAGCACATTCTCCACTTTTATTGTTAATTAGAATAAAATCTATCTACATATACTAATGTTACTATAAATAGAATCTAGAATTGATTTTAGAATTTTTCAAATCGGTTCAGTAGTTCCTGAGATTAGCGCGTTCAAACAAATAAACAAACGAACAAAAAAACAAACTCTTCAGCTTTATATATATATAAAGCTGAAGAGTTTGTTTGTTTGTTCGTTCCGATCCGATTTGAAAAATTATTTTTGGGTTGGAAATCCCATTAATCCAGGAAGGCTTTAGGCTATATAACATCACGCTGTGACCAATAGGAGCATAACATGTTCAAATTACTAACTCCATGCGAACGAAGTCACTGGTGATCGCTAGTACTAATATATAAAGCTGCAGAGTTTGTTTGTTTGAACGCACTAATCTCAGGAAAACCTGGACCGATTTGAAAAAATCTTTTTGCGTTGGATAGCCCATTAATCCAGGAATGCTTGAGGATATATAACGTAAAAACACGTCTGGGGACAAAACTACAAAAAATATATTGTTATCATCAACCTTTGTCTCATGTACTCGTCATTTGGGACCGATCCCAAATTGTTTCTTCTTTATTTCTCTCTTGTCACTGCCTTGTGTTTCATATCATTCCTCAAGAAGTAAAAGAGTATTTATTTTGACGTCGAAACACATAATGTAAGCACTAAACAGATCTGAGAGTATTAAATACTTATTAAACGCATGACTAAAGTTTTTCTAAGAAAAACCTTAAGATTTCACCAATAATAGGATCCGGGGACCTAATTTTTTTCTTTATCGGAAAAGTATTTTGCTAAGTAGATCCGTAAACTAAGTCGCGAGTCTGTGCGGTTGTTTCAATATTATCCCTTAGACAAAACCAGACATAACTGAACTTTTAGCTGATCAAAACTTTTTCTATTTCCTCGCTATCGGCTTGTGGAACTAACGGGTAGGAGTTGTTGGTTAATGAACTGCGGAAAGATGAAAAAAAGGGCAAATTACTGTTATAATGGCGCCGATTCTCTTGTTCACAAACGAAACTAATTTTAAGTTAAGTGCATCTCTTTCTTTCTATTTAACTAAGAAAAGGATAGAAGATAACATTTTAGTTTAATCCTGTCAAATTTAGATACTCCATAGATAGTTTAAACGCGATTATAGGCAAACATGGCAACGAAAACTACGTCAAATTACGTCAGGAGCGGACTAATTTGACGGGTCTAAACTGACATTTTATTGTCTGTCCTTTTCTTAATGAAAAAGAAAAAAAGAGATGTACTGAACTTAAACTTAATTGAGTTAAGTTTGTGAACAAGGAAATCGGGGTCAATGTTAATCAATAGTTTCCTCCTTTATACCGCGTACATCGAGGGACTGGAACAATTTGCCAGCGGCGGTGTTTTCGTCGGACTACAATTTGAGTGTCTTCAAGGCTAGAGTGAATAGGCTCTTAATAAACTAGTGCGCTTTACCATCAACGATTGCGTCACTGCTTACCATCAGGCAGGATTGCGGTCAAGCGCTAGTTTATAATATGTAAAAAACTTTAGAATGAGAAGATATTGACTCTGATCAGAAACTAAAGTAAATTTAAGTTAAGTGCATCGTTTTCTTTCTGTTTCATTAAAAAAGGTCAGAAGGTAAATATTACATTAGTCCTATAAAATTAGTCCGCTCCATGTAAATTTAGTAGCCATGTTTTAAATCGCCTTAAAACTCCTCCTCCTCAAGTCGTTCTCCTCATTACTGAGGATCTTTTCCTTTACGACAGTTCGCCATCTGTTACGATCTCTGGCCGCGAGTATAGCATCATGCAGGCCGGTGTACAGAGGTGAACGAATTTTGGTCACCTTATTGGACTGCGACCTCTAGAACGTCTTCCATCTACATTCCCAGTAACCATCAGATGTTCGAGGTTGTCTCCATCTTTTCTGGCAATATGGCAAAAATATTCTAAAATTCTTCGAAGGCAGATAGAGGACAGTCTTATTGTGATACGTGCGTTGATGCGTGCGTTAAAACTATCTGCATCTTTATTTGACAGAACTAAATGAATAGTTTAGTTTGCAGACAAGTGTTCTTGTTAGTTTAGTCTTGTTTAATTTTTTACAAATTACTCAGCATCAGACGTAAATTGACGTATTTTTTGTAGTTGCTGTTTGGTAGTTGTTTTTAATCTCGTCCAAACTGTTCTGGTCTTCCGTTATTCAAGAAGCACAAGGAAAATAATCTTTTATATTGTTGTATATGAACGGACACAGCAGGTCAAGCTACCCGAAGCTGCTAAATATTCTCAATCAACTTTAAACTTTAAAGCTTTAGAGATAAAGTTTAAAATCTAATAAAGAAATCTGAGAGATTGTTGTAGCTTGATGTGGACAGCACATTAAGCTACTGCAATCTCTCTGAATATATGTTCAGACGTCAGTCTGTACATTATTCTCTGCTGGAGATCCTCAATAAATAAACTTTCTAGTTTTAAACTTATATTTATCTTCTGTACTTAATGAAATAAAAGGAAAACGGCACACTGAACGTAAATATAGTTTAGTTTTTGAACAAAAGAATAAACCCCATTGTTGTTTTAAAGTTGTCATTGTCTGTAAAGTTGATCGAATGGTGGTGAAAGTGTTATTAGGTTTTTGGTTAGGAGTTTCTTAGTAGAAGCCCAAAATCAGCACCAGGTTGTTGGCAATAGGCTCGTATAGTCGCACATGGGATTCGAACATGATTGCCAAAATATGGGTATTATAGCATGGCAACCCGATAGCGCGATGTCTATGCCAACCGTGAGAGGCATGGAGAGAAAGAGATAGTTATGATATGGCGGTGAAAACGTGCGCGCGCGCTTACCACTCGCGCTTTAAAGTAGGAAATTGTTACCACCGAAGCTATAGTATACTATAATGGTTGCAGACGCTAGCATACCAAGCTACTACTTTCTGTCGAATTTCTTCAGAAGATGTTCAACTTTATCACTAACGCGTTAAAGTTCAAGGTACACCTATAAACGAGATTGCCTGTCAGCCTAACCCATCGCAGAATTCAGACCGGGCGGCGAGCGATGGGCATTTCGCCACCCGGTAAGGACCAGGCCCGGGTTGACGCCGCATTGTGTTTCACGCGCTGCTCAAAGACATGTCAGGACATCGGGACGGGGTCCACGAGGACAGATGCCTCTTGGGCCAGGGTTGCGCAGAGGTTAAAAAAGAAACCGTGTAAAGTAAAGGAACACGGGTGGGTTTTATCAGTAAAAGTCTGACACGCCCTTCCGCTCCACTCAGAGTGACAGAGGTCATTTGATGATTTCCCGTATAAAACAAAAAAAAAGAATACAGACGGGATTTTATTTTATGTATGTGTATTAGTGCTGCGAACGGATAAGAAAATAAGCAGTATTTCCCTAATGTTAACAAAAAACTATTTATTAAAGACCAAAAATCCTAAAACATCAAAAATATGAACACAAGTGACCGAAAAATCTTTGTGACAAAAACTAGCAAAACCCATCATCGGATTTAATTTTCTTGGTCCTTTGATCCCTTCGCATTACTCTCTAATATATCCTTATTACCTTTCCTAAAATTGGAGACTGTAAGCACAACGTGAACCATAGATATAAATATAATAGATGTGCGCATAGATTCGCATTCGTCGCAGTCGTGCCTCGGAAAGCACGTTAAGTCGTTGGCCCCGGTTGTCGTTCGAAGATCTAATGGCAGTCGTTACGGATTGTTAGGACCCTCAAAAGTCCAACAATTGGTCTAACTGCAATGCTTCGATATCGCCCTCGGGTTGTGGAGGCCAGATGGCAGTCACTTCACGGAAAATATCGAAGTTTAGCCAAAATCAGCAGTTAGACTGGTAAAGCGGACCCCAGACTCCCAAAGCTGAAAAAGCTTCGGATGCGACTGAGATTAACGCTGAGATGATAATGATGATGAGCTGTGCACGCAGATGGTATATCTACCTAACCTTTTGGTTGGTTCACGGTTAGAGTTAGTGACATTTAACCATCTCATTAGAAATATTTACAAGATCTACTACTATACATTATGTGCTTAGTAACATATGCTACCAGATCACTAAACACTAATTTCATTTAATAAATAGTATTTTCTGAATAATCGTCTGATCTGTGTGTCTTTGACCGCGATCCCACCTCATGGTAAGCCAAATATCATATCATAGCTCATGGTATCTAATCGCTGCTGGTGAAGCGTACTAGTTTATTAAGAACCCAATCACTCTACCCTTGAAGACACTTATATTGTAATCAAACTGAAAGACCGCCGTAGTCAAAATGTTCATCTTTATAAGTTATTTGTGTTAAAATTGGTTAATTCGGTATTAATTGCCCAAAATATTTATTTTGGGATAATAATAACGATCAGTAAGTATCGTAATATTAATCAAAGGACGTTTTGTAAAGAGAAGTCAATCAATATTCTCAGCATTTTTTTTTAAATTATAGCCTAGTGGCTGACCGCAATTTCACCTGATGGTAAGCAGTGATACAATGTTTGATGGTAAAGCGCGCTAGTTTATTAACAGCCTATTCATTCTAGCCTTGAAGACACTTAAATTGTAGTCTGACGGAAACACCGCCGCTGGCAAATTGCTGCAGTCCCTCGATATACGCGGTTTAAAAGAGGAGGCTATACGCTTCGTACGGATCCTAGTAGTGTCAACAACGCAATGGTGGAACTCGCCGTACGACGGGTCGTCCGATGGTGGAACGAAGATGGGGGAATTAAATCATGCAAATCCCACTCACACTCACCAAAATGCATCTATACGACACTGACAGGCTGGCCAGTCTACGCCTGAGCTCCAGGATTTGGAGACCGTTTTCAATTCAATCTGGGTCACCAATCCGCTTCTTCGCACACCTCTTCACTGAATCCAAAGTAGCCAGGTGGCATTTTGCAGCACCAGCCCAAATGTGGCTACAGTACTCTACACACGATCGGACCTGTGCTTTGTATAACATTAGAAGTTGTCTTGGTGTAATGTACCGTCGGACCTTTTCACAACTATACTAAGGTCAGCTTTCAGTCTAACCAAAGCAACGACTGTCAAAGATCTATTTATGACAGCGGGAATGAACAATTTAATGTGCTTTCCGAGCTTTCTACATTTCGTCATTATGCAATGACTTGTTATAAACTATATCCATACTTTTATCTTTAGTTCAGAGCACACTCTTAGCATATTGGTAGCAAAAAATTTAAGCATCACTGGGCCAAAATTCAGCTGAGCAAGCTCTGCTCACTGAAGTTGTTATAAGATCATCAATTCTTGATATGACAGCTACATGCGGCGCAATATCTGAGAGGTAATTTTCTTTATTTTAAGAAAGTTCACAGCACGATCTCAGTATAAAACTGTCAATATTACTATAGTTTTTGATACTGATTGATTTTGATGAGACCGTGAATAGATTTGGGCATTTTTAATTATGAGAATCGACCTTAAATGCACTCATACATAACATCATCGTCATTGACAGCCTCCGTAGCGTAGCGGTAGCGTACGCGGCCGCTGCGCAAGGTGGCGCGGGTTCGATCCCCGCACAGTGCAAGTATTTGTATGCATGAATATGAATATTTGCACTGGTCTGGTCGTGCCTCGGAAAGCACGTTAAGCCGTTGGTCCCGGTTGCCATATGAACATCTAGTGGCAGTCGTTACGGGTTGTTGGAGCCCTCAAAAGTCCAACAATTGGTCTAACTGCAATGCTTTGATGTCGCCTTCGGGTTGTGGAGGTCAGACGGCAGTCGCTTCACGGAATATGTCGAAGTTTAGCCATATCAGCAGTTGGACTGGTAAAGCGCACCCCAGACTCCAAAGCTGAAAAGGCTTCGGATGCAACTGGGATTAACGCTGGGATGATGATGATAACATCATCGTACTTACATAACATTATAATTATTGCACTGGTATTTCTAGCATTTCCGTACATCCATGTAGATTTGTTGTCATCGTGTAACAATTTGATAATAGTATATTCATGTACATGTATGGTAAATACAATATACATAGGCATGTATACGTTTACGTTAATGTCTGATCTCAGTACATGTGTTAATTGTTAATGTGTAATAAGATGACGTGATAGACGGCCTGGTAGCTTTGAAATGCTCTGCTTACCTGTCTGTGTTTACATTGTGTTTGATACATAAAGTAGGTCTCTGATGATGATGACATAAAGTAGACTTCTGTGGGGCTTCTGTTGCTATGCGGTAATAGTGTTCTAGAATACGTTGTATAAAATTAATAGGGTTGAGATTAAACCACCCAAATTCCGTTGTTATTTTATGCTACTTGCTATCTTTTAACTTATTATGTAGGATAATGTTTAAGAGTGCTAGATACACGCCATATCGACAATGTTTAGGGATATTACACGAAAGAATTCTTCACTTAAAACTAGGTATTTACAGTATTAAAAACGTTTGTATATTATGAAATATTTTTTTCTCCACCATCTCTTTCGAAAAACAAAAAGATTCGAATAATCGATATTTTTTTTTCAAAATTAGCTTTCAAACAAAAGAATATCGATTATTCGAATTTGTCGGTCGAAAAGTTAGTTCATGTTACAATATAACAGTGAAGTTTTGAAAAATTAAATCCGATCACATACTTCATCATTGTATTCTAATTTTAATGTGTGTTATATTACAGGCAGATCAAGAAGAATAACGGCCTTAATATTGATCCCTGTCGAATGCCAAAACTTACAATTTTAGGACAACTTTAGGTTTCGCTGTTCTTAAGGACTGGGCAACAGTTTGTCGGTTTGTAGAATTTGAAGATATCGAAAGCAGTATACCAGTGATACCAATGTTATTTAATTTCTTTGACAAAGTTTGTGATTTATTTTTGTCAAAGGCCTTTTTAGGTCATGAAAATTCCTATCGCTATCGGGTTTTTGTCGATCCTTACTTTAATGTTTGTTATTCGATATATTGTAGCAGAAAGGGTATTCTACATAATTTGGACCAAAACCGTATTGTTTGTCAAAGAGAAAGTTTTGAGCTCTTAGGTGTTTATCGAGGCGGTTCTAAAAACACGTTCAAAGGTTTTTGACAAAACCGAAAAGACTAACATAGGAGGGATTTCCTAGAACCGATTTACTTCCTTTTTTGTAGCCACGTACCGGAAGACGCAGCGTAGGGAGGCCCCCAACAAGGTGGACCGGTGTCCTGCTGAAGGCGCGGCAAGCCGATGGATGCGGGCAGCACAAGACCGGTCATTGTAGAAAGCCTTTGTCTAGCAGTGGACCTCTATAGGCTGAAGAAGAAGACTGCTATTGATAACAATAGACTGTAACTTTTGCTCAAATAGTTAGTATAAATTATCTTCATTGGTGGTTTTTCATTCTCGTAGAGAGGCTTATACAGATTTCATAATTTATAGCTTAATATTATACTTTTCTAGGCGGTTCTGTTTGAATAAGGACCGAATCGAAATAACAATAACAATATTATTAGATGTTTTCATTTCTTCTGTGAGGCACTCACTGTCACGGTGTCACACATGACTGTTTTTTTCAATATTCGTTTAGGGTAGAGTGATATTTTTACTACAACTGTGTAATTATATTATTCGAACATTTCAAAGTATGCATGTTGTTAGATTTGATCCGTGCTTTAATGTCTTGATCTAATCATCATCAATTATAATAAATTAACACAATAATTTTATTAATAAATTACATACCTAGATAAATTAAGACCTATAGCATATATTTGGGAAACACGTGTAAAGAAAAAATAACGTAGTATGCAACGTTATTTTTTGTATTTGCGAAACCTCAATACAGTTTGTTCAGAATAAGCAACTGAAGCGATTCCAATCATTACCACACCATGTTATATTTTTTCACAAATACTTTTAGAAATTATTACAGTATGGTTACTGAGCGCACTACGCAGCTTACTCGTGCGCATACCCGCGCTCAGCTGACGTCACAGGTCAATGCACCCTGCTCGTCCGTCCAAACAGAGCGTGGTATTTTTGTTGGGACAATCAATTAGGATAACAAGCTCATAACTTTGTGGTTTTTCATGATATCTTTTTGAAAAGTTGTACATAGATTCTTTACTTAAAAATACTGGACAAGTGTTTCGGGTTTCGCATATACAAAAAATAATGTTATAAAGGTAAGATTAATGTTGATGTATTTTAGTCCGCCTCTGTACATTCTTCTTCTTCTTCTTCGTTTCGCTCTTGGCAGAACGGTCGTGGCCACTATGACTGAATCCGAGACGCTGATGTTGTTGTTACATTCGTGTACTGGAAATTAAAAATAAATAAACACGCCTTCCTGTATTAACTATTTAAGCGGTAGTGAATACCACATCATAATATAGCTTCATCCACATTATAATCTTATGAGTAGTATGACAGTTTAGATTAACAACGCGTTCACAAAGACAGACACGTAAAGCTTTCAATTTATAGTCACTATGTTTGGAGCAACAGAAACAGCATGATAATACATTCAACAATTGTATTTAAGTACTGCTAATAGATATATGTACGTAAACGTATGTATGTTACGTGGGTAACAAATGTCTTGCCATGGCACCTCCGCCGGGCCGGAACAAGCGGGGGTAGACCAAAGAACTGCTGGCTTGACGTTGTAAGAGATGACATGCGTGCCAACAAGCTCTTACCATAGGATGCTAAAGGTCGAAATGGAGGAGAATGTGCAGGAAAGCGGAATCCGGGCTCCAACGCGAAAGCCGTGCAACCGGGATAAACGCTGAGATGATGATGATGATGACTAGCCATACTCGCAACTTCAATCCCGGAATAGACAGACAATAATTATTAAAAAAAAAACCGGCCAAATGCGAGTCGGACTCGCACACCGAGGGTTCCGCCGTACAAACGTAGCGGTTTACAATCTATGACGTACTAGCTTTCCGCCAGCGGCTTCGCCCGCGTGGAGTTTGGTTATATCGCGCTGTTTAAATTTCCCTCGGGAACATCAAATTTTTCCGGGATAAAAGGTAGCCTATGTTCTTTCTCAGGGTCTAAAGATTGTCTGTGCCAAACTTCAACAAAATCGGTTGAGAGGTTTAGGCGGGAAAGCGTAACAGACAGACAGAGTTACTTTCGCATTTATAATACTAGCATTGATTTAGAATTTTTCACAGTTTAGAGGCAATTAGATTTAAGAAGTGTTTGATATGAATTTCAACTTTAATATCTCTACGCGTTCATGTGAAAAAGGGTAGGTAGTAAGTTGTAGTAGTGTGTAGTAGTTTATAATTATTAAAAAAATATTATATGCCATGTAAGCAAAAATAATATTTTAATATTTTATGTAACTTCAAATTTATTATTTTCACAATTTTTCCTTTATCTGCCTGTACTATAATATAACGTTGCCTCGTGCCGAATTTCAAGATTCTGAGTTCACGGGAAGTACCTTGTAGGTTTTGATTCCCTAGCGTGTGACGGAAATTCGTCTAAGGTGTCGGTATAAACTGCTGTATCTTTTGATCGCTTTAACTTAGAAGTTTGATGTTTTCACTGCTTAAAGGGACAATAGACCTAGGTATTTGGTATACATTTCAATTTGATAACTTTATTCGTTCGTGAGAAATAAGGTAGTAAGTTCCATTTTATTAAAATATGTTTATTATATTATATAACTAAAAAAATGTGATTTTCGCAATTTTTCCTATATTTGCATTATATGACAATCCTTCATGCCAAATCTCAAGATTCTGAGTTTACGGGAAGTATCCTGTAGGTTTTGATTCCTTTGCGAGTGTCGAAAATTTGTTGAAAATATCGACATATCGGCTGATCTTTTGATTGGCTTGGCTTAGAAGTTTGATATTTTCACAGCTTAAAGGGACAATAGACCTAGGTATTTGATATAAATTTCAATTTGATAACTTTATTCGTTCGAGAGAAATAAGGTAGTAAGTTCCATTTTATTAAAATATGTTTATTATATTATATAACTAAAAAAATGTGGTTTTCGCAATTTTTCTATATTTGCATTATATGACAATCCTTCATGCCGAATTTCAAGATTCTTAGTTTACGGGAAGTATCCTGTAGGTTTTGATTCCTTTGCGAGTGTCGAAAATTTGTTGAAAATATCGACATATCGGCTGAATCTTTTGATTGGCTTGGCTTAGAAGTTTGATATTTTCACAGCTTAAAGGGACAATAGACCTAGGTATTTGATATAAATTTCAATTTGATAACTTTATTCGTTCGTGAGAAATAAGGTAGTACGTTCCATTTTATTAAAATATGTTTATTATATTATATAACTAAAAAAATGTGATTTTCGCAATTTTTCCTATATTTGCATTATATGACAATCCTTCATGCCGAATTTCAAGATTCTTAGTTTTTTTTTTTTCTTTGCTTGACCGCAATCCTGCCTGATGGTAAGCAGTGACGCAATCGTTGATGGTAAAGCGCACTAGTTTATTAAGAGCCTATTCACTCTAGCCTTGAAGACACTCAAATTGTAGTCCGACGGAAACACCGCCGCTGGCAAATTGTTCCAGTCCCTCGATGTACGCGGTATAAAGGAGGAGGCGAAACGCTTCGTCCGGATCGTAGTGGTGTTAACAACGTAAGGGTGGAAACCAGCCGTACGACGGGTCGTCCGCTGGTGGAACGGAGATGGGGGAATTAAATCATGCAATTCCCTCGCACACTCCCCGAAATGCATCCTATAGAACACCGAAAGGCTGGCTACTCTACGCCTGTGCTCTAGGCTTTGGAGACCAACTCGAGTTAGATCAGGGTCACCAATCAGCCTCTTTGCACGTCTCTCCACTGAATCCAAAGTGGCCAGGTGACACTTGGCAGCACCAGCCCAAATGTGGCTGCAGTACTCCACACACGAACGGACCTGTGCTTTGTATAACATTAGAAGCTGCCCAGGTGTGAAGTACTGCCGGACCTTTGCGATAACGCCAAGTTTCCTGGCAGCCACCTTGGCCTTGGACTCAATGAACCGCCCAAAGTTAAGGTTCGAGGAAATCTCAACTCCCAAAAGCTGAAGGCGGTCGGAACACTCCAAGGACACATTCCGAAAAGTAGGGGCCAAGGTGAACGGGCTCCTTTTGGCGGTGAAAAGACACGCCTGTGTTTTGGCGGCATTGAATGCTACAAGATTGGCATTGCCCCATTCGGAGACTGCCTGCAGTGCAACACTCGTTCGCTCAACCATGGCCTCTCTTTCGGACCGGATTGATTCCCTACTAGCCCGAGCATCCGGCAGGTATCTCTCTACAACTGTGCTGTCATCTGCATACCCATAGATACCGGGCATCAGCAGATCGTTAATATGCAGCAGGAACAGAGTTGCAGAGAGAACAGACCCCTGAGGAACACCGGCATTAGTTGACATGGGCTCAGAAGAGCATCCGTCGACAACAACTCGGAGGGACCGTTCGGTCAGGAAGTCTTTTACCCAGCCAGTCAGGCTAGGGGAAATGCCGTACGCTGGAAGCTTACTCAAAAGGCCAGCGTGCCATACCCGGTCGAAGGCCTTCGAGACATCAAGGGAGACAGCAATCGCTTCCCCATTCTTCTCGAGGGCCTCGCCCCACAAGTGAGTGGCATACACTAGTAGGTCCCCAGTTGACCGATTGCGGCGAAACCCGTACTGTCGGTCACTGAGGAGATCGTTACCTTCCAGGTATGCCAAGAGGCGCGAGTTCAATACACGCTCCATAATTTTGCAAAGTATGGAGGTGATCGAAATCGGCCGATAGTTGGCAGGATCGGCACGACTACCCTTCTTGGGCACAGGCTGCACGCTAGCAAGCTTCCAGGACTTGGGCACTATACCAGTCCTAAATGAGAGGCGATACAAGCGCGTCAATACAGGAGACAACTCGGGCGCACATGCTTTAAGAACAATCGCTGGTATACCATCCGGACCACTAGCCTTATTCACGTCCAGACGACACAGTACTCTCAGAACCTCCTTGTTTCTAATGCGAACCTCAGACATTGAAGCTCCGCAATGAGGTAAATTAGATGGAGTAGCACTGCCAGTATCAAGACGCGAATTATGGGCAAAGAGAGAAGCAAAGAGACCTGCTTTCTCTCTCGCTGTATGAGCCAGTGTTCCATCAGGCCTAACCAGCGGAGGCAGTGAGGGCCGACAGAAGTTCGCCTCAACCGATTTGGCAAGGGACCAAAAAGATCTGCTACCGGATGGCTGCGCAGATAACTTGTTGCCAATATGGGTAATGCGGTCGAAGCGAGCCTTCTTAAGCGCCTTCTTGTAGGACTTGGCAGAACGGTTAAAGGCTCTCTTCTTTGAGCTTAGATCCGGAGCTCCGCGGTCACGAGCGTCAACCCAGGCGAGAAATGCCGTGTGCTTACGCTGTTCAGCTTGGACACAATCGGCATTGAACCATGGGCGAGCCGAGCCACCGACGGGCACGTCATTGAATGGGATAAAATACTCCATAGCTTGACGCACCACATCGGTTATAGCGTCCGCACAGCTCGAAGCATTGTCAGAAGAGAAGCAGACCGGCTGCCAAGGATAAGACGCAAAGAAGTGGCGCATCTCATCCCAATCTGCTGACCTGTATCGCCACATTCGCCGTTCACCACGAGAGTCGTGATCTGGTGGGGAGAAGGACGACACAGACTTCACCAGACAGTGGTCTGAAGTTCCCAACGGTGAGGAAACTGTTACAACACATCTGTCCGGATCAGTGGTCAGCAGAAGGTCCAAACAGTTGGCGGTATGGCCAACTACATCAGGCACCCTAGTCGCTTGCTCTACCAGCTGGGAAAGGCCCATAGAAAGCGCGAAGTTTCGCGCTTCTCTCCCAGCGTGGTCGGTCTTCTGGTATGGGAAGAGCCAGTCCTGGTGGCAGGCGTTGAAGTCCCCCAGAGCGACGAACTGAGCGTCAGGGTGCCGATGCAGCGCATTGTCAGCAGCCTCACTGAGGTGGTCAAATAAACGAGTTGTCTCCTGATCACCGCTGTGCGATCGGTAGACACAGGTGTAAACAATTTTGTCCACACCAGTGTCAACCAACAGCCATAGGGACGAGAAGTGAGGGTCTTCGAGGTGACGGAGGCGCCGGCAACAGATGTCATTGCGGACATACACACAGACCCCGGCACGCTGCAGGAAATGATGCTCCAAAGAGTATCCCGGGTAGCCGAGGTACGCCGCGTCAGTCGGACATCTGATCTGGGTCTCCGTCAAGAAAAGTAGGTGGGGCTTTTCAGTCTCAAGGTGGTAATGGACTGCATCGATATTGGAGTGCAAACCTCGGATGTTTGAGAGGTGCACTATGAACGAGAGGACGTGCGCCCGCTGTGCACACCTACTTTTCCTTTTGTAACTTTTCATTAGTTTATATACTGAGTGAATAGGAAGGAAGACGGCAGTTGAGTGAGGTGATGCAATGATAAACCCAACAATACGACCAACGATGCTGGGCCAGAGGGAGATTGTTCTGGAGACTGCGGGGACGCCCGAACCCCCCCAGGGATCGCCATCGGGTCCTCTCGTCCGGTCGCCAACCGGCACGATGGGGCCACCCTGGGATTTTTCGCAGTTGGCGGGGCAGCCTTTCGTATGTGGCTGGCACACTACTTGGGCCCCCAACTACCTGCGGTCGGCCAGCGGAGAACCGTGCTTCGGATCCCGCTACCCTCCACGAACAAACTCCCGACACAACACCATCTGGCGCATCGCACCCGGCACACATCGCAACACAACTGCTCAGACCCGTCCTCCGAACGGCTTCACCAGACATCATGCCGGAACACGACGAATCGCTTGGCGGCATGTCTTTGTCTGATGGGTGGTAACTTACGCCGGCGGTTGATGTTGTGACCTACCACCGAGAAAAAGAAAGAGAAAAGAGAAAAGTTTACGGGAAGTATCCTGTAGGTTTTGATTCCTTTGCGAGTGTCGAAAATTTGTTGAAAATATCGACATATCGTCTGTATCTTTTGATTGGCTTGGCTTAGAAGTTTGTTATTTTCACAGCTTAAAAGGACAATAGACCTAGGTATTTGGCATAAATTTCAATTTGATAACTTTATTAGTTCGTGAGAAATAAGGTAGTAAGTTCCATTTTATTAAAATATGTTTATTATATTATATAACTAAAAAAATGTGATTTTCGCAATTTTTTCTATATTTGCATTATATGACAATGCTTCATGCCAATTTTCAAGATTCTGAGTTTACGGGAAGTATCCTGTAGGTTTTGATTCCTTTGCGAGTGTCGAAAATTTGTTGAAAATATCGACATAATCGGCTGTATCTTTTGATTGCCTTGGCTTAGAAGTTTGATATTTTCACAACTTAAAGGGACAATAGACCCGAGTATTTCATGTGAATTTCAGCTTGATACGTCCACGCGTTCTTGAGATAAAGGGTCTTGACAGACAGACAGACAGACAGACAGACAGACGGACAACAAAGTGATCCTATAAGGGTTCCGTTTTTTCCCTTTGAGGGACGGAACCCTAAAAATGGTGGTTCCGCATAAAGTAGTATAATTTAACATTCATAAGTTTCAAACAGACACAATTTGGTCATCTATACAAATAAATAAAATTGGAGTGTCTGTTTGTAATATTAATCTATACAAATAAATAAAATTAGAGTGTCTGTTTGTAATATTAAAATAACCGCTTTCTACTACATGCATATTAATGTATATACGGTACACATACCAAAATACATATTTTTAAAATTTTTGTCTGTCTGTCTGTTGCGAAATGCAATTCTCTTGCCATTAACATCAACCCTGTGAATTCGATTATTTAGATAAGAAGTCAGAAGGTCGAGAGCTCCGTCCCTTAAACCACAATGGTACAATTTCCTAATAAGAGTATCATGATGTACGCAATCAACGGCCTTCGACAAATCACAAAAAATACCAAGAGCATCTTGCGATTCCTCCCAGGCCTCAAATATGTTCTTTAGCAATGCCACGCCCGCATCACCACCATAACAATCAACAATTACAGTCAACAATTCAGTCAACAATTTGGTTTTATAAAGGGTCGTTCAACTACAGAGTTCAACGACCCTTTGTAAAACCAAATTATTTCACGTGCAATAAATTATGTAAGTTAAAGTGCCTCAACAACTGTTTCAAAATTATTTTTTCAAACATTTTGCTCAAAGTTGGCAATATCGAAATTGGCCGTAAATTCGTGGTCATCAGTTCTCATCAATTGTACTACCAGATTTGAACAGTGGAATTACTTTGCTAATCATATCTTTGCGTATCATCAAATCAGGAAATATACCAGATGTGACACAAGATGTGATACAGTATATACTGACAAACCCCAATGGTCGGCAGTTTTTTTACATCAGGATCCTTAAAAGATTCTATAATGTATTTAGCAGTCACAAATGTAAATTCAAAGTGTTTGTCACATTCTGGAACAAATTCTTTAAAAATGGCGTAAGCAGAAGTGGAGGAAGACGACAAAGTTTTTGTTGTTATTTTTGGAATATTAGTAAAAATATTCTCAAACTCAGTTGCTACCTCCAAGTCCACTTTTATATCTTCATCGTTAATTTTAAGATGGACATCGCGATTTTGTACTTTGGTTCTTCCAGTTTCAGAATTTATAATTTGCCAAGTTGTTTTGATTTTATTTCCAAAAGATTTTATTTTTAATGTGTATATTTCTTATTATTTTTATATTTATAGCAGAGTTATGCGGATGTTTCTTAGCTGAGTCATGCGGCTTCAAATCCAGTGTAGTGGATGATAAAACATGCCAAACTGGGTTTTGTCTGGATAACAACATATTGTATTAAGCAACAATTAATTTTAGATTTTGATGTTACATAAAACATTTTCAAGATTTTATTTCCCATTAAAAAAGTACATACCTACTATTTCTATATTTCTATTTCTAGTGTGTAAATTTTTATATTTTTTTATATAATATGTTCGACACTTGTATGAAGTTCTTAGAGTTTTGTGGGTTACCTTAAAACTCTATTCAAAGCAACATAATATATACAAAGTTGTCTTTTCCTTCTTGAATTTTAATGTTCAGACGTCTTTTGGCTACTTAATCATACCGTAAAAGTAGAGTGAAAATGCTCGAGGTGTTGAATAAGAATGCAGTCTGGATAGCTTTTTATACCAGAAAAGTCGTTTTGGGAACTTTTCATGCGGTCGAAGAAAGGTTAAGTAGTAAAATATTTTAATAATGGTCTAAGTTAAGAGGTTAGAACTCTATAGTTACATATTAACATTGCGATAGTTAAATTAAAAAGCGAGTAAGTGCTTTTCTTATCAACAACCTTCATTCTATTAAAGGACAGAACTAAAATTGCTCTTCAGAAATAAAGAGTATTTATATCTATGCAAACGGAATAGAAAAGAATATATTACTCTTTATTATGTACATATAGATTACAGAACATAAATATAAAGATTTTACAAAGGGTGACAAAATGGACGGTCTTATCGCTAAGAGCGATCTTTTACAGACAACCTTTGGATGGAATACTAAGGCGAAGGAGGGAGAAATAATCTAGGTAGTCTACAGTGTACTATAGATTATACAATAAATATGTACGTAAATGCAAGTTTAAATAAGTAAGCATCTATATACATATAATTAATAAACATCATACAAGAGCAAATAAAATATAATGATATGTTTAAAGAGAGATGAAGTGCTTTTTTATCAGTGTTTTAAAAGTGGATAGAGTTTGAGTACGCCTTATGGATACGGGCAAGTCATTCCTTAACCGAACTGTTTGTACAGTAAAGGATTTATCATAGAAAATAGTGGAATACATCGGCATTTCTAATATCAGGTTGCCCAGATGACCTCTTCCGATGGAAATAGTGCAAACTTATGCTACGGTTTTTAGAATAGTTAGCTAAAGTTTTTCCCTTATCCACGTTCATACATTGTTATTGTAGGAACCAGTAGCTGTAGGTACCGGACACTATCACTTATTTGATATTGGTTTAATTGTGGAATACAAAGAAAGAACCACAAGATGAACCTTAAACGTGTGCATTAAAATATATATAAACGGTTGACACGTTAAAGTAGTAGCGATTCCTTCTCTTAACAAGTGGTTAGTTCCACAGTTATTGTCTGACTTTATCCACGTTGCGTGAAAAGTTTCAATTATAGCGGAATATTTGTGACTCACGACATCCAATTAGGTTACCTACTCGGTTCGTAATGTAAATGTATGGTTGATGAGACCATAGTTATACTTACAGTATTTTTATTTACGGATTACTTGTGATTATCAAGTGTAAAATAAATACGCTGTGAATATGTGTGTGTAAATGCAGGAGCTCTTAGTACTGTTAGAGATAATGGCAAAGTCGGAAGTGTGTATATGTAGGCGCTATTCGTCTTCACGCACACATTTACATTGCGTTTATGCATTTGGTTACCAAAAAAAAAAAAAGCGCGCGTCACTTCGTCAGATAAAATTACTAAATACGTCAGTCGGTGGCCAGCACATGACTTCTTGAATTGAAGGATAAATAATACACCCAAAGTTTGTAAAACAAAACACTACTTACAATTAAACAATTTTCCCAAAAGCCAGCTACTTCCCAAAAACCATAATTAAGTTAAGTAAATTGTAGATCAGCAGCAATGCATGTCTAACGAGAAACGTTTTCAGAAAATAGCTCCCTATTGAACAGGCCACGGTGACGTGAGGAACAATCTGCAGATTCCTCTTGAGACTTAGTGCCCCCTTTTTAACTGTAAATCTCCAACCAACGCTGACAGGGAGGTAGAAAAATGTTTTCGGCTCTTGCAATTCCCGCGTGTACCTTTTGACGCGCAATGGATTGCGGATGTGATATTTGGGTCGAAAAAGTGTTCAAAAGGTCGGTTGTCATGTGTCTTGATAAATTGGCAGGAGACAGGAAATAGGCTTAGTTTAGCGGGTTTTGCTGTCAAGATTCCGGATTTAATTCTTTGGTTATTCTGTGTAAATTTTGCTAGAACATTACAAGCAAGCATGTAAATCAGAGTAACAACGATTTTACCACCCAAGATGCTTGATTACTAATTCTCAGTACTTACTGTGTTGCATGTTTTTTGCATGTTCAGCAACTATTGTTTTTTTCCCTTGTTTGTTATATGTGTATCATGAATTATACGTGTTTAAGTAGAGAAGTTTCTGTGTTGCTTCGCTACAAAATTTGTGCTTTTATGTTTCTACGAACATTAAAATTGCCAAATCTTTTCTATACTTAGCATAAATTATCTTTAACATATTTTTTTCTTTCTTTCTTTCTTTACATAATTATCATTTATTCAAACAAGTTTTGTATTACTTAATCCAACTGAATCAACGGTTTTGAAAACCAGGAAATTATAATTGAGAGCTCGAAAAACCAGTGTTAAACTTATCAGCAAATTACTTGATAGAACTGCCATTATACAATTCAGCTTATGAAAGAAGAACTGATTGTTTTAAGCAAACTTCAGTAATATCGGAACTCTTAGAATCGATCCCTTGTGATGCTACTGTATAAGAGTTTATAAGTGAGGTACTTCTATTGTGTTCATAAAGACTCTCTTACGAACAGGCTTCTAAAATAAACTTACTCAGATGTCAACTTATAATGTTCCCACTTATAGGTCTCAAACAAACTCTCTTTGAGAGGAGTGGGCGATGGTAGATGTCTGGTTACAACGAAGTTTTACTGCAGTGATGACGGAATTATGTACAGAGAATTAAGAGCCTGCTTAAGCTCGGCTGCCTGCCTAGTTTGGGCAATTAGTGGGCTAATAGTGGTTAAGACACAAGAATTAGTTATCGAATAATATTTTTTTGGTTGGCTTATGCTATATGATCTTTTTCATCTCAGCGTTAATCCCAGTCGCATCCGAAGCTTTTTTCAGCTTTGGTAGTCTGGTGTCCGCTTTACCAGTCTGTTGATTTTTGATAAACTGCCGTCTGACCTCCACAACCCGAATGCGATATCGAAACAATGTAGTTAGACCAATAGGAATATTTCCTGGGTAAAAAAAATGACTCTATTTTGTCCGTTATTCAGATTATAGAAAAATATTGGATACCTAAGTATATTTTGTTGTATCAAATCAATAAAAATTGACAAATATCAAAGGCATCAAAGATCAGGACTGGTGGCTGGTGACGTCACTGGCCGTTAAAAAGTGTAGCGTGCAGTGACGTCACACGAGTTTTCATTTTTTGTTTATATAAAAAAAGAAAAAAATACGTGTCTAGTATTTTTTGGAAATCTGACTGACCCACTAATTAGTTTTTTTTAGTCAAATACCCTATTGTTGGACTTTAAAGGGCTCCAACAACCCGTAACGATTGCCATTAGATTTTCGTATGGCAACCGGCTTATGCTCTATGATAACAGCCCAAAATGTCAGAAATAGTACCGTAGAATGTAGATAATTGCTAACATCCTTACCATTCAGGTAAGTATGTGCCAGATGTAGGAACTTATACATTAATGTCAATTTTCGGGGATTTTTTTTTATTGCACCAAGTCTGTACATAAACTGTACTTAAGAGTTCGTAAAGAGAGAGAGATATACCATCTACGCGAACTGTAACATTTAATTGCGTACAGTCAAGACCAAAAGTTACAGCTGATTGTACATGGTTCTAGAGGAAGAAATATTTCTGCGGTGTGGAAAACAAAAAACAAAATCAGCTATTTCATAGGTAGCCTACGCGATCAAAATGTATGAATCAAAATTTTTATTTGACAACCGATGATATATTGCAATTTCCACTGCGTCCAGATATAGTAACAGGTGATATGTTCTTGCCACCATGTAAAGTTTATTAAAATTCATCGTAAAAAAAAAAATACGATGCGTTTTTAGTAAGTAAACCGGACTGTAATGAAAAATGAACCACATAAAACGGCATCCCCTCTCAACACACAAACCGACAAAAACCATATATGTCCGGCAAACAATGTCCGGTAAATAAAATTATGGACGTTACAGATGATAGAAAAGAGGACCAGAAGTTTCGCCAACTTTAAATCTTTCTTTTACAACCACGATAAGATACGCAACTGCCTCCCGTTTAGGACCGGCCCCAACAAACTTGGGCAAAGTTTAGTTTGTGTTTTGAATAAGTTGTTCGGGTTTCAGTTCTATGGAAACGTATTTCGCTAAAAACGGAATTTTGATCGAAGATTTCTGGATACTTCGAATATTTCGCCTCGGGGTTACCTTGTTCGAGTAGGTATAGAGGTTAAATTGTATTATTGGACAAATGTAATTCAGAAGAGTGTTTTCTAAAGTGAAAAGCGTCTCTAAGGGTGGTCTGTTGTTCTGAGGCAAACGTCGCAAAGGATTAGAATTAGACGTGAAAACTTTGGATGTACAATACCATCCAATCTTTTATAGCAAGAAAGTATTGTTCTATTCAAATCTCTACTGAAACTGCATGGAAATTTCAGAATCAATTACAATTTAAGATGTAACAGGGACCAAAGTCAAAGATGAGTTTTGTCCTTTTGTTTTGTGCAATTTGAGTAAAATAATACTTAAAGCTACAAACGTGTTTTAAAAGATTATATTGTACATTTGAATTTTCACGTCGGATTCCAATCCTTTGTGACATTTGCCTCAGAACAACGGCCCACCCCGTTTATTTTGTGGATGGAAAATCATCATTTCCTCCGCCGCTCTGGACAGTGCATGCAAAAGGGCGTGTCAGATTTTTACTGATTAAAACCTACCCGTGTTTCTTCACTTGCCTGTGCGCCAAAATAACGCAATGAATGTTGTTGAACTGTCAAAATGAAACTCATTGCTATTGATAGAATGTTACGCATTTACCTTGCAGATGTCTCAAAAACTATTTACAGCTCTAGAAATAAAAGAAAGGGTAAAAATGGGCTTTTTACTATAATATTGTGTACTTTGGTACACGGAACTGCACTCTGTAACCCGTAGGCGTAATGGAATTTATCAAGAAAAGTGACACAAAATATACTCCAATAGGCAGTTTATTTAAATTTGGAGACGACACTGTCTTTTGAACATAAATCGTTACATAATCGGATTTGCTGGTTCTTGAAAAAAGAAATGGTATACTAGGAGACAATGTTTTATAATCCTTCACATTTCGTTTTCGCAACACTTGCGATTCAAAGGAAACGTGTTCAATGCGTTATTAGTTAATATACCGTGACTTTTGTGAACGAAGACACTGAGATCGTTTTGTTAGCCATCTTATAGCTGGTTCTTTTTATTTCGATGAAAATTTATTTTCTGGCGAAACACCTAAAATGAACGATAAATATTATGATTGATATTTAAAATGATGTTTGTTTGTGTTTAATTTTGTTTTGGATGATGATGGTTCTGGCCGAAAGGTGTTGTGTACCGTCAATTTCGTGGTCAGCTACGTGACACCTGTCAACGAAACACGACGTCGACACCTCGTGTACATTAGATTTATTTAATAATGTTATATTATATGTATTTATAGTATTTTAAGTTTTTGTTAAAATAGTATATTGCCGGAATGGGCACAGCTGAAAGGATTTTCAGCTGTGCCCATACCGGCAATACCACTCACATTTTGAATGTTATGTCATAAAGTACAGAAAAAAGATCCTAGAAGAAAATTGTAGCACACAAAAACTATAACAGTTAAATATTATAAAAGGTAAAATTGGTAGTCCGGCAAAATCTGAAACTCATTGTGTATAGGTACTTAATTCTGCACTGCATCCGATCTGAATCCGAGAAAGTCATAAATAGCCATAGTACTATTTGTATGAAGGATTGGGTACTACATTCGAACTGGGTCCGTACGGATTCAGAACATTCCTAATTCGAATTGAACTCTGGTATTGAATGCAGATTCTGATTGGACGTAGAATGAAACCACTCTTAGTGCGCACACACGCGCATGCTTACCTCACTAGGTAAGCATGCGCCATGCAAGCTTCGGATTAGGTATATTTTTATCATATACTGTAATGTTTCCACTACTCTGACACAGGCATTCTTTCTTCTAAAGTGAGTAGGCTTTAATCTACCACGCGGGCCCAATACTGGTTGGTGGACGTCACATGTCTTCGATTATTTGATTCCAGAACATTCCAGTTTTTCATGACCATGATTTATGTTCTTTTTTTGAGACATTTCGAATTTACAAAACACATTACACTCACACACACACACACACACACACACACACACCCATAATCACAATTTGTTCAAAAGGTTCGTTGTCCCTGATAATAACTATCGTGTGTATACAACGAGAATGAAGTAAGTCTTTAATTTGGTCAGGCATGTAAAGTTATGTATGGTACAATGAGGATGTGCGGCTAAAGGGTAGTTACCTACTTCCCTTTAGTCACCGCTTCAGCGAGTACCTGTTTATGTGGTTGTTTACAAATAACGGTTGAGCCAGCCGCCCGTTCTCTGTCAGCAAGTGTGCAGGCAACTTTGTACTTTGTTGCGAGTTGTTAGTGTGTAAAATAGTTTGGAAGTTCATGTGGTAGGAATAGCCAATTTACATACTCGTTGTGTGAAGACCGTTAAGTCACATATACACGGTGATAACTTTTACTTATCTTTTTCAGTACACCTAGCTCATTTGTTAAAGGTTGTAAATATCCATTATTCCAGACTACTAATTTTACCTTTTATAATATTTAACTGTTATAATTTTTGTGTGTTACAATTTTCTTCTAGGATCTTTTTTCTGCCCATACCGGCAATACCAGAATGTAGCATAGATCATCCGATCTATGCTACATTCCACCGTATGCAAGTCTTTTTGGATATGAGTAAATATTTCATACGTAAGTACTCGGAACAGTTCTTTGAACGTATTAATTTTCGCTACTCTTATAAAGTGCACCAAGTGAGTCAGTAAGCGTAAGCGCGTTACAAATTTGTGAATTGTTATCAAAATAAAAGTCCTGAGGTGTAAATGCCTGACATATAAGTATGACTTATGAGTTCATAAAAATGTCTTTTTTTACAATACATAAATACGTGAGCTATCGCGCCCTTTACGCCAGAGGCTTTTATTTAGGTAATAAGTTTTTACTTACTTATATTTATATTTTTTTTTTTGCTCTGTTGGGATATTTTGGTGTCGCTGTTGGGCATATGGTAAAAAAATATGATTTAATGTTCTGTGTTTTCTTGTACTAATTACTATATTCCGCCACTTCTACTTCCCAGCGAAAGCACTAGGAAGTGGTTGAGGGTAGGCCTTTGGGGGTGCTGTTTTATGTAATATTGACGTTCAAAAAGTGCTGATTCTCAGTCTAATTTGAATAAATTACCATTGATTTTGACAGCCCTTTCGCTCCACCCACGGCGGGAAATATAAAGTCGTTAGGAGTTAACCTCCTTTATACCTGATCATCAATCATCAAATTGAACCCTAATTGCAAAACATGCTGTTACTATCATCATCATCATCACATCGTTAATCCCAGTCGCATCCGAAGCTTTTTCAGCTTTGGAGTCTGTTTACCAGTCTAACTGCTGATTTTAGGCTAAACTTTGTTATTTTCCGTGAAGCGACTGCCGTCCGACTTCCACAACCCGAAGGCGATATTGAAGCTTTGCAGTTACACTAACTGCCATTAGATGTTCATAAGCCGGTACCAACGGCTTAACGTGCTATCCGAGACACGACCAGACCAGTGCAAATATTCATATTCATGCATACAAATATTGGCACTGCGAGGGTATTCTAAATTCAAAATATATCTGCAGAGCTTATTGCCAATCTGTTGCTAAAAATATAAATGTGTTTTCTCAACTTAATGTTGTTGAACTGTCAAAATGAAATTCATTACTACAGGACCCAAGTCTACTATTTTTATAAATTTGTCATTCTAAGATGATTCCAATGCCATTTCATTGTCATTGAGCTTAAAAGTTCATAATCTGCTAAATTTATAATGATGGATCAATTATCTCAGTCGTCTCGTAATTCAATGATGATAGAATTATGTACATTGCCGTATTGCCATTATTATAAAACCTGATACAAGAAATGTTTTTTTTTTAATAATTATAAACTAGTGCTTGACTGCAATCCCGCCTGATGGTAAGCAGTGATGCAATCGTTGATGGTAAAGCGCACTGGTTTATTAAGCCTATTCACTTAAAAAACTAAGGAATAGGAAGGATGACGGCAGTTGAGCGAGGTGATGCAATGTTAAACTCAAGACCAACACGACCAAACAATGCTGCGCTAGAGGGAGATTGATCTGGAGACTCTCCACGACCAAACTCCTGACACAACAACATTTGGCGCATCGTACCCGCCACACATCGCAACACAACTGCTCAAACCCGTCCTCCGTACGACTTCACCAGACATCATGCCAGAACACGACAAATTGCTTGGCGGCAAGACTTTGTCTGGTGTGTGGTAACTTCTGCCGGCAGCCGATGTTATGGCGTACCACCGGGAAGTTTTTTAAAATTACTACTCAATTTGAATATTTATATAATAATATGGAGAGGAGTGTCAGTGACTGAACACTGGAAAGTCATAATGACGCAATTTTGTTAGTAGATTACGAAACTTGTCAAAACCGATCATTATGAGATCACTGATCGACCATTCTGACTCTGTTGTAACAGCAGACTAAGCCCCTGGAGCCTTAGTCTGCTATTACAATAGTGTTCTAAGTTTCGTAATCTACTAACAAAATGGCGTCATTATGACATTCTAGTGGTCAATCACTGACAATGTACTCCACAATAATAAATGTTCAAATTGAGTATTAGTTTCTATGAAATCATGTCTATTAACGCCTTTTATAATAATGACAATACGGCAAAGTCATTCTACCACCATTCCTTTACGAAACGACTGAGATAATTGATAGACCATTATGAATTTAGCAGATTACGAACTTTAAAGCACAATGACAAATTTATAAAAAATAGCAGACTAGACAATTACTCTGCGGTATGAACAGCTGAAATTCCATACCAAGTGAGTTATTAAGTAGCAGTTTTTGTTGCTAAGCTATAAGTTCACCGCTATCTTAAAGAGAAACACGTATGGAATGAATGTGGTTTCAAAAACTTTCTGTAGAGAAATTATTTGATATAATATGAAAGGATAAAATCGTGTACTGCTTTTCATTATATAGCAACGAACCTCTAAAGGAAAGCCTTTAGAGGTTTATAGCTAAATAATACGCACGAGTGATTCTTATGGTTAAGCAAAGCTTGTCGAGGTCCGTGGTTGGACAAACTTCTATTACATACCTATACCTCTTCGTGTTTCAGAAAGTAAGTTAATCCGTTGATCTCAACGAGCATTCATAGATCTTTGATAGTCGTGATGCTGAGAAGCCGGAAAGTATAACAACCAGTCCTGCTATGGATGATACCCCAGGGTAGGCTAGTTTTAATTACTAACCTGTCAGGTCAGACAGGCAGTCAGTCCATGTAAAATACTGGTGTGTCTTAGGACCAGTCTGTGATTGATGTTTAAAAAAAATCCTGGTAAATTATCTACTTAAAACAGTTATTATTATTATTTTTTTTAATAATTATAAACTAGTGCTTGACTGCAATCCCGTCTGATGGTAAGCAGTGATGCAATCGTTGATGGTAAAGCGCTCTATTATTAAATAATAATTGTTATAAATAATTTATCATTTTAATTATTTAATTATTAATAAGCACTACACGTGCCGCGGATAGTTAATATTAAATTCGAATTAGATTTTTACTTCGGAGGTAGTTTAATAGTGTAGCTTTATTTGACTGCTGTCTTCTTTCAATAATAAGAAACGATATTTCGGAATCACAAGAAATCAGACAGGCGGACTCAGCAAATTGGTAAAATCAACTTTGCGAACTGACAGAAGAATTCAGCTGGATTGGACAGCGTTTGTGAAGCTTCGTCGAATCTTCTGCCTTCTCGTCGTATACTTCATAAAGCCTAAGGATTAAAGGCTTCTAACAATGCGTTCTGTGCCTGATATACGTGACGAGGAAGTGGGTTATTCTGGTACAGCTGGTCAATAAACGCATTTTCTCTCCGCGTGCTTTGGAACGGGCTATGCTTGGAGTGTTTATTTGTCTTGAAAATAAAACCAAATTGGTCGATATAGCTCATAGAATAAACAAACTGAAGTTCCAAAGGGCCGGCCGAATTAGCTGAAGAACCTTTGACCGTCGGGTGGAGTGTTCGTGAGTTGATTGGCAAACGTAAGGTAAGGTGAAGACGTCGATGTCCAACTGTAAACAGCTATAGGCTGATGATAAAAATCATTTAAGTAGATACTTAAATGTTTTTTACACAGATGTGGGTATTCTGAAAGTCGATTAAATGACAACAGTTGTCATTACACAAAAGTCTCTATCACTACCCAGTGTGCCGTGTTAAATCCATTTCAGAAAATGTTTTCACATGCTTATTAGCTTTTTTTTTTTTAATAATTATAAATTAGTGCTTGACTGCAATCCCGCCTGATGGTAAGCAGTGATGCAATCGTTGAGTGTAAAGCGCACTAGTTTATTAAGCCTATTCACTTAAAAAACTTAGGAATAGGAAGGATGACGGCAGTTGAGCGAGGTGATGCAATGTTAAACCCAAGACCAACACGACCAAACGATGCTGCGCTAGAGGGAGATTGATCTGGAGACTCTCCACGACCAAATTCCCGAGACAACAACATTTGGCGCATCGTACCCGCCACACATCGCAACACTACTGCTCAGACCCGTCCTCCGTACGGCTTCACCAGACATCATGCCGGAACACGACGAATCGCTTGGCGGCAAGACTTTGTCTGGTGGGTGGTAACTTCCGCCGGCACTTCACTTGCTTCACTTGTATGTTTGCTTGCTTGCTTGCTTGTTTGTTTGCTTGCTTGCTTGTTTGTTTGTTTGTCCGTCTTTAACTCTTTGGACTACGAATGAGCGACTCATTACTGTAAAATGTCCCACCCTTTTCAATACGTTCGTTCGTTCGTTTTTTTTTTTTTTTTTTTTAAAGAGTATTGAACTAAAAAGTTGAAAATAAATATAGTTTAAAAAAACTACAAAAACATGCTTTAAAAAAAATTCAAAATTAAAAGTTAAAAATAATTTAAAAAAAAGCGTGAGGCGCATTTATGGCACAAAGCCCTCACGCTTTTTTTAAAATTATTTTTAACTTCTTAGTTTGATATTTTTTAAAAGCATGTTTTTTTAGTTTTTTAAACTATATTTATTCTAATAGTGATATTACAAAATTATTCTAAATGCCGATAAAAATGATAAATGTTTAACGTGAGCCTGGAGATTTTTATTACAGGTTCCGAATTTAGTTCAGTCTCCAGCTCTCACTAAGGTTCGAGCATACGGCAAAATTGTAGTTACGCACTAATGTAACAATGTTTCTTAGTGAGAGAAATACATTGTATTTATTATTATTTTTTTCATATAACTGTAACTTATAGAATTTCAATTTCAGTGGTTAATTGCCAAATAAATATTTTCTTTGGTTTTAATGTACTTACTACTACTATACATATATCTATTACTATTATAAAAACTATTTTCAATTAATTTGTCTGACACCATGATGATAAAAACTACGATGCTGTAAATTTACATCTGCACTAACTTAATAAAAGCAGAAAAATATGCTCTGCAGAATACAGCACAAAATACTTGAAATTGTCGTGTACTTCAGAATAAAAATGCAAATTAAACAAATAATGAGACTATAAGTAAATCATGTCGCGCTCGCTAACTTAAAAAAATATTATTTTTCTCTAGAAACTCGGCGACTTTTTAACGTATAATTTTTATGCAGAGCCAGTACTACAATACATACAACTGAATATTGCTGTAAAAGAAAAAATATTCCTCACACCCACAATTTAATGAAATTGAGGCAATCAATAGGTTTCCCAACTCGCCACGATCAAGATGATACTCCATCTGATAAATTGCTTGATCAGAAATACCATTCTATTATAATCGTCTTTATAAGCTGGGTCGATTTAAATTTAAAGTGCCTCTTGAAAACTCCTCGATTCCGACTGTATCTATCGATTTACTGAGGAAAAAAACGACGCGATTATCTCACGATGTTCTGGCAAATGGATATTCGGACCCGAGGCCGGTTGACAACGGGCTTTTTTTTATCAAAGAAACGAATTGCCACTCAGAAGGACCCACAGAGCAACTCACGAATGTAACAGATGGAGATCCGAATGTATTCGAAACAGATACTTATGCACCGTCAGTGTACCGTTCCGCTAAAGTCTCGTCTTGTCTATTTATAAAACAAAGCGGGAAGCTAAAGTGGCCAGCTTGCAGTCATGAATAAATGTACGAATTTCGTATTTCGTGTACGCAACAGTGCTTGTACGAAGTTTGAACTTTTATGAAAGAGGAAATAATGTGAAAAATGCAATGGCTTGAGACGACCTGGATATTGTAGCTCTTACTGTAAGATGTGCAAACTTGGGCGAGCACCTTCTAGCTTCTGCTTCGAATAAGACACATTGAGGCAGGTTTTTTATTACATGGTTATGTATTTTGTATGAACAGAACGTGATATAGCAAGCGGCAAGTCCTTTTGTTTTAATCTGTACTTATTGTATACTAATATTTCGTCAATCAGCCTGTAATGCTCCCACTGTTGGGACACAGGTCTCCTCTTGGTGAGAGGGAATAATCAACCACGCTGGCCCCGTGCGGGTTGGTTTATGTCACATGTCTTACCAATAATTACAACAGATATTTTTTACCAATATTTATTAGTCATTAACTTAAAAAGCCCACTCCTTAAGTTTTTAGCTGCATGAACTGGCTGGAAAGGTCAACTCAATTTATGTGATCCTTTACGAGGTGTCAATGTTTTAGAGGAGAAAGAAATGTTTATCTTGAACGCTATTTATTAATTAAATCTCAAACTGTTTTTAGTGTGATGATGTCAACAAAATGCCATCAGCAATAAAACACACGGCAAATGCGCTAGACAAAGGTGCCCTGAATTTAATATTGAATAAATGTAATAAGTAATATATTAATTACCGTGTTCGGTGAAATTATTGAATACTGACAGTAATCTACATGGTCCGCAAATGATTTGATTCTGATTTACGTGTTTGTAGTTACAGAAATTAATTAGTTTAATTGTAATAATAAAAATAAAAAGCAAATTATACCTATCATCATCACCATAATATGAAATATTATTATACTTATAACATGATCTATATCATCGCCATCATCATCTCAGCGTTATTCCCAGTCGCATCCGAAGCTTTTTCAGCTTTGGAGTCTGGGGTCCGCTTTACCAGTCTAACTGCTGATTTTGGCTAAACTTCGATATTTTCCGTGAAGCGACTGCCGTCTGTATTCCACAACCTGAAGGTGATATCGAAGCATTGCAGATAGACCAATTCTTGGATTTTTGAGGGCTTCAACAACTCGTAACGATTGTCATTAGATGTTCGTATGGCAACCGGGACCAACGGCTTCACGTGCTTTCCGAGGCACGACCAGACCAGTGCAAATATTTATATTCATACATACAAATATTTGATATCGAACCCGCGCCTCATTGTGCAGCGGTCGCGTTTGCTACTATATGAACTATAAAATTATCTATATAAAATGATCTATATTAACTATAAAATTATGTAAATAATAATTGCGACCCGCGCTTTAATCCGCGTCAGTTTCAATCCCATGAAAATATTGAAATAAATAGTACCCTTTGTGTTATTACTAGTATAAACTATCTGTATGCCAAATTTCAACCAAATCCATTCAGTAGTTTAGGCGTGAAAGCGGAACACACGAACAAATACACTTTCACATTTATAATAATTATTCGTAAATATAGAATTTTGTTGGTCAAAAAATATGCTTATGAAGTATTTGGTTGTTGATTCAAATGGATTATTTTGTTACTGGATGACTTCAACTGGAAAATGTTGTAATTAAAGGTTGTTTTGCTTACTCTATCAATAACGCGAACAATAACGAAACCTCGGGCTTTGATAATCAACATGTATAATTAAATTAGACTTGATTTGAATATTTAGTTGGTGTTTGAGTTTGTATATAACGGTGGCATTAAAAACATCTACGTTCAAAAGGGAGGGTCTACACCCTCAAAAGTTACATGGAATAAAAGTTGTTAGGAGTCCGACGGACTGGAACAAGGACGTACCAACACAAGTAATGAAAAAGGACGGCTTTCACGAGAATAATAAAGATTCCCACGGGAAATTGAAAAAGTAAACATTTAATTTCGGCAAACTGGTGCCATAGCGTCCATGCGTGCAATTAATGACACATATTTATATAGATTGGCGACGACACCATTGTGTATGTGTAATCACCACACTTGTTCAAAGCGGGTTGGCGATTTCAGACTTAAGGTCCAGGTTTACTCAAGATATCCTTAGAAACCTGACCTGACCTGGAATCGAATCCATACTTGAGAGGCTGCTGTTTGAACCAATAGGCCACCACGACTAGCTACTTCGATTTTCTATAAAAAAAACAGTGCTTTTTCGAAAAGTTATTATTGTATATCAAGGGTTTTTTAAATCTCGCCCTCGACCTATTGACCGGAGGTGATGGCCTACCATGCACTCTCGCTCCGGACCATGGCCTGGAGCAGGGTCGGATGCGAGAGATCGCCGCCGATTACCGTCACGAGGACACGGCGGTGCTCTACCTAATCCGGTCTCCACCGTGTGCTCCACCGTGTCCTTAGGGCGATCCATACGGTGGTGACACCCTGGCGTTTCCTCCCGCCTTATACGGAACAGGAACCTCACGAAACAGCCGTGTCCGGTAAGGACCTGGGTCAGGCGGAAGATGAGGGCGCCGTGACGCCTTTCCAGACACTCCTCAAAGAGGGGACTTACCGTCGCTATTGTGGTATGCCCAATAACCAGCAACCTTAGTCTGCTATTACGATAGTATCAGAATGATCGATCAGTGATCCATAGTGACCGATCTTGACGCGTTTCGTATTGTAGTAACATAATGGCGTCATTATGACTTTTCAGTGGTCAATCACTGATACTGCATAAATGTCGTGATTAATAAATGTTAAAAGTGAGTACCTAGTTGTTTCTGGAACATAATTTCTAATAACGAATTTCTCTCGGTGGTAGGCCATAACATCGGCTGCCGGCAGAAGTTACCACCCACCAGACAAAGTCTTGAAGCCAAGCGATTCGTCGTGTTTCGGCATGATGTCTGGTGAAGCCGTACGGAGGAGCAGTTGTGTTGCGATGTGTGGTGGGTACAATGCACCAAATGTTGTTGTATCGGGAGTTTGGTCGTGGAAGGTCTCTACATCAATCTCCCTCTGGCACAACATCGTTGGTCGTGTTGTTGGTTTAAACATTGCATCACCTCGCTCAACTGCCGTCTTCTTTCCTATTCACTCATTACTTTTTTGAGTGAATAGGCTTTTAATAAACTAGCGCGATTCACCATCAGAGATTGCACCACTGCTTATCATCAGGCAGGCTGTCACTAATGCAGAATGAGTACCTACATTAAAACAAAGAAAACGGCAAAAAAAATCCTTACATTTCAAGCAAATTGTACTTCAAACCCACTCATCCGATATGTTTTTACTGTCACTACTCATTTACGTTTCTCCGATACAAAACCCTATTTTGCTCAAGACAACGATCCACACTTCCCAATGTTCATTTTTCCCTAAAAACGGTGAATAGTACGAATACGGGAGAATATGTTTATGTAGCAGTGTGAAACTCTGGATTTATACCGATGTATTCGGCACGACTCGGCTTTAACTAAACTTAATGCATATGAATGCATTCGCATATGCATACATAAAAAGGATGCAATTAACATCTCAGACGACCCAGGACAGACCGTCTTGGCGAAGATTGACCAGAAGGCCTGACCCCAAATAAATGGGATTAAGGCCAGACAGAAGAGAAGACTAACTTTTTGCACAATGACAATTGAGTGACAATGGAATCGCGTTAAAATGACAAATTTATGAAAATAGCAGACTAGCCCCCAGATAAAAATGCAGCTACAATTTGTATCAGTGAGCGATTGCATCTTTATACGTTACATTACCTCCCTAATATTGGTAGACTTATAACTAATCACTTCCATTTTTCATCAGCCTGACGCAATCACCGAAACCGAGCAACACAATGATTGCTAACCCTTGAAACATGGTCCTATAGAAGACAAATTAGACCAGAAAGCGGTTACAGCATTTTATTACAGGGATGTATCAAGCATTCAAGCCTTTATTCGATACCGCTTTATGGTCCTAAACACCGCAAACCGGGCGCTAAGTGATACGGAATGGAGCTTGGGACCCGCAGAGATCGCTGATTACTTTTGAAAGGGATATAAAATTAATAAGGATTTGAGTAAGGTCTTTTGAAATCGTTATGCTTCTCTTAAGTTTGAGTTTAGAATTTAATAGACTAACTATCTAGAGTTTAAAGCTGCGTGGTTAAAAATTCAATGTGAAAATAAACAGGTATATTTAGAGCTTCCACAGTGACAGCCTCAGTGGCGTAGCGGTATCGAACGCAGCTCTGCGCAAGGAGGCGCGGGTACGATCCCCGCGGACTGCAAATATTTATATGCATGAATATGAATATTTGCACTGGTCTGGTCGTGCCTCGGAAAGCACGTTAAGCCGTTGGTCCCGGTTGCAATACGAACATCTAATGGCAGTCGTTACGGGTTGTTGGAGCCCTCAAAGTCCAACAATTGGTCTAACTGCAATGCTTCGATATCGCCTTCGGCTTGTGGAGGTCAGGTCAAAATCAGGAGTTAGACCGGTAAAGTGGACCCCAGACTACAAAGCTGAATAAGCTTCGGATGCGACTGGGATTAACGCTTAGATGATGATTTAGAGCTTCCAACCCTGCGATTCCTTGAAAAAGATTATTTGCGAATAACCCTTCTCGTGGATTTTATTTGCAACAAGTCTCTATAACTTTAAAAAAGAAAATTATTATTATGATACCCGTGAAAGTTTAGAATATAGGTATGTATTTGGATGTTTGTTACGCAATCATACTAAAACAGCTGAACGGTCTTAGATAAAATTTGTCACACAGGTTTCTTTTATTCCAGTAGTAGGTACCTACGTTTGATAATACATTATGGTCAAGCTTGATTGTAGCGAGTGTGACAAAAAGTTGAAAAGAAATCGTTTGGTTCGGTATGCGCATGCGGCGAGTAGGGAAGAAGTGCTTGGGAACAAAAAGATAATGAATATAAATATTGATGGAATAGAGGCGTGTGAAGGCCGAAGAAAAGATGGGTGGACTGAGATGAAAAAAAAAAGGAAAGAATTATATGAATAGGAGAATAGAAGAAGAAATATCTATAAATGTTGCGGTGACCTTAAGGAATGTGGGAAAAGAGTAGGAAGCTGTTCATGTTCCCTGGGATAATTTCTGACTTCAACGCGGGCAAAGATATGGACTTCATCATCATCATAATCAGCCTTTAATGTTCCCACTCTTGGGACACCGGCCTCTTCTCAATGAGAGGGAGTAGGCCATAATCTACCACGCTGACCCAGTGCGAGTGGTAGATGTCACATGTCTTCGATATTTTTTTTGGTCCTAGGACATGCCAGTTTCCTCGCGATGTTTTCTATCATCGTTTTGAGAGCAGTGGTGATGAAATAATTTACACAAAGTAAAGCGCCTGATGTGGTTCCAACTTACGACCTACTTACAACTTGTAAGTCGCGGCTGATACCACTAGGCCACCGCTGCTCCATATTTGTACGAAAACTAGTATAAAAAGATTCAAATTTGCCTACATAGTAGGTACGGTTTGAACAAATCTGACAAATGTTCAAAAATAAATCTTTAAAAGCATCTTCTTAAAACGATTCCGCCCACCACCCACTGATGATAACTGGCAGCCAACAGATTTACTTTTTCCGGGCAAAAAAACTCAGTCATCTACCGTAAAATATCTCCGCAAAACTGATTGTAGATTTGTCCGGTTTTATTTAAATCGTGTGTCAAGTTTCCGGTTCGTCTACGATTGCCGTGCAGCGTTGGCAATCAGCGATATGGATTTTGTACACTAATTGGTCCCTCAACAATATTTTGGAGTATACATATTTGTAATTTCAAATCGGACGCCGACTGTTAATTGCCGTAGTAGTTAGTGAGATGAATCTTTTAGCGTTTATTTGTTGAACTAAATACACGTAAACTTACGCTTTTATACCATGGGGTTAAGCACAAACTACTAGCGCCAATACTACGACCATGCAATACTTTTGCTTCATTAACGAACATTAATCTGCAGACTAACTACGTAATACTCTATCAGTAGTAATGGGTTTCATTTTGACAGCTCAACAACATTCATTGCGTTATTTACGTTGTTGAGCACTATCGAATATATAAATAATAAAATAAAAAGCCTTTTATTTCCTGCTAAATTTTACATTAGGTAGGTATATTCGATGAGTTTAAACTAGGTACTAATTTAAAAAAAACGGGAGTTTCTACATCTTAAATCAATTGCATTATTTTTTTCAAAATAGTTTCGTAAGTAATTTGTATGTTTGTGTAATGAGAAATCACTTCAGATCGAATATAATTATTATATTTCGAAGCACATTGCTAATCCATTTATTTGCGCGTTTAACCTCAACTGACCGGCTTCCAGTCGACCCAGTTTTTTATTTTTATATTTATGAACTAGGGCTTGACCGCAATCCCGCTTGATGGTAAGCGGTGATGCAATCGTTGATGTTAAAAAGCTTAAGTTTATTCAATAAAATTATTACGATATGCTGTTTAAATATCAAAATGAATTCCATTGCTATTGATAATATGTTATGCAATCACACTACTGTAAATATATATTATTCTTTACCAAATATAGGAAGAATTTGAAATTTCTGTTAATGATCTTAAACAGCAAAGTTGCCTTAAGACATCATCCCTGATCCTATCATTCGTAGTCACGACACGCATGGTTCGCAAGGAATGCATTCCATTTATTATACTTCTTTGAACCGCTTGTTCTAATTTCCAGTTCATTTCATATTCACATTTTCTAATAGGAATTGTTGTGTTACGCGATATCGGATCGAAATTAATTAAACGCGCTGCGTGATTGTGAATATTAGGGAAGTTATTACTAGATTGAATATTAATTAAATTTGTAGTTGTACTTTGTAGAGGCAAATACAAAAAAATTATCGTCATTCTAAGAATACGCCTTCATTTTCCTTGAATTATGTTGGCTAAACTTAGGTGCGTATTACAGAACGTCACTCAAAACTCAAGCTCTACTTAAGTCTCGTTTCAAGCAATTTGATTGGTTGAAACTAGTTTTAAGTAATGTTTAAACAGAGATCAATGCTTGAGTGACGTTCTGTAATATAGACCTAAGTCTGGAACGATCTTGACATGTGAATGCCAGAAAAACATTTAGGTAATCTATGATTTTATCGTCAAAGGATCATACTGAAAAAATTATGTGAGAAACAGGACGTCCATTGTTTCCTAGAAAAATACCTGTGACATTCGTGCTTCAATGATATTTATTGAGCTTCCACATATTTTCTTTTGTGAAAGAAACTGCTTTGATACATAACATAACATAAAATACGGACGTACGGAGGATAGGTCTGAGCAGTTGTTTTGCGATGTGTGCCGGGTACGATGTGCCAAATGTGGTTGTATCGGGAGTTTGGTCCTCCAGATCGATCTCCCTCTGGCGCAGCATCGTTGATCGTGTTGTTGGGTTTAACATTGCCACTCTATATATGAATAAGCTCTTAATAAACTAGCGCGCTTTACCATCAACGATTGCATCATTCCCTACCATCAGGTGGGGTTGTACAATATATTAAAAAAAATATATACATAACATAATATAAATATTTCATCACACCTGTAGCCCCGAGAGGTTAGCAGTATGAAGTATACCTACATTTCATCAGTCAAGTTTAAGTCCCATGTAACAAGGCGTGACTCTGTTGCTGTCAACCTTGCACGAATCCAGACTTAGGCTGCTACTAATGGATGGAGCACTACTGTGTCCTTGTCTCGGCCATCGGCGGTGCGATCTCTTACGTCCGGCCTTGGTCCAGGCCATGGTCCGGACCGAGAGTGCATGGTAGGCAGGCGAAAAGGTGACTCGTTCGGCGAAGCAGTGATGCTGGCAAAGGAGGAGGCAGTGCGTGTGAGGGAGAAGCAATCTCAGCGCCCTCACGCTTCTAGCCGCCACAGGTGACGCCTTGGTCGGCAGACAACATCGAACTCCTGGCCACCGTTGGCGCGGGCTTGTGGTAAGGACTAGCACCCTAATTGCGTTACTATTACTATCAGTTGGAATCATTTAGAAGTATATTGCTAACCCATTACACCATATATTCGAAAATGTGTTTGCTCAACAACGTAAATGACGCAATGGATGTTGTTAAGCTGTCAAAATGATTCTCATTGCTACTGTTGTGTGTTACGCAATTACCTTGCAGCAGGGTAATTGCGTCCGGGTCAATGGTGCGTTGTGTTTGACGCCCGCCTCGTAAGGTCGTCAACCCACAGTGACTGGAGTCTATAAGGACCGTTGCCTGCCAGGGCCACTGGTTTGTCGAAAGTGATGTCGTAGCCCTAGCGCACAGGCAAGTGAAGGAACACGGGTGGGTATTAGTCAGTAAAATCTGACAGTGAAAAAACCCAGTAACTTTGTACGACCCGAGAATCGAAATCAAGACCTCATGCTCAGCATTTGTAACTTACTCCTTTATTCATAAACGTTGCTTAAAGTTAAGTTGTGATTAGTGACTGCTTGACCATATACGTTTTTGAACGTCACATACATTTTAACTATCGTTTATGAATAAACTCCTACAAGACCAACGGCTACAAGACGTATTTTGATAATATCGCAAAAATATGTTAGGGTTACTTAGTAATAGCACAGTATAAAATCATACAGTAGTTCGACGCCTTTGATCTCGTATAAAATACCGACATCGTCTAGACAGTAACGCATTGGCTGGGGTTATCACAGTAAACAATATTTATGATATTATTTTTTATTGCAGATCAACATCGATAGCTGTATCATAAATAAAACAATATTATATATTAATATTATAATGAAAACAGTTTTTAACTCGCTCTTTACTGCATGTATTATTAAGGACTTGAGTATGACAATAACAAAATGCAGATGAGGCATATACAAAGGGATTTCAAAATTTAAATGCTACAGACTTGATAACTAGTTACTGTGACACTTAATCCTACTGTAATATTGTTGTCAGTGGAACATCACGGTTCGGAAAAGTTAACGGTTTGAATTCTGCCCGTGACAGTTGTTTTTAAATCTCTTAAATTATCATCGCTTTAATTAGCTTAGATAAGTGTAGTCAGTGAAAAAGAAATAAGTATTTCAGAAATTATAACGGTAAGTGATGTCAATAAAGTATGCCATATTTCATCTCACCAGTACAATATGGGCAATTTGGCGTCAGATTCATGACATCATTATCACTGGCCTGTATGTATACTGATGTATATTACGGAACATACCCTACATTTTTAATACTTGAAAGTGAAAAAATTACAAAATGTTGTCACAAAACTCCAGTTAATCATTATTGAATAGAATATAATAAACCTCTACGGCAAAAAGTAACATGACATAAACCTTAATTACTTAAATCAATGGTTCCAATGTATGGTATGCACCATTTTAAATAAACAAATAAAAAATAAACATGCGTTAGCCCTTGATGATATATCCCGAACTACTAACATCGTTTTGTTCGCGGTTCGGGATCCGCTTACCCGCGCCTCGCCCCTCACACCCCGCAAGATTGCTCTGTCTAGACGTCTTCGTTGGACAACTGTCTGATTTTTAGACTGTGGTAATAGTATGTACAACGAGCTTTTACACGCGGCATGGCCCTCGTGGTGCGGATGTTGGGAATTATCATAAGGTAACGTACCTACTACAGGGATTAATTCTTAAATCATTTATGTGCTATTCAAATTGGGTCAGGCATTCCAGAACACACATCTAGGAGTTCCACATCACGTACAGTCTACATTGCTTCAAAAATATTCAATGTATTTGTTTAGAACCCTATTAATCCGGTGAAGAATCTCAAAGCCTGTCCAGTATTGTTAGTATAGATATTAAAACCTTTCAAATGAAGAAGTTATTTCATGATTAGGTAAGTATTATAATCAACGTATAATGTTCTCACTGTTGGGACACAGGCCTCCTCTCGGTACAGAGCGGGGACTCTGCCGGCCTACTTGGTGACCTCAGTACAGACGGTGGCACAGTAGTCACATGCTACCGTGCATAGGAGGTTTAGGCGCCTTACAGGCGGCCGGGGTGGTTTTAATGAGGTCAAAATCCCACACTACTCGACCCCGACCTCCTCGGAGGTTGAGTGCCTTTTGAAAGTTTCACCCCGAAAAAAAAAAGAAAATAAAGACCTCCTCTCGGTGAGAGGGAGGATTAAGTCAGTGATTACCGATTATTATAACTTTCAAGAAAAAAAGACGAGCAAAGATGACTTTCAAAAATCGTCAATTTATTGGCCAATTATAAAGAGCAAGGAAATGTTTTGGTAAGAGAATTTGGAACGATGAATATCTTAGAATAGCACACGCGAACACATACAACACATGTACACATTGAAATATCACTGGAATAGTAAACACATGTGTGTAGGTATGTACCTACACACATATTATAATATCACAAACAGAGTTACATTCCTAAGCCATTTTAATTTTTTTTTTTGTTACATAGTCACTAAATGACTTCTCCCGCTCTTGGCAGAGCGAAAGGGCATGTCAGACTTTTCCTAAATAAAATGATGAGACCCATGTTTCTTTATACACCTCGAAAAGGCTGATGACGAACGCTTAGGTGGTTTTTTTAGCCGGTAAGAGTCCGGCAAACCCCTCCACGTCCCCGAGTGGGGGATAGTCCATGAGGATGTTTCCACCTTCAAACTATTTCGAATAACCCGAAACTAGGGATGTCAAGGTGCAGAGATTGCCTCTCCCTTACGCTCTCCGCCTCCTCCTTTCCGAGCATTACTGCTTTGCTGAAGGATGGTGACGACGTCCCGTGCATTCTCGCTCCGTAATACGGTGCGGAGAATGCATAGGAGGCCATGGCCTGAAGCAGATCGCCGCCACAAGTACATACACGTTTTGTTTAGTACAAGGTCTTGGGCCTTGGTAATAAACCATAGTATTAAAAGTCAAACATTTTCATAAGTACCTATGTCGTGGATAAGGATATGATTTTAATAAAAGTTGCTCAATGTTAATTTATGTTGTAGTGGGGCAAATGCTGTAACGTTATTTTGCAATGGCGGCACGTAGGCAGGGTCGTTTTGGAAAGCGAGGATTGTCGAACGGGGACTTCGCTTTGAGGCGCGGACCAGGGAACTTCTTCGAGGCGAAACTGTCGGTGCGCCTATTTAAATTGTTATTGCCAAGATTGGAGGGTATATTTACCCTTCGTGCTTTAATTTAGAACTTCACTTACGAAATGAAGCCCTTACCACTACACTAAGATTTGTGACGACCCGATCGCTCCGCCGTCGTTGACGTCATCAAATACATATGTAATTAAATAGAAATTGGATATTCCCATCCATTATTAGTAGTAGCAAGTTTACCTGAACTTACCTTTGATCCAATTAAGGACTTAGTATAAGAAAAACATCAATTTGACTATTTACGGTTCGGTCCCTTCCAAGAGATTGGAAAAGTCATGCTCAGTTAACCATTTTGTTACAACAGAATCCATTGTATGAAAAAATGGGATAATCGTTAACAGGGACCAACTATTGGATGACAAAACTCGGTCAAAACTCAATACAATAGATACATATAGAACATCTAAATTAGAGAAATGTATCTGTACTGAGCACGCTTTTGCATAAAGCTGAAATAGTACATAGAATAGAATAGAGAACAGGGCTACAATTTGTTTGACGTTTCTGTAACAATATATTATAACATAATATTCTAATAGGGGTGTTTGAGGGTGTGCGTTAATTACATTACCTGTTGTATAACCTACAAAGTTTGGAGCACAGGCGTAGCCAGCCTGTCGGTTTTCTATATGATGCATATAACAGAACGGCCACGCCATTGATATAATATTAAACTAAGGTAGATACGTCACTAGCGCACTGAAAATGAAGCATACAAAAGGAGGTAAGTCCAGCAAATCGCTTTAGTTTTCGTCGATTCTATTTAAGCGCAAACGACAAACACTAGCCATCTTTTTCTTCTCTGTGCTTTAGATTGCGCCCCATCTCACTCACACTGTGCCAACGTGTGAAATATACGCAGAATAAAAAAAATGCATGTGTGTGCTGCTGCTCCGATCGGCACATTTATTTTGGTTAATTTCTTAGAGCATATCATATCTGTTTAATATTATATCAATGGGCCACGCACACTCCGCGCGACCGTTCCGTCATCGAACGACCCTTCGAACGGCGAGTATCCACCCTTACGATGTTGACACCACAACGGTCCGGATGAAGCATTTGTTTCGTCTTTAAAATCAACGATTGCATCACAGCTTACCATCAAGCGTGATTACAGTCAAGCACTAGTTTACAATTATAAAAAAATGACAGTCCACACCAACGATTTATCGTGTTTTCTGACGCAGGAGGGGTCTCTTATCTTCCGATCAACCCATGCCGCCATTGTTATTTACCCACGAGCTTCCGCGATTTGGTTGAACTACGTGATGTACCGTTTAGTGTAGTGACACATCTGCTGAACGTACGGCGCCGAGAGCTCAGCGGCTGAAGTGTCAGTCGCAATATTCAGTTGGTACGACCAAGGGTACGACAAACCAAACGGTCAAAACGCGGCGTCTTGTTCAGCGCGCTACGCGACGGAAAGTTACGTGGCGTCATCGTCAGTCTATCTGTGTCGACACTTTATGGTATGCGGTTTTTGTGATGTACCTGAATTGCCCAGAAAATTAGATTTAACTAGAATATTAGCTATTATAGAGGGCTTAAAAGACGTTGCGCTCTTCGTTACCGCCACGCGCGCGATGCACAACCACGCCGAACGTTCAGTTACGCCCGCCGAACTTTCTGTCGCGCAACGCATCACTACGCCCGAAGGAAGGTTAGGCCCTACGCCGAACGCGGCATAATTGCGGCTAATATGTCATAGAGTACTTGAAATACACTGTGAGCGTATTTAGCTGAACCTTCGGTGCCGTACGTTCCGCAGATATGTCGCGACACTTAGTATGACGCTCTTAAGAAATATTTGTGTTAATATAATTTATGTATAAAAAAGATCTATCGGGCGTATGGTAAACAGGAAAGCCTATAGAGTATAAATACTTAGTTGCTATGACGACCACAGATTTGAATCTTGACTTTCTCAGAACTCAGGAAAAATACAGAAATGTCTTTGTCCGATGAGTATTTATTCAAATTTATTCATTTACACATAGGTATAATGTAAGATACTGGATGGCTTAAAAAAATATTACGCGTACAGCTATTCACCAGCAACTGCTATTCACTGTTGTATATAGGTACACCTACATATGTATTCATATTTACCTACATACTACTTACGAGGCGCACATGTGGTGAGTGTGGCATTATAAATATGTGGTAGATATCTATACACCTATATATATATGTACATACATACTTTCTCACAAACAGCTGCTTGCTACGAGCTGCTTTGAAATGAGCAGCTCGTCTCGATCCGTGCGAGCTTTGTACAGTCGTACCATGTAAAAAAAATAAAAAGAAAATTACAGGATAAGGTTCAATTAGTAGCGGGTTCGAACTCACTCGTAGACGCGGCCAAAAAGCACTCTATCTCACCTAGCATCGTGTCTAGAAAAGATAGAATCAGTTATGAGTAGTTAGCAGCTAGTCTACCCGCATACGTTTACTCGCACTCACAAAAACACCGTGCCGAAATCTGCCGAACTGAAACGACGTTAGACGATGCACGGCTTTCAATGCCGCGCCGTTGTGCCGGTGGAAGTGGGGAGTGTTAGGTTTTATTTTCGTTACGAAATTTATTGAGTCGGTTGTCGCTCTCAGGCCGCTGCCTCGAATCTTGCGAGCAACGGGGTGGCGGCGGCGGCGGCGAGGGAGTGGCAGAATCTTAGGCGTAAAATCAAACGGACCGGTTCTCGAAAACAGCGGCGCGGCAGCGGGGCGGTGGCGGGCAGCGAGCGGTGTACTTCTCGCGCTCGAATTTGGCGGGCAGCGGGCGGGCAGCGAGCGGTGATCGAGCTTTAGGAATAAATTTGAATCAAAACGATGCGCGATGTTGCCGCCATTGCTCAGACATTTCTTTCGCGAATAAAAACAGATATCTCGTCGACACAATCGTGAACACAACACTACGCGGCTATTGTGACGCACGATCTACCCGCTAGTTTCGAGAACGGATCTTCGATGCCCGCCCGGATCCCGCGCCACCGCCGCCGCCCACGATTTTATTTGCTCTTCTATGGCGTTTATTAATTAGATGTATATATAGTATTTATTACACTATTATGATGCACTTAACGTACATATTTATTATATAATCTATGTAAATAGTACACTGTAGACCAGCTATATTATTTCTCTCTCCTTCCCCTTAGTGTTCCATCCAAAGGTTAACTGTAAAAGATCGTTCTTAGCAATAAGACCGCTCGTTGTGTCACCCTTTATAAAATCTTTATATTTATGTTTCTGTAATCTGTATGGTGAACATAACAAAGAATTTTCTATTCCATTCTATTTTTTTTTAGTTTCAAAGTTAGGTTGTTTTTAGTAAAACTCTGTTATCTCCGTATATAAACTGTTAGTAATAGATAAAATATAGGTGGTGCTATAAAATTAAGCACCCATATCATACGAACCCTATATTTTTATCTGCATCGCCCATCCAGTTTATCCAGGCAATATTATACGAATGCATTCATATGCATTAAGTTTAGTTAAAGCCGAGTCGTGCCGTGAATACATCGGGTATAAATCCAGAGTTTCACACTGCTACATCAATTTTTTCCCGTATTCGTACTATTCACCGTTTTTAGGGAAAAGATGAAAATTGGGAAGTGTGGATCGTTGTCTTGAGCAATATAGGGGTTTGTATCGGAGAAACGTAAATGAGTAGTGACAGTGAAAATAAATCAGATGGGTGGGTATCAAGTACAATTTGCTTGAAATGTAAGGTTGGGGTTTTTGCCGTTTTCTTTGTTATAATGTAGGTACTCATTCTGCATTAGTGACAGCCTGCCTGATGATAAGCAGTGGTGCAATCTCTGATGGTGAATCGCGCTAGTTTATTAAAAGTCTATTCACTGAAAATAAAAAAAACTGAGTGAATAGGAAGGAAGACGGCAGTTGCGCGAGGTGATGCACTGTTAAAACCAACAACACGACCAACGATGTTGCGCCAGAGGGAGATTGATGTAGAGACCTTCCACGACCAAACTTCCGACACCACAACATTAGGCGCATCGTACCCAGCACACATTGCAAGTATCACAACACAACTGCTCAGACTCCTCCTCCGTACGGCTTCACTAGACATCATGCCAGAATACGACGAATCGCTTGGCGGCAAGACTTTGTCTGGTAGGTGGTAACTTCTGTCGGCAGCCGATACCGATTTACTCCCTACGTCATGCCTCGAAACATAACTGCCAAAATTTGGATGTACTAATAGGTACGGCTGCTTTGCCCTTTGGTGATTTCAGGCCAGATTTTATGATGATACGTTGAAGCTTTTTGAATAAAAGTTATTGATAATTGTACTAAAACGAATGGGAATATGTAACGAGCGCCAACCTAAATAGCCCAGTAGCTTGGCGTTTCAATTTATATATTGAGCGGAGGGATAAAATAATATTTAAAATCCGTGGAAATTGGAATTGTTGTGAGAACTTATGAATCCTATGGTAGATTAAAAAATGTTTAATCTACACTAATATTATAAAGAGGAAAACTTTGTTTGTTTGGTTGTAATGAATAGGCTCAAAAACTACGGGACCATTTTCTAAAATTCTTTCACGATTCGTAAGCTACTTTATCCACGAGTAACATAGATAAAATTTTATTTCAGAAAAAAATAGGGCTTATGTTCAAAAAACCCAAATATTTAAATTTATGTTTTTTGAACATAAGGTGTAAAGAATCAACCAGAAAAGTTATTTATTGTGCGTACGCTGCCTAAAGTATAAAAGATGGAACCATAAAATGCTTTAATTAATTTTAGATCTCATAAATATCTACAAAAAGTCCCCGGTACACTATACCTATCTATGTCGAGTGAGGCACAGCAACCATTTTTTTATTTAAAAAATTTGATATTATTTTGCACATTAAATTTAAACGCATTTATTTTAATCATGCTATTTTTATTATTATCAAAATAAATCATTTCATCACTAAGTACAGTTTATGTAGATAATATTTGGTCCTTGAATGATTATAATTTAATGTTTGGTTTTGAAGTTATGGCGAAATTAAAATATTACGATTTCTACTGCACGGCCCGTTACGGGAGTTTATATTTATGAGTAAGGTCCCCCGCGCGACTCAGACGCAAGGTCGGCTCCCTACGCAGCGGTCGTGCGTGAAGTCTAGTATATCATTTTTGTTCGATTTTTTTATATTTCGCTCTTAAAACTACATCTACGCAAGAGTTCTTCTCAGAACTGTACAAGAGTTCTTCTCAGAGCTAATCAACAGTTCTTTTCAGGGCTAACCAACAGTTATTTTCAGGGTTAACCAACAGTTCTTTTCAAAGCTAAACAACAGTTCTTTTCAAGGCTAAACAATAGTTCTTTTCAGGGCTAACCAACAGTTATTTTCAGGGCTAATCAACAGTTCTTTTCAGGGCTAACCAACAGTTCTTTTCAGGGCTAAACAATAGTTCTTTTCAAGAATAAACAACAGTTCTTTTCAGAGTTGAACAACAGTCCTTTTCAGAGTTAGAATATTACACGCTATTAACATTTTCTTAAAACATTTGAAAATGTCTAAGATCTCAACTTTCCAAACATAGTTCTCAAGCACGGGCAGCAAGAATACTGTTACGGGCTAGGGGTACTAAAACGCCGGTTAAGGGTTACGAAGTTTATTGACGACGAGGGTACAGACGGTAGTAGGCGATGACAAGTAGAATGTCGCTGACGTTGCACCGAAGTCTTCTCTTACGTCCACGAAGTCCGTGTCGTAAACACACAATAAGTCTAAAGATGTTACTTTACGTAGTACTCACAGTTCTCGTTACAGTTGTCGCAGTAGGTATTCTCAAAGATCGCTTCTTAACTGTCGCTGTTTTCGTATCGCTAGTCGAGTGTAGACTGACTGTGCGCCGGCGTCGCGGCGCCTATATATAGGGCAGCTGATCGAACATTCCAGAATCCTCTAGGCGTAATAATAATACTGCATAACTTTGAGGTCACTCGGAAGTACCTACGGTAATTCCCGGAAACGGGTTTCTAGAAATTTCGATGTCGACACTTTGTTGACAAAACTGTTGAGACCTGTACCATTCGATAGGCCGTCCTAAGTCTAGCAATGCGTTTTATTATTGTACCTAGAAAATGTCTAGATCTGGAGGGATAGGACTTAAAAGTGACACACTGCATGTCACGCGATATTGAACCTTATGCCATCGACATAAGGTCCATTCGTAACATTGCCCCTTCTTAGTCATGCTCGTCCCGAGCATGATTTGATCCATAATAGCGAGCTAGGCGGTCAACGTGTACGACCTTCAGTTTCCCTCTAGGTCCTTTCTTAATCCGGTAGGTGACATCGTTTATTCTGGTTACTATCGTGTACGGACCCTCCCATTTGGCTTGGAACTTTGGACTCTTTCCTTTTCTTCTAATGGGATTATGTAACCATACTAAAGTTCCCTCTTCAAATCCGGGCACGTTAGCTTTGCGGTCGTATCGGATCTTCATCTTCTCACTGGTTTTCAGACCATTCTCTCTCACTAGCTCATGTATTCCATCTAATTTACGCCGCAGGTCGGCCACATAGTCGACGGCTAGTATAGGAGTATCGGGAGGTGTTCCGGTTAGTGCATCTATGGGTAGTCTAATTTCTCGGCCGAAGTTGACTTTTGCCGGTGTGCAATTTGTGCTATCATGTGTTGCAGAGCGGTATGACATTAAGAAGAGTGGAATGTATTGGTCCCAATCCCTCTGGTGTTCTTCCACTACTTTGGCCAAATGATTCTCCAACGTCTGATTGAATCTTTCGACCATTCCATCTGACTGGGGGTGATATGGTGTTGCACGAGTCTTGTGTATCCCGAGCAGTTGGCAAACCTCTCGAAATAGTGAAGACTCGAAATTTCTACCCTGATCAGAGTGTAACTCCAAAGGAACGCCAAATCGACAGAACACCTCGTGAACTAGCTTTTTGGCGACTGTATGAGCTTCTTGGTTAGGTACTGCAAAAGCTTCTGGCCATTTGCTGAAATAGTCTTGCATGACGATGATATACCTACCTATTCCCTTCTTCAGTAACAGGGAATGGCCCAGCTATATCGACAGCAACTCTTTCCCATGGTGCACCAACATTGTACACTTTCAGCCGACCTCTGGCTCTCGTTTGCGGTCCCTTTACTGAGGAGCAAGCTACACATTTTCTACACCAGTCCTCTACGTCTTCGCGGCAATGCACCCAATAGAATCTTTTTCTCACCTTCTCCAGGGTTTTCTTTACTCCTAGATGTCCTCCGGATACTCCGTCGTGCACCTGTCTTAGCACTGACTCGATTTTATCGCAGGGGACAACTATCTGTAAGGTGACCTCCTGTCCACTGGGTGATTCCCATTTCCTCTTGAGAACTCCATTATCAATTATCAGGCTGTCCCATTGAGCCCAGTAACTTTTTGCTGTTGGGCTAAGCGCTGATATTTCACTCCCAGTGGGTCTTTGGCCACGTTCCTTCCATTCAATTACTGTCTTCAAGTCACTATCTTCCTTCTGTGCATCTTCCAATGATTGATTATCCCAGTCTTCATCCAAAGCGTTCACCTGGATAATCCGTACGTTCTCTTTCTTTTCCTGTTTGTCACAATGTCGGCCCTTACTTCCTGAAGTAACCTGGCGACGGCGGTCCTTTTGTCTTGCCTTTTTCTAGAGGCGCTTCTTCTTACGCGCCTCGTCCTCGACTTCCTTGTCCCGCCGTGCGTCTGCGTCACTCCACGACCTACCGCGCGACCGCTCGCGCTCGTGTTCTCGTTTGCCGGGACGTTCGCGTTCCCGGTCTCGGTCTCGCTCCAGGTCCTTGACGCGTTCCCGCTCTCGTTCAGCGGGTCGCTCGCGGTGCCCGCTCCGGTCGCTCCGCTCACGCCACTCGACTCGCTCGCACGGGCGCTCAGGCTGGACCTTCGCATCGCGCTTGCGCCACGCCATCACCGGGACCTCCTCACGTGACCAAGAAGTTCTTCTTCCCTTGGCCTTCCTGGGACAATCAATTCGAATGTGCCCCTTTTTGCCACACTCATAGCAAGTTGTTCCTCGTCGGGCTTTTATTTGTGCGGTCACTTCTCGAATACGGTCGTGTTGTGGGCCATCTTGACGTACTGCTTCCACCTCCAGAGCATGCGTCAAAGCTGCCTTCAGGGTCTGATGGTGACCCAGACGTACAGCAGCCCTGACTTCTGTATCTCGAATCCCATCAGTAAAGAATCGTAGAGTAGTAGCGCCAATCAATCCCGGTGTTGATGCATACGCCTTCCGAACCATACGTTCAATTTCCGTGGCCCATTGTTGCAAACCCTCGCTGCTCTTCTGTGTGCGTTCGCGGAGTTGAGCCCTGTAGACATGTTCGAGGTGTTTCTCTCCATATCTAGTCTCCAACGCTTCTAACAGACAGGCTAGGGTATTGCAATCGCTGGATATATTTTCGAGGATTTGGACCGCCTCACCACGCAGAGCAAGCGTAAGGGCGGTTACAGCTTGATCGTCGTCCCAATTGTTGCCTTTTGCGACCTTTTCAAACTGTAGACGGAAGGCCACCCATGACGTTGTTCCGTCAAAATGAGGTACCTTGAAAGTCGGCAAAGCACTGGGCACCGGTACCACACCTTTAATAACTCCTTTTTGTACCTTCTCATGCAAAAATTCTACTTCCTTCCCAAACTCCATGATGGTATTGTCTAGTTTATCGAAACGCGCATCATGTTTGTCTATACGAGCGTCTTGCTGGTCTATGCGCGTATCTTGCTGCTCCATACGGGCATCTTGTTGTGCTGTTTTTATTTTAAGTTCGTTGACCTCTTCTTTGGTTATTTTTCATTTAATTCTAATACCAGCTGCTGAGATTTTTCTATTTTTGCTTGGGTTTCTGTCTGGGATTGTTTTATTTGAGCCTGGGTTGCTGCCTGGGATTGTTCTATACTCAGCTTTATTTGCGCCGTCAAGTGAGCCAATAACGCCGAAAAATCGGGTCCGCTGGCTCCGGGAGTCGTGGTGGTAGTAGGCGCACTCACAGTCGGTGTTACGGCGGCCGCATCTACTCCGGGTGCAGGGACACCAACCGATTCTTCCTCTTGACGCGCCAAATCCATCGACGCTTTCGTCTTCCCTTGGCGTGACCGGCATGCCGCTTCTGACACCAGTTGTTACGGGCTAGGGGTACTAAAACGCCGGTTAAGGGTTACGAAGTTTATTGACGACGAGGGTACAGACGGTAGTAGGCGATGACAAGTAGAATGTCGCTGACGTTGCACCGAAGTCTTCTCTTACGTCCACGAAGTCCGTGTCGTAAACACACAATAAGTCTAAAGATGTTACTTTACGTAGTACTCACAGTTCTCGTTACAGTTGTCGCAGTAGGTATTCTCAAAGATCGCTTCTTAACTGTCGCTGTTTTCGTATCGCTAGTCGAGTGTAGACTGACTGTGCGCCGGCGTCCCGGCGCTTATATAGGCCAGCTGATCAAACATTCCAGAATCCTCTAGACGTAATAATAATACTGTATAACTTCGAGGTCACCGGCCAAGTAAGTACCTACGATAATTCCCGGAAACGGGTTTCTAGAAATTTCGATGTCGACACTTTGTTGACAAAACTGTTGAGACCTGTACCATTCGATAGGCCATCCTAAGTCTAGTAATGCGTTTTATTATTGTACCTAGAAAATGTCTAGATCTGGGGAAATAGGACTTAAAAGTGACACACTGCATGTCACGCGATATTGAACCTTATGCCATCGACATAAGATCCATTCGTAACAATACTTACGTCGTATAGGATAACTAGCTAGCTACACCCCTTGCTCAACAAAATCGGAGAAACTCTCAGGTACTCACACGAGAGTAGAGTGTCCAACGTTCGCAACGCCTTTCACAACAAAATCTGAGAACCTCTGAGTTACGTGCACGAGAGTCGAGGCTGGAGCGTTTCCAACGTCTTCATGAACAAAATGTAAGGACCCCTCAGTTGCCGAGCGTTTGCAGCGACTTAGAGCTCAGCAAATCGATCCATTAAGTATGTTCCAAAGAAATTATCCGGCATAAAACCTATTTTATTTCTTATCGAGACAGTATATCTTTTAAAATATTTTATTACTAGCTTTCCGCCCGCGGCTTCGCCCGCGTGGAATTCGGTTATATCGCGCTTTTTAGATTTCCCTCGGGAACATCAAACTTTTCCGGGATAAAAGGTAGCCTATGTTCTTTCTCAGGGTCTAAAGATTGTCTGTGCCAAATTTCATCAAAATCGGTTGAGGTGTTTAAGCGGGAAAGCGTAACAGACAGACAGATAGACAGACAGAGTTATTTTCGCATTTATAATATTAGTATGGATTTCTTGGTTTAACCGAATGCATCAACGGGTGAGACTTTTTTTTTTTAAAGATGTACGGTGTATGGTACCAGGGTAGCACAAAAGTGTAGGAGAAGTCGAAACAATGAAGCTCATTCATCATTATTAATCTAATATTACATGGATGAAGTTTTATTTTGCCTACTTTGAGGAGGTGCAAGGTACCAGCCAGGGTAGCACAAAAATGTAGGAGAAGCCGAAACAATGAAGTTCATTCATTCACACAGGAATGACTGGAACGGGTTAAAAAGGATATCCTATGTCCTTCTCCCAGTTCTTAGCTACCTCCCTACCAATTTTCAGCCAAATCGGTTCAGCCGTTCTTGAGTTATGAATAGTGTAACTAACACGACTTCTTTTATATATATAGATTATCCTAATTTAAAAGTAGTAAATAAGATCATGTCATATTGCTTTTAAGGCGGAACAAAGTTCGCAAGGTCAGCTAGAAGACCCGCTAGCTGACCCGGCGAACTTTGTTCCGCCTTAAAGGCAATAAATATCACATGATCTTATTTTTTAGTTTTTAAATTAGGATAATTAGGGCAGCACAAAAGTGTAGGAGAAATCGAAACAATGAAGCTCATCATCATCATCATCATCAGCCTTTTTTTATCGTCCCCCTGCTGGGGATAGCTAGAGAGGAGAACGACTGAGCGTAATCACCACGCTTGATCAATGCGGGTTGGCGATTTCAGACTTACAAAAAAAAAGGCCAGGTTTCCTTAAAATGTTTTCCTTCACTCTGTAATCGGCTTTGCATTCATCATTAAATCACTAATACATAGAAGAAATTTGATTTTCTCTACTTTGTGGAGGTGTAAGGTACCAGGGCAGCACAAAAGTGTAGGAGAAGCAGAAACAGTGAAGCTCATTCATCATTAAACCATAATAATTACATCAAAGAACTTTTATTGTGCCTAGTTTGTAGAGGTGCTATGTACCAGGGTAACACAAAAGTGTCCCGGCGAACTTTGTTCCGCCCTAAAGGCAATATGACATGATCTTATTTACTACTACTACTACTATTTTAAATTAGGATAATCTGTATACAATATGTAAAGAAAACCCTGTCCGACCCATAAGGATAATAAAGGTTAGGTAAACACTTGACCAAATATAATATAAAATTTTACATAATCATCACAGTAACAATAATAATGAATTTTGAAATAATCTTTTTTCCCGGGTATTAATTCCAATTTCCCCGAAATTTAGTAATTTTTAAAAAACTGACAACACCATTTGTGACGGAGCGAATAGCGATGCGACCACGTGCCGCATGGCCCCGCCCCCCTTCACCATTATCGCCACCACCACTATCGGGTTGCCTACCGCACATGCATTAAGTTACCTCGCTTTTTCGAAATAATATTTTTTTTTTTTTGGGGGATTTTTTTTTAAGTTTAACCCGGCTTTGTAGGCATTATTAGAATCAGTTAACGATACCTAACAATACCTTCACGGATCGGACAGGGTTTTCTTTACATATTGTATATATAGAAGAAAGTCGTGTTAGTTACACTATTTATAACTTAAGAACGGCTGAACCGATTTGGCTGAAAATTGGTAGGGAGGCAGCTAAGAACTGGGAGAAGGATATAGGATATCCTTTTTATCCCGTTCCCGTTGTTCCTGTGTGAATGAATGAACTTCATTGTTTCGACTTCTCCTACACTTTTTTTGCGATCCTGGTACCTTGCAACTCCTCAAAGTAGGCAAAATAACTTCATCGATGTAATATTAGATTAATAATGATGAATGAGCTTTATTGTTTCGACTCTACACTTTTGTGCTACCCTGGTACCATACACCGTACATAAAAAAGTCTCAGCCATTGATGCATTCGTTTAAAGCAAGAAATACTCTCTGCCGGTTTAAAGTTTCTAATAAAAAGCCACAAAGCCAACTTCAACTTCAAACTAATATTGTATTGTTGTGACATTTATCATTGCCATTCTCCCATTGCTCTTGTAAGTGAGTTTTATTTTGTCTCCTTTTTGGAAGTGCAGGGTACCAGGGTAGCACTAAAGTAAAAACAATGAAGCTCATACATCATTATTATTAAATCATTTTTCCTTACTTTCTCACCGTTTAGACCTACCCTGGACTACGACAAACATTTTAAAACCAAAATCAGCTCAATCGGCCCAGCCGTTCTCGAGTTTTAGCGAGACTAACGAACAGCAATTCATTTTTATATATATAGATTTAGTATTTACCCTCACCCCCATTCAAAAACTGCCATTGTCCTACCAAACGCCCTACAAAAAATTGCGACATATTCGCCAAAATTGTAAATAAATATAAATAAATGGAAAAAAAACAACTTAAAATTCTCCACATTAAGGTTCAATTTACGCTACAACATCAAACACTTTTATAACTTTTTTAATAGTACTAGTCACTCTGAAATCAACATAATTGTCTTTAAAATAAAGTTGATATTTAAGTAACTTGAAATAAGATGAGGGGTGCAGTACCAGACCTCCTTCACTCGGCCTTACCTTATGTAAATCGTTTTTCTTTCCTTAGTGCGTATCAATCAATTTTTTCAATTTCCTACTTCTCCTACATTTTTATTCTGTCATTTTTCAAACGAAGGCTTGTTGTCGTACCCGGCACACATCGCAACACAACTGCTCAGACCCGTCCTCCGCACGGCTTCACCAGACATCATGCCATTATACTACGAATCGTTTGGCGGCAGGACTTTGTCTGGTGGGTGATAACTTATTCCGGCGGCCGATGTTGTGCCTACCACCGAGAAATATACATATATAAATATATCTATACTAAAGACGAAGAGTCGGTTCGTTTGTTTGATCGCGTCAATCTCTGGAACTACCACACAGATTTGAAAGGGAATTCTATGGAAATACTGTCTCTTTAACATTATGTAACACGAACAACCTTGAAGAATCAAGCAAAAAAAGTACAAGACGAATACTAAGCAAAAATGACGTTGTGCCTGCAGCACATTTCCTTTTTAGTACGATGAGATCACAAGACTCTCGTTACTCAATTACAGATAGGTAGATTTATAAGTCAGTCGACCAAATACCTCTGTACAGATTGTATGTCTTTCAAATATAAATAGTTATGTGTTTATGGAGTTTTATTGAAGGAGCCTTAGAACACAACTTACACTAATATAAGAGGACACAACACTCGTGACCCCGACGTGATCTGAACACGCAACCTTCTAAGGTTGGAGCATGAAAAGCATCTAAGAGAAGTTTCCAACCGCTTGGATCAATGGGGGCTCACTGTAAACTTATCAAAATGCGTATTTGGAAAATCTGAATTAGAATTTCTTGGATTTCACGTGTCCGAAAAGGGTCTGCGACCACTAAATGATAGAGTAGAAGCGATATCGAAATACCCACAACCAAACACAGTAGAAGAGTTGCGCCGATTTTTAGGCATGGTAAATTTTTACAGGAGACATTTACCCCGAGCCGCAGAACTTCAGAGTATCCTAGACACCTACTTACACAATGCGAAGAAAAGAGACAAAAGTCCAATTACATGGACCAAGGAGGCAATCGATGCATTCGAACAATGTAAAGCGAGCTTACAAAGCGCTGTTACTTTGTCCTTTCCTCTAGCGGACGCTCCTATAGCACTCATGACCGACGTTTCAGCCACATGCGCCGGAGCAGTACTGCAGCAAAGGGTCGGAGGAACTTGGCAGCCTCTGGCATTTTTCTCCAAAAAGCTCAGCGACGCGCAACAGAAGTATAGCACCTTTGATCGTGAATTGCTTGCGATCTACATGGCTATTAAACATTTCCGATATTTGGTAGAAGGAAGACCGTTAACCGTGTACACAGATCATAAACCACTTGTGTATGCATTTCAAAACAACAGTATTGGCAAACATGATACACCCAGAAGGTTGAGGCATTTAGACTTCATATTACAGTTTTGTGTGGTACTAGAGTTCATTAGTGGAGCCGATAACATCGTGGCTGATACCCTATCGAGAATTTCATCTTTATGCACTCCATCACCCATTAATTATGAAAAATTGTCGCATGCCCAAGAAACAGACCAGGAACTGAAAATATTGATGAACGCCGATAATTTAAGTTTTAAAAGAATGTTATTGACAGATAATAATATGCCAATATACTGCGAAGTATCGACAGATAAGGCACGACCATATTTGCCTGCCGAGTTTCGTATGACAGCTTATAAAGCGATTCACGGAATCGGCCACCCAGGAATAAGGACAACAAGAAAGATGATAGCCGATCGCTATTTTTGGAAAGGCATGAACAAAGATGTCTCTGCATGGGCTAAGGCATGCCTAGAGTGTCAGAGGTCTAAGGTTCAACGACACACTATTTCACCCGTTGGTACTTTTGAGAAAAGTAATCGGTTCGAGCACTTGCATGTCGATATTGTTGGTCCATTAAGTTACTGTAAAGGTTATAGATATTTAGTGACGATGTTAGATAGGGCCACGGGATGGCCCGAGGCACATCCAGTTAAGGACATAACCGCAGAAACTGTTGCTGAAATTATTTATTCAGGGTGGATCGCTAGATTCGGGTGTCCACTAAGAATAACAACAGATCAAGGCCGACAATTTGAGTCCAATCTATTCGCATTACTTTCAAAACGCATGGGTATCAGTAAGCTGAGAACTACTGCTTACCATCCACAGTCTAATGGCGCAGTTGAACGTTGGCACCGATCGCTAAAAACTGCTTTAATGTGTAGAGGAAACACAATAGATTGGGTGAACGAATTACCCTCTGTACTGTTAGGATTAAGGGCTACGTTACGAGACGATACAAAGGTCAGCGCTGCAGAGTTGGTGTACGGCGAAGTGTTGCGTTTACCTGGAGATTTCTTTTCGCTGTCAAAGCTTGAAGTCTCTGAGAACGATACATTTGTGCAAGAACTACGACAAAGGATCCGGAAAATATCATCCGTTCCGAGACGGGAGTTGAAACAAGGCCAAATATTTGTGCATCCAGAATTAAAGAACTGCAGTCAAGTTTTTATACGTTGTGACCAAGTTTCGAAGCCTTTGACTGCACCATACTCTGGTCCCTATCAAGTTTTAGAAAAATATGACAAATATTTCAAGATATTATGTAATGGTGTAAAGAAAAATATAAGTATAGATCGCCTTAAACCAGCCTTTGTAATAGAAAGTGACTCGTGCCAAGATTTAACTATTCCTAAACAGGAAGAAACAAACCCAAATAACGAAAAACGAACAAGATCGGGTCGCGTAATTAAACCGGTGGTTCGATTTAGCTCATGACCCGTACCTGTACAAAGTTATTCTACAACTTTTTAATTACTGTAACATGTGTGTACTGTGTGTGTGTGTGTAACTGTTTAGTTTTTACTAACTAGCTATTTAGAGGACAATTATTTAGTGGATCAATATTATTTAATGTAACCGTATGTGTTTATACATATAAAATTTATATTGTTTATCATGTAAAGTGACCAGGTATGAAATGTAATCTTAATACTGTATTACCTAGAAAGTTATAGAAACAGACGCCAATTTTAAATGTTATAAAAAAAAAAATTGTCTAATTATTGTTAGGAATATTTTTTTTTTTCTTTTATTTAAGGGGGGAGCTATGTGCCTGCAGCACATTTCCTTTTTAGTACGATGAGATCACAAGACTCTCGTTACTCAATTACAGATAGGTAGATTTATAAGTCAGTCGACCAAATACCTCTGTACAGATTGTATGTCTTTCAAATATAAATAGTTATGTGTTTATGGAGTTTTATTGAAGGAGCCTTAGAACACAACTTACACTAATATAAGAGGACACAACAACGTAATATCGCGGAAGGCGATGCAGGCGTGGAGAAACAAGCAAACTCATATAGGCGAAGTCACGTGTAGACGCCAGTTCACCAATAAAATGGTTTCATATTATCTTAGTATCAATTGCAGAAGTAAATATCTCAGAAATTGCCAGACTTTTCTGTGGCAGTTTGCTAAAAATATCCAGAACAATATTCTCGAGGTTTTTTCCATTTGCTTGATGGAATCGTAACTGTATTTCTAGTTGAATACTTCGTCATTTCGTGGAACAATTTATAGAATGAAATAGGATGACGAACTATTTTGCTTCTTTTTTTGTGACACGGGTGTAGTTATTTTTCTTTTTAATGGGTCTGGGATGCTAACACAATCAAACTATACCTAATGATTCTTCTGAGGATTCAAGTAGCTTTACTTAAGCCTATTGCTGCTACTACCGAAGTTTCATCTATGCGAAAGGTTTCGTTATGTTATACGTACATTGAAGGAGTTAGCCTGCGGCGGTCTTTCCGTAGGTTCTTTTGTTTTATAAATTGCTAGCTTCTGCCCGCGACTTCGTCCGCGGAAAATTTCTTGTTTTAACAAAAGATTACACTCGATTGATATTACTGTATTTAATTTTATCATTAAAATATTTTTTGGAATCAGATCAGTAACTTCAAAGATTGCCAAAGTTCTCTTTTCTGCTGAAGGTAACTTGGGTTAAGTTACCTAGTTAGTCGCTTTTTACTTATTTATTTATTTAAGTTAGGTATCTGTGTAATCTAAAGCTTCTCAATATACAATGTTTGAAGTTGTTTTATTTTCCGGTAACAAAATAATCTGCTTTTCGGATGATCCCACTCTTGATAGACCAACATAAATAATTGTCCATGGGAAAAACATTCTTTTCATAGGTCAATGCCAACCAAAAAGAATGTTTGTCCCTGGGACTTGTTAATAGTCAGGGCAAATGATGTTTTTTTGTTTTATTCAAAAAGTCGATTAAACGGTATGGGTAGGTCCATCGGAATCATTGGAATTCTTGGGATGTACGCCAACTGGCCAGCTCCTGGGCCGATGAGAATGGTCGCCACAATTAGGTTGTCTTTCAAATCTTTTATTAGTAGCCTTGTGCCATTGCACAGGTTAGGTGGGTTAAATTTTTTAAAAGCATTATAGGATTTCAATAGCAGTTCGTGAGGTGGCAGACCAGATGGTTTAAGGGAATTTAAAAATTCAAAAACAACTATGCAAACGAGTTAGTAAATCTGCGCTTTTCTCGGTGGTAGGCCATAACATCGGCTGCCGGCAGAAGTTACCACCCACCAGACAAACTCTTGCCGCCAAGCGATTAGACGTGTTCCGGCATGATGTCTGGTGAAGCCGTACGGAGGACGGGTCTGAGCAGTTGTGTTGCGTTGTGTGGCGGGTACGATGCGCCAAATGTTATTGTGTTGGGAGTTTGGTCGTGGAAAGTCTCCAGATCAATCTCCCTCTAGCGCAGCATCGTTTGGTCGTGTTGGTCTTGGGTTTAACATTGCATCACCTCGCTCAACTACCGTCATCCTTCCTATCCCTAAGTTTTTAAGTGAATAGGCATAATAAACTAGTGCGCTTTACCAGCAACGATTGCATCACTGCTTACCATCAGGTGGGATTGCAGTCAAGCACTAGTTTATAATTATTAAAAAAAAAACGGGAAGTGGGGCACCTTGATACAGTTTTTACTTAGACCCAATAAAAGACGATCTAATGATAGTTACATCCAATTTATTAACCATAATATATTCAATATATATTCAGTTAACTTGTTACATACAAATTAACAGATAGATTGAATCACAAAACGTGTTAGAGCCTATTTACTAAAAAATGAAATTTGTATCAATGTACCCCACATGCGGGGTACATTGGTACATACACTGGTACTTTGGTTCATAGAAATATTCCTATAAATTAAACAAGTTTTATTGATTTTTCTGACCTTTATTTATTGATTTTTTTAAATTATATTTATTCGCTGCTTTTGCTATTGATAATTTTTCTTCCAACACATCAGATATCGCAGAAGCCACGGAAATTTCATTGATGGAACTTCTATTCATCTTGCGTTTAAATGTTCAAACCATTTTTTATAAAGAAAATAAAATATATTACCTAAGTCTCACATACATGTATATTCAACAAAATATTGGCGTATCAATGTGCCCCAAGACCACTTGTATCTATGTGCCCCTGCATACTACAATCGAAGTCAACATTTTATAAAAATTAAAGCAATAAATAATTAAATAATTTAAGTCTATTTAATGTAATGACAGATATGTACTTACCAAATGTCTTAATATAACACAGGTAACACTAAATACATTAGAAGAATTACACCCGAAAGAAAAGTACGAAAATTTTGTTGCGAACATCAGAAACAGTTTTTTACGTGCTAGTCGCTAGTCGTCGAGTGAACGTTGCTCTGCGCTAGTGTGCGTATAGGCTTTACTATATACCTCCTTATCAGTGGCGTACGGCTCTTCTAACGCGTTTTGTTTTCGACGAATATTGACTGTATCTATGTGCCCCTTGTATCAATGTACCCCGCCTCCCCCCACTTGCATATAAAATAAACTCCAGTGCCCTTATAATTGCGTATCATGGGCTGGTGGCATCTGTTCTCAGATATGGCATAATTTAGTGGGGAAATTCCACCGACAAAGATGTGCATTTAAAGCACAGAAATGTTGCATTCGAGCTATGTTTGGTTTAAAGTCAACAGAGAGTTGTGTGCCTTTCTTCAAAAAGCACAACATTCTACCACTACCGTCACTATATGTATTTGAAGTAGCAAATCCTCATTTATTTACTTTAGCATCTGTAGCTTTCAATCGGACCCAAGGGGACGAAAGTCGTCTGTGTATTCCAAAAACGAATACTGCCTTAATGTATAAAAGTGCATTTCACATGGCACCAGTTACATATCATAAATTGCCAAAGAAGCTAAAAAAATTGCCTGTTAATTCGGTTAAACTAAAACTAAGAAGTATGCTGTGTCAAAAATGTTACTATAGTGTATCGGACTTTTTATTAGATAAATCTTGACATTGTATGATTGTAATTTTTGGTTTCATTGTGTAATTATTTTTTCTTTGACTTTGTATTATTTAAAATTATTTTGACATTTATTTGACTAATTGTTTTGACTTCATTCTTGATAACATTATGTGATTTGCTTATTTGACAATATTTTATTTAAATCAGAATGTTTTTGACGTTAACCTAAGAAATTATTATGACTTTTTGTCTTTATTATCCCTATTATTATGTAATCATTTATTTAGTTATTTTTTTATCATTTTAATTTTTGTATTTGCATGTCTATAATAGGCTGATCATAGCACACTTTATCCTCAAATTGAATAACCACTTTACCTATGTATCATGATATATGATTTCTGACAAAACAGTGCTCAAATGACCAGAACATTATTCATTGTCGTCCTCCGTGGCGCAGCGGTCTACACGCCTGCCTTCAACGTGGAGGCCCCGGGCTCGATCCTCGGCCAGGTAATGATGGAAAACGATCTTTTCCTGATTAGCCTGGGTCTTGGACGTTTATATATGTATCTATTATAAATATATGTAGTATCGTTGAGTTAGTATCCCATAACACAAGTCTCGAACTTACTTTGGGGCTAGCTCAATCTGTGTGATTTGTCCGTATACAGAGTGGTGCTGACAATACGACAATAAATTTAACATCGTGTACCTCAACACATTCTCAATCTACCCATAAAAAACACATATAAATATATCCATTAGTTTAGTCACAGGAAATCATTTTTCATTTTTCACATTTTCTACATGAAGTACACGTTGATAAGAAAGCGCTTACAGGTTAATGACCGCCACATCCAGCGGTCATCATCATCATCATCAACCTTCTTATCGTCCCACTGCTGGGTAAGTTTACTTTACAGGTTAACTTTACAGGTCTCCTCTCATACAGAGCAGGATTGAGCGTAATCACCACGCTTGCTCAATGCGGGTTGGCGATTTCAGACCCAAAGTCCAGGTTTCCTCAAGATGTTTTCCTTCACCTTCAGTCATTGGTGTCCAAGATATACTTAGAAAGTACATATAACTTTAGAAAAGTTACATTGGTACTTGCCTGACCTAGAATCGAACCTGCGCACTCATACTTGAGAGGCTGGTGTTTTAACCACTAGGCCACCACGACAAACGACGCATCCAGCGGTACTAAACTTAATAATAATGGCGCCAAAAAGCAAGTCGATGCAGGACCGCGCTGTCGCCCGCTGATCGGAGGTCATTGAACCAATATTTTTAAGGATGTTCTATTCCGTTTGCAATTTTATGCAATTTAGTTTGTTTGAAATTTTCATTGTTTTATTTTTGATGCTAGGTTTTTTTCTATGGTTTAGGATTTTTCCTATGAACCAGCATGGTCTGTGTTTTCATTTATTGTCGTATTATCAGCACCACTCACATTATTTATTATTATTTATGAAAAGGCTGTAGGCGTCTTCCAGGAGTTTCAGGTTATAAAATAAAAGATTTTCATAAGCTGCCAGTAATATAAATGTGATCTATTCTTCAGCGTAATTATATGTAATTTTATCCTCTTTAGTAGTACTACTACTACCTAGGCATACTTAATTCTAAACCCACGAACAACTAATTTCAAGTTACAACTCTGTGATATATTTTATCTAGATAAAGACAAAATATATTCAGAATTGAAGGCATATTAAACTTTATTTGGGTAACAAAGTTAAAAACGTAAAAGTTCATTCGTCATCCCATTATTAAAGCCTCAACCTATTAACCACAGACAATATTTTTCTTGCGTATCACAATCTGCATCATTTTGATAGATGACGCTAATCCATGGCTCAAAATGTTGGAAAAAATTGTCGGCACTACTACGTAAATAACGCAATGAATGTTGATGAACTTCCAAAATGAATGCAATGAAACTATCAGAAGGATTCGCTTAATTGTTTAGACTGGAAAGTAAATATTAAAAGTAAATAACTGAAGGTTATTTCATGAATTTCGTAAAAGCAGAATTTTATTTCTGTCAATAAAAATAAATGATTTACTTTTTGTGATTTGTTAAATTAATTCTATTTTTGAGTCTCCCGCAAACAGACACGATGGGATTATGGTAATACAAATTCTATGAAGTTTTCATATAAATGTTGCAATAGAGTCGCGTCGTTGAATAAGGGAGATATGGAGAAGGCGAAGATAGCGCCGGTCTGCGCGAACCTTATTCAACGACGAACCAAAGTTATATTCCTTTCTAAAAACTTTTAAACTTTTTGCCGTAAAAATATTAGACAGTCTGTAATTTATTATTTATAGTTTACTTAATTACTCACACATCATAAAAATGTAATGAAAACTCAGTATTTAATACATAACATTTATTACATAAGTAGTTACTAAAATGAAAAGAAATCTATACTAATATATGAAGCTGAAGAGTTTGTTTGTATGTTTGTTTGTTTGTTCGGGCTAATCTCGGGAACTACTGGTCCAATTTGAAAAATTCTTTTTGCGTTGGATAGCCCATTAATCCAGGTAGGCTTTAGGCTATATAACATCACGCTGCGACCAATAGGAGCGGAGCATAACTAAACCACGCGAACGAAGTCGCTGGCGGCCGCTAGTACATTATATACCTATGTCGTGGATCGTCGGTATTATTTTAATGGAGCTTCTTCATTTGATATACATAGTAGTGGGGCAAACGCTGTGACATTATTTTGTAAGTACCGAGACAAAAACAATTTTTTTTTTTTTGAACTCAGCGCATCCAGATCTATATGATTATCTATAGTGGTGAGGGTTTTGAGCAACTTCGGGCACATACATACAGACAGACATACAAATATACGCACTTTATAATAGAAGATAGCGGAAAGTAGACAGAGCCGTTTTGGAAAGTGGGGATGGTCGAACGGTTACTTCTGATTGAGACGTGGACCAGTGCACTTCTCCGGGGCGAAACTGCCAGTTTGCCTATTTAAGTTATTGTTTTCAAGATTGAGGGTATATTTACTTACCTTTTTTTTTTTTTTTGTTAGGATGGGAAATCATCAATGACTTCTTCCGCTCTGGGCGGAGCGGAAGGGCGTGTCAGACTTTGGCGTGGCAGACCTCCACCGTATGCTCCACCGTGTCCTCAGGCGATCCACACAATGGTGACACCCCGGCGTTTCCTCCCGCCTTATACGGAACAGGAACCTCCCGAAACAACCGTGTCCGGTGAGGACCTGGGCCAGGCGGAAGGTGAGGGCGCCGTGGCGCCTCTCTAGCCACTCCTCAAAGAGGGGACTTACCGCCGCTATTGTGGCGTGCCCAGCACTGGGTTGCGACAATCGCACTCTCCATGTTGCCATGAGATCCCGCCGGAGCTCTTTCCGCCGTACCGCAATATCTCGCGGCAGCGGAGTTATGCCCCGGCGTTTTGCCTCCTCTTGCCACTCCCACATGTGGGCGAGGACTTTGGCCTCCAGATCCCATGGCGCCAATCCGGCAAGAAGGCTCGCCGCCTCAGCGGAGACCGTACGGTATCCCCGTATCAGCCGAACGGCCATGACCCTCTGGGTCTTACCTTGTGATTTAATTCAAAACTCACCTACGAAATGGACCACCTTTACCAACATACCAAGATGCTGAGGACCCTATCGCTACGCTGTCGCTGACGTCGATATATATAACGGCGCGTGACTAGTTAATTTTGAATATTGTTCGTAAATTACTCTACTATTTTTTTGAAGTCGACTAATTGATCGGTATTGGGATAAATTACGATTTTTTTATGAAGAGCGGGTAACACCATGGAGCGAATGGTAACACCGACTGGAGTTACGTTTGACATAGCGATCGACCGTTGGCGCAGGTATTCTTTGCTCAAGCTTCGATCCAGTGTCTGTTGGTCTTACCTAAAACCAGTGGCTCTTATGTGTTTTAATCTGATATTATCATTTTAATCCCTTAATATTAAAGTGATCTAAGTGTCTGTACAGTTAAAATAATAAGAATCGAAAATCACACTATAGTTATTGTTCAACGTTTTCTCGAAATATCGCCCACGATGGATGCTCATGCGGATGAGAAGACAACTCAACTATTCGGAACCTCTGGCCCCGCCTTCCTGACGGTTTTCCCGTGACATATATAATATTTTTTAATCTTTTCTTTTGACAAACTTGAAACATAAGTAAACCTGAATGTCAGTCTATTTTTGCACAGTAACGAAGACTGGAATTTGTGTTTCCTGAAAAACAGAAGTGAAATAAATATATAGCATTTATTACAGTTTTATTGCTTTTGAAAACTATTGGCCTTCATGATCAATGCACTTTTGTACGCGTTGAAACCAATATTCGTGACACTTTTGTTGACACTTTTCGTGCATATTGAACGCAACAATGGCCTTTTGACGGCTTGAAAAACGTTGAATGCGTAATATATTCTTTACGGTTGATAAATAAAAAAAGTCTTTGCGTGGACTAAGTGACAAAGTGGTAAAATAAAATGATGATAAATATTTTGGGGTACCTGACACGTACCTAATGTAGGCATGATCTATTTTTCCCGCATCCGGCTTGGGGTGCTATGATGGTTTTTCGATTTAGGTGTCCGTTTGAGAGATAATCAACTTTAAAGCGAGATTACGTTTTGTTAAAATGGACTTTGAAAATTGGTTAAAAATGGCGGAATCAAAAATTTTAAAATATTTACGATATAATTAGTCAATGTGAAAGAAAACATTTAAAGAAAAATATAGCGCTTTGTTGGTTCGGGAGTTATATTAAAAAACAACACCCTTTTTTCTTTTTTGTTAATATTTTAATAACTTTTAAATTTGGTTCTGTAACAAAAGAACGAATTCAGCGCTGCGGCGCTTGCGCTGAAAAGCTCGTAAATCTCATAGATAGCGCTTGTCGCTGCTTGATTGAGGATCGTGAATCTTCAATAGATTGACGCGATAAAATAGTGTGAATGGCGGGGGCCGATGACATCATTGTGGAGACGACATGAGAACATATTTTTTAGCTGAAACTTTGCATTTTGATAGTTTGACCTATATTCAGGAGTTCTAGGTATATGAGTTTGATGCAAACATCTGGAAAAATATATAAAACACTTTTTTTCGAAATAAGAATGCTGCCCAGTATTGTTCTGGACTGACACTCTCGTAATAATACACAATTTGATATAGATTTAATGGACTGACGTAATTGTTCGAAGTAAGTGCTTACTCGTTTTAGATGATGAGCAAATCACTCCATGCGCTATTTTTAGTTTATGTTAATGTAAGGATTTTGTTTATAAGTATATACTATATACTCGCTCGTTATATTGCTTCCATTTTGAATTTGTCATCAAATCAGTACACAGTTGCGCTTAGCTGGATAATATTTCCACGATGACCGGTCTTGTGCTGCCCGCATACATCGGCTTACTGCGACTTTCACCAGGTCATCGATCAACCTTATTGGGGCCCTTCTTACGCTGCTTCTTCCGGTACGTGGCCTCCACTCCAGAAACTTACTGCACAGTAGACAGAGAACAGTAGATTATCTAAGGCCGCCCGCAGAGTTATTTGCCTACTCTTGCGTTGAACCCCAGGGTTGACACTTTGATCTAAATTTATGTAATAAAAAGCATATTATGATTGAATATTTTACCAATTAATAAATTTAGTAAAAGTAAAATGCCTTTATTTACATAACATTCATTATATTAAGTTTCAAATTTGATACCGAGAACATTTTAAGACTATTTAAGTGTAACACTAAATTATATTCTAAAGCTCGTAAATAATGATAAATTTTAAGTGATGTGTGATATGAGAAATCGATATAACTGGTTCTTATCAGAGAAGATTATAAGTGATGAGTACTTAAATGTAACACTAACACAATAATATTCACAAACTTATAACTAATGCTTATATGATATAAAACATGAGAACGTAAACAATAAATATGTAGTTCTTATGAAAAAGTAGACATTAGTAAAGCTAAGATTATGTATGGGTAGCGAATATTTAACAAATGATACCTTACTTTAATAAAACCGCAAAGCTTTTTAGCCTCATTAGTTTCTGAGGTACAATTATAATGATTGTTTACTGTGTAATGTTTGTTTATATAATCGGATAGCATCAGGTAGCTCAAATGCAACAAAGGCGCCGCTCGCTATTAAGAGCACCTCGCGTTGCTGTTGTCGACGCGCGTGTCGGAGGGATTAAAGGTTATAATGTTATAAATAAAATTCTACGCAACCCTAAGCGTCAGTCGGTCACATTTTACTATAATTTTATTAACTTAATATTATGTTTAAGACGCCATATTTGGATCAAACAACACATAAGACAATAGAAAAAAATTAATAGTAATTTGCAATGTTGATTATTGTATACGCGACAAATACGTTTACTTAAAAGATATTTCGTACTCAATACTCTGTTTTATAGTAAAACTGGGCTTCTTAAAATAAACTTAACTTTAAGCGTAGTATTCAGGAAGTAAATCTAGGAATACAATTATATGGAAAAATGCGACTCGGGTACTCTCTTAATAAAGCAAATAAACTGTGAAACAAACAATACATATATCACATTTTCCAATAAGATTTAAGTTAGGTATAAGTAGGTACTTACATTTCTGGTTCAGTATGTAAGTACATACTGAATATCATACTTCCTATGAAGAATGATAAGTCCGGGTTTGCGAAATCGTTATTGAGGCACCCGAAAACACTACAATATCTTTTTTCCCCTTTTGAAGTCATGATACTCGTAATAATTAATATTATGGTAAGTGGCCGGCGAGAGTTGACGAAAGCGAGCGGTCATGTAATTTACGCGCGTGCTCACAGTCACACGGCACAGCCCGTACTGCGGCCACGTTAATCCATCCTGTATTATGCCAGTGTGTGCGTGAAATCGCGTACCGACACGGCGCACGGCGCGCACGCATACATTCAAACCGAGAGCGGCTCGTTTATATGAAGATGTTTTACTGTTCTTCTTTCTACTGTGCTTACTGGCCCATCGGCAGTTAATTCCCTTACAGACGTGTAATAATACACAACTGTATATAGGTTTAAAGAAACTTTATTTCTCAAAAAGAACATAATACAGTTCACTTACATGAGATTTAACATTTAATGTACTAATTATTTCGTAAACACAAGAAAGACTCAATGAACTATGATCTATCCACAAATCGACCGCAAAAAGCGTAACTTAACCTCATCGACATAATAGATGGCTCGTGGCTACATGGTTACCAAACTGCGTTACCAAGTGGCCACGAGCCATTCGATAACGTTAATATAAAAAAAGGTATTTTTCTATATTTGTTATTACCATAATATGAAAATGTTTTATCCTTTACAGTCCAACCTAAATGGGCTAAGCGATTCAGACCCAGATCTACTGGATGAAAGAAAGGTCAGATTTACACAAAGCCAAACATAATAAAAACACTATTATGTATGTAAATGATAAAATGATGAGTTTTATGATTACAATTCCTTTTATATAAGAATAAGTAAAATGAAAGTTGCTTCTTTTCTATTATATGTGGTTCAAGTAGAGTTTATTTGTCACTTTTTTTTATAAATTACTAGCTTTCCGCCCGCGGCTTCGCCCGCGTGGAGTTCGGTTATATCGCGCTTTTTAGATTTCCCTCGGGAACATCAAATTTTTCCGGGATAAAGGTAGCCTATGTTCTTTCTCAGGGTCTAAAGATTGTCTGTGCCAAATTTCATCAAAATCGGTTGAGAGGTTTAAGCGGGAAAGCGTAACAGACAGACAGACAGACAGACAGACAGACAGACAGATAGACAGACAGAGTTACTTTCGCATTTATAATATTAGTATGGATAAGCTTGTGCTTGACCGCAATGACCCACCTGATAGTGAAGCGCGCTAGTTTATTAAGAGCCTATTCACTCTAGCCTTGAAGACACTTAAATTGCAGTCCAACGGAAACACCGCCATTGGCAAATTGTTCAGTCCCTCGATTTACCCGGTGTAAAAGACGATGCGAAACGCTTCGTTCGGATCGTTGTCACTTCTGAGGCTAGTTAGGATGTTCAACATTTAGCACACTTACGTTACACAATGTCGCTCACCTAATCCTCAAGGATTGGGAAGAAGTGTATCCTCAGTACACCCAATATTTACCAGTTACGTTCAAGTCTCATGTGATAGGGGACGAGACTCTTGACATCAACCAGGTACATATACAGGTTCCGGGCTGCTATTGATTCTGATAATCTGACGTTTAAATGAACCTAGTACGGGTGGTCCCAACATTAGTGTTAGCTGATAACTAACAGATTTATATCACGTATTAGTCTACAGTAAGTTAGCTTTTACGGTTGTTCTTATTATGATACTTTTTATACATTCATTGTTGATCTATGTTTCTTTTTTTTGTTTTTCATATTTTCATTTCCAATTTCATTGAAACTTCCTAATGGAAAACTAAATAACAGTTTTCATTAAATGAATGGCCTAAAATTGCTATTACAGTAAAATGGAACATTTTTATGTCCGACAGCCATAAGATTAATAACAGTTATAGTGAACTCAAATCAAATCAAAAGTCATTTATTCAAATTAGGCTGAGAGTTAGCATTTTCTGAACGTCAATATTACAGACAGTTCCCCAAAACGCCCACCCATCGACACTTCCTAAGTGCTTTCGCTGGGAAGAAGAAGTGGCGGAAGAAACTCCCCAGTAGCACAGCTGTCTGTCCATTAAAAAAGAAAACACATGACTATAGACAATACTAAGTATGTATAGTGATGAACACAAGAAAATACAATAACAATGAAATTATTGACCATATGCCAGCTACCACGCCAAAATACCAGCAAAGCAAAACAAAACATGTATACATATTTAATTGAAAATGTGAATAACTAAAAACTTATAACTTCAATAAAAGACCCAGGCATAAAGTGCGTGACAGCTTACATATTTATGTATTGTAAAAAAAAGTGAATTATATGAACTCATTTAACGTGTCAGTAAGCTAATTCCGGAGAAAGAACACAAACATTTTCCTGAGTTAATCAGAGCGACCAGCTATTCTTATCATTTAAATAATTGTTTACAGAACTTAAAATGTTAGTAGGTTACAGACACAGAATAAATAAATCGAAAGAAAAAGAAAATATATGTATTTCATCTTCATCATCAACCTTTTTTATCGTCCCACTGCTGGGCACAGGTCTCCCCCTCATACAGAGAAGGATTGAGTTTAATCACCACGCTTGCTCAATGAGGGTTGCTGATAATAGACTTAAGCGTGAGGCGCTTAATATACAAAAATTATGGCACAAAGCGACTCACGCTTTTTTTAAATTAGGATTTTTAACTTTTTAGTTTGATATTCTTTAAAAGCATGTTTTTTTAGTTTTTTAAACTATATTTATTATCAACTTTTTAGTTCGATATTCTTTTAAAAAAAAAAAAACGAACGAACGAACGTATTGAAAACGGCGGGACATTTTACAGTAATGAGCCGCTTACTCGTAGTCCAAAGAGTTAGAGACGGACAAACAAACAAACAAGCAAGCAAACATACAAGTGAAACTAATAAGAAGCATGTAAAAAGCAATCACAGGTTTTTAGTTTTGTGTAAATACATCACTTATAACCATGTAAAACATTCACAATAAGAGATTAACAATTCATTAAATTATTGGAATACCAGCAAAACATATGAATATATAATAATTTAGAATACATTGCAAATTTAAGTGGAAGGAATAAGATATATGTGAAACTCAGAACAGAAATTGTCTTTGATTAATAGTTTACAGCAACTTAACAAAGAGAAAACAACAAATATCTAACTGTGTTAGGAATACGACCATCCGTTCCATCACAACGGTAACTGATGTCACTTGGAAAGCTGCCACGCTTAAATGGAAATGGGCTAGATACATCTGCCGCATGTCACGCGACTTACGCGGCCAAACTTACGACCCAATGGATCCCTCTTGATGGCAAGTGACATCGCGATAAGCTGGAGTCCGTCAACGAGAACTTGTCCTCAGCTGCTTTGAACAGAGTAAAACGGATAGAGTAGGGAGCAGGCCAATACCATGTAGTGTTAGCATTACATAGGAGAGTTGTGTTCAAGGCCCACGTAAGATAATGAAACAGTTTTTTTTTAGTAAATAGGTTCTTAATAAACTAGCGCGATTTAGCATCCTGTCTGCTGATTGAGCCTAATGGGTAAGCAGTGATGGAATCGTAGATGGTAAAACGCGCTAGTTTATTAAGAGCCTATTCACTCTAGCCTTGAAGACAGTTAAATTGTAGTCCGATGGAAATACCGCCATTGACAAATTGTTCCAGTCCCTCGATGTACACGGTATAAAAGAAGAGGCGGAACGCTTCGTTCGGATCGCTGTAGTGTCAACAATGTAAGGGTAAACTCGCCGTACGACGGGTCATCCCATGACGGAACGGAGAGGGGGCATTGAATATGATGCAATTCCCTCACACACTCTCCAAAACGCTTCTAATAGAATACCGACAGGCTGGCTACTCTTCTTCAAGAATGAACATTTTTTTTGAATTCAGAAGTAGGTCGAGAGATTATTTTGGCTGTGTGGTATACGGACACGGTGTCTTTTCTATAATGTAGGTAGTATTAGAATAATAATGATGTGGGTGTGAAATTGACTGAATCCTTCTGACTGGCCCTGCTATACGTAATTGGATAAAAATGGAACATTACTTTAAAATTTATTTATTTTTAAAATGATTACAAAAAATGTTTTATGTTTTATTTTCGCAAAGCAACCTTCTCTCGTTCAAAAGAGTAGTCAGCAAAAAACTCGCATTGTTCTATATTTATTTATCATTCACATTTATAGCGCTTATATTCTCATTTCATCTATTGTTTCGTGCTTGTAAATACCACAATTATTACCTAAATAACTTGCCGCTCCATTTAGTTTATGTACTGTTTGCGTCGAAATAAACCGTTTTAAATTGCCCTAACTTTGACATAGACATATATGATTCACGGACTATGTTTTATGGCTATACAAGCACTTTATAAACGAAACGTTTTACAGTTTGCATGTTATAAAGTACGGTATTATATATGTTTGTTATGTGTGAGTTAACCGCAATTTTAGATATTTCTAAAACAACCAGGAGGAAGTTTGATTAATACTAGAGCAACGTACTTGTTGGAGCATGTAATATGATGTGTGGAGAGAAGTAGTTTTCTGCCTATTTCTCTTTTGCCTTCTTCCTATGGAAACAAAACATAATTAACAGGTGACGGTCTGTAGTATTAACTGCAGAACGCCTCTGCAACTGAATAGAACAGATCACACTCTTTTACCTTCGTTTAGGTTCAGAGTCTGAACCTAAACGACTATGTTGTCTTAACTTCAGACAACATTCATCATCATTATCATCAACCTTTTTTTATCGTCCCACTGCTGGGCACAGGCCTCCTCTCATACAGAGAAGGATTGAGCGTAATCGCCACCCTTGCTCAAAGCGGGTTGGTAATTTCAGAATTAAAGTACAGGTTTCCTCAAGATGTTTTCCTTCACTTCATATTGAAGGAGGTCAAATATATAGTTGTTCCATGTATATTTTTGGTATTCAGCTGTATTGGGTTGGACTGGAAGACGACTCCCAAAAAATCTCCAAAGCGCACTTGTTTATTAAGAGCCTATTTACTCAAAAAAACTCGAGTGAATAGGAAGAAAGAGGGCAATTGAGTGAGGTGATGTTATACCCAACAACATGAACAACGATGCTGCGTAGGAGGGAGATTGATCTGGAGACCCTCCACGACCAAACTCCAGATGCAACAGCATTTGGCACATCGTACCCGGCACAAATCGGTAGCCGATGTTATGGCCTACCACCGAGAAAAATGCCTATTACACTCTAACTTTATTCTATAAAGTGACCAAAATCAATCCAACCTACTGTTGTGGTAGCTGTAACTAATACACTTTGTACATCGGATTCACAAATAATGTTACCCGCACCTCCAACAAATGAGGGTCAAAAATTACCTTCGGTCATGATACGCCTTTGCTAATGTCCCGGGACCCACACAAAAACCCTAATTTAATTTGAAATATAGCGTGAATTTAGGTTCAGCTGTACTTCAGTTTTTGCCCTCTTAAGTGAAGTTATTACAACGATTACATAAATACAATCAACGGCATTTGAGTTACGGGGAAATATTTCTAAAATGTATGACGATTAAAAAGAAGCCATGTTTTATTATTTGTATAATAGAATTGAAATGTCTTTATGGGTTTTACCCTGAACTTTAGAAAAAGGAAAACAATCATTCGTGGCTGTGACGAAACAAAATTGTCTAAAAGTTTTTTTTTTTTTTGTTTTATAAAAGGTTTCGACCAAGAAGGTTTGTCACAATTGTTATTGAGTTTAAGAACTTGTACAGCAATGTTGGTTACAAGTCCAAATTTGAGTTTGTAAGCAGATGCAATTAATGTTCTGGAGTTTGTGAACACTTGAGGTTTTTGAGTTTCCTTTTGCTTCGACTCTGCAAACAACTAAAATGAAACTCAGCATCAAGTTACGAAGATATATTAATAAAATGTTTCATGCATCTAAAACAGCTATATTAAGAATTTGTTAATTAGTTTAGTTTTGTGTATCTATTAGTTTCGATTAGATATCTCGAGACAAAGAGACGAGACATGTTGACCTTTCAGTAAAGTTGCTAAAGATTAATGATACAGATTATTGATGCCTGTGCATCAATCCGTATTAATAAAGTTTTGGCTCGAGCAAATAGGCGACACGATTCTAGTAGAACAATTTGAATGGAAACTTCTTGGAAATTAATCTACCAGAATCGCGCCGTCGTCGCGTCGCAAATGCCTTTAATAATTACTTACTGTAAGTTCAAATTATAAGGTCAATCTGGCTTACCTTTGTCCAATATGAAAATTATAATGAAATTAATTAAAAAAACATTGTTCACAATGAATGTATAAAAAGTCTCGGTTTGTATAGTAATAAAAATCTCGATAAGTACAATTGTAAAAGCTAACTTACTGTAGACTAATACATAATATCTTCTCTTCTTCTTCTTCTTTTCTTCTTGGTCTTGGATGTTTATCTATATATGTATCTATTATAAATATAGTATCGTTGAGTTAGTATCCCATAACACAAGTCTCGAGCTTACTTTGGGGCTAGCTCAATCTGTGTGATTTGTCCGTACATATTTATTTATTTTTATTTTATTTAATATAAATCTATAAAGATACAATCTAAAACTGATGTTAGGACCACCCGAACTAACTTCATTTAAACCTGTGTTTCAGGCTATCATCGACAAGAATATTTGATAGCTATAATATAATAATAAATATATGACATAACTATTTAAGACTAAGTAAAGACAAGTTGTCCTAAAAACTTAAATAATACACTACCACTATTTATTTATTAAGTACTAGCTTTACGCCCGCGGCGTCGCCCGCGCGGCGGTCTTCGGCGCGCTTTCGCGCTTTTCGCTATTATCGCGAATATCTAATAGTTTTTCCAGGATAAAAAGTACCTACTATTTAAACCGGACGTTTAACTTTACGTCTGTAAAATTTCAAAGCAATCGGTTCAGTAGTTACGACGTGAAAGCGGAACAAACAAACAAACGAACAAACTCACTTTCCCATTTATAATATTAGTAACGATATAACTTACTAAGCTAATCATTTGTAGGGTCTATTTCCAATTTAATCGAATTTATCTGTATACCAGCATTTTATATGCAGCGACTGTCAATGTAACCCACCGCAGCCCTCTTACTGGATAACACGACACCTAATATTATAGAGCCATATATATAGAGACAAAAAGTTTGAATACCCGTAACGACTGTCAAAGATTTATGATTAATAGTCATGCGTAATAGCTTAACCTGCTTTTCAAGCCACTTAAGGTTCTCGTTATGTAATGGATGGTCACCCATCCATGTTTTTTTTTTGTCGCTGTGGAACATGACAATTACGCATCCCCGAGGGGTATGTGGGACTCCCCGGGAGATAGCCTCCCGGCATACCCTCTAAAAACCACAGCGGCACAGTCGACATCGCCTTAGTGGCGGGGTTATGGGAAACCAGCAGAGCCTGCGCTGCCAATCCCACCCCATACGGAGGGGCCGGGCTGGGTACGTCTTCTTGTGCGAGAAGACGCAGCAGCCAAGGATCGCGTAAATTTTCGTCTAACGAAATGCCAAAACGTCAATTTTTCGTCAACTTTTTAAGCTCAGAAACATAATTATGAATGGCTTCACCGCCACACTGTCTACGTTGACGGAACCTGTACCGTTCCGCAACTTCAGACGGTTCTGGTTGCAAGTGATCTCTTAAGATTTGTACCACTTCCGCGTATGTTTTCCGATTAGGCTTCACCGGGCTGGTCAAGTTGCTCAGTAACTCATAAGCCTCGTCCCCCATAACCGCTATCAATGTCGGCAGTCTCATTTCTACCGAGACATTATTTACTACAAAATAACTTTCCAGCCTTTCTATGAACGTGGCCCAGTTACCATCACTCTAAACTCCGAGACCTTTCCAATAGATATTTTCACGCGTGTATTTCTTTAAAATAATAAAAATCCTCGTCGCTAATGAAAAATATGTGGAAAGCATGAGTGACACAACATGACAGCTTTATTTTTGTCGTAATACCGGTGACCCACTCTTGCGAGGTGGCCGTTGGTGCGCTCTTCGTCGTCGCTGGGGCCGCTGGAGCAGCTGGCGCTGCTGGAGCAGCCAGAGCAGCGGCCACGGGCTTAGTCTTTGCCGGTTTGGCCGGGCTCGGCGCAGCAGCTTTCGCCGCATACGTCTGCGCCGGCGGTGTCTTGTCGTGGGCCAGCGGAGGCCGCAACACTTTGCCCTCGATGACCGAGAAGCGGGCAGACAGCGCCGCCATCTCGGTCTTGAAGAGCCGGACAAGCTCCGACCCCTCCGCTGAAGGCCGGGAAACGGGCTGCGACTCCGCCGACCAAGAGGTGTCCTCTCTCCTCCTTTCCTTGTTCAGGTTGCGAAGCTCCGCACGGAGCTCCTCTTGTTCCTTATGGAGCTCCGCAACCTGGGCAGCTAGGCGGGTGCTTGCCGCCGTGAGACGCCGCGTCTCGTCATTAGAGGAGCGCTGTAGTAGCTCCTGGGCGACCTCCAGCATGGTGGCCGCTGCCACCTTTAGGGCCTTCTGGCAAGTCCCCTTCAGGCCTCTGGACACGCTGGACACCTCCTTCACAGTGTCCACGGCGTTTCGGAGCCTTTCACCCAGCTCCGTGGTCTGAAGGTCTTCGACCGACGACGCGGCGGAAGAAGATTCAGAAAGCCGAACGACCCGTCTGATGTCCACCTTCCGGGCCAGCTCGGCCACCCTACGCTCTTCCACCGCACAGCGCTCCTCTTTTTCAGCCGCCTTTTGGGCGGCCTCCAATTCCTTCCGGGCCTTGGACAGGCCGACATAATGGCCTGAGGTAGGCGGTCGTCCCCTACCGCGCTTGGCGGTCGGGGTGCTAGATCGGCTGATGTACAGCGCCGGCTGCGAGTTAGTCCTTTTCAGGTATGGTGTCATGTCCGGTTGCGACCGGCCAGACTCCAACGATCCCGTACTGTCGGAGTCCTACACAACGGGCTCGGGAGCTTTCTCCGGGTCGGAGACTGCTCCCTTCTCTCTCCTTACTCCTTTGTTCCTCTTGATGATTTCTCGGTTTTTTATTTTTGACTTCTTCATACTGTTCCCACGAGTCGTAGCGTTTTATTCGTCCATCCGGGCAGTGCGTCGTACCGCGGATAAGCTTGATTACTGCTGGGGGTCGGCAGGTACCCAGCAGGTGAGCGTTAGCGACCGGTCTCCCACCGGCCACTCATCCCCTCGGCACGCTCCCACCTTGGGATTAGGCTTGTAGGGGGCCGGGCGGTTAAGCCAAGCCCCCAGATGACGTCGGCATTAGACATGCCCCCGTGCCGCTATCCAACTAGGCGTAGCGGCACCCGTCACCATCCGTAAACGGATATTCGTTGCACTGGAGCGCCCGCTCCAGCGCAACGTTTGGGCCGAACGGTGGTCTGTGTCAGACCGTGTCCCGGACCGGGACCCGTCGCCCCTAGGCTGGGTACGTCTTCTTAAACAAGAAGACGCAGCAGCTAAGGGTTTTTTAGAGAGGTGTCCTTCCTCTTGGCCCCACTCGCATGCACGCACGCGAGCAGGGCCCCCAGCTCCTCTCCATGAGGAGTCCGGGTTGTCCGACGGCGACCCGGAGTTCGGGTCATGTCAGCCACCTGGAGTGGTGGCCGACCCGTCGCACGCATGACCGCCGAAGCAGTCCCGCGTCTGGCTTTGGTCCGCGCCGGTAAACCGGTAACCCCCATATCTGGGGGCCGTTCCCCTATCCGCCACCTGGGGACGCGTCCGATGGCAGGCCAGAAACTGCGCACGGAAACCTAACCTAACCTTTTTTGTTTTTTTTTTTTTGACGCTGTGGTAATGCATTTACGCACCATACCCCGAAGGGCGTGTGTGGGACTCGCCCAGCCGAAGCCGGGAATACCCACTAAACCCACAGCGGTACAACGACATCGCCTGAGTGGCGGGGTCATGGGAAAATGGCATAGCCTAACTACCAATCCCCCGCCGGCGATTCCCGCCTAGGGAGGGCCCACAGTGGGCTGGGTACGTCTTTTTGTGCGAGAAGACGCAGCAGCCAAGGGTTTTTAGCGAGGTGTCCTTCCTCTTAGCCCCACTCGTTTGCTCGGAGGCAAACGGGGCCCCCAGCTCCTCTCAATGAGGAGACCGGGTTGCCCGACGGTGACCCGGAGTTCGGGTCACGTCAGCCACCTCGAGTGGTGGCCGACCCGCCGCACGTGTGACCGCCGAAGCGGTCCCTGCATCTGGTTTTGGTCCACGCCGGTAAACCGGTAACCCCCATATCTGGGGGCCGTTCCCCTATCCGTCACCTGGGGACGCGTCCGATGGCAGGCCAGAAACTGCACACGGAATGGTCACCTATCCATGAGCCAACCTTGCTAAGCTAGCTTAACCTTCGATTAACCTGTGTGTTTACTAATGTTTAGCCACGGGCCCCTGGCTTACTAATTATAGGGTAATATACGTGTATAAAGTATAATACATTAATACCTGAAGCTTATGAGGCCGTAATGCCGGCCACACCCAAGAAAATACAAATATTATCGGTTCTGTCTTAATTAACGGAAATACCGAAGTAATTTATGTGTTATTGAGCTTTAGTACGATATAAATAATTATATTACAGCCAATACATAGTTTGTACTGTATATTACAAATATAATTAATATTGAACCAAACTAATCTAATTTCAGAACACCAAAGGGTAGGTGTTGTCATAAAACGAATATTGGTTGCAATAGAAACTGAACTTTTTACCACACTGTTAAGGTTCACAGTTCTATGATGCCTCATTCTACATTTATACCCCGCTAATGTGTAGCTTATATAAAAGTTAGGATGTTCCATGGTTTGAAAGTTGGGACACTTAGATGCTTCATAACTGAGTTATCGAACCGACCGTAATTAGATTGTTGGAATAATTTATGAACCGAATACAGGTACATTGTATGAGAGATTGTTTGGTTAGTAAATTTTTAAAATAAAAAAAAATTGGATGTAATTACATTACGCACTAAGAGCTTTCATTTTGACAGTTCAACAATGCGCATTGCGTTATTTATGTTGTTGAGTAGGCCAACTTTTCGAACGTGTAGAGCAATGGATTTGCAATATCCTTAAAAATGACTGTTTGTTAGTGATCGTATGTTACTCAATTAGGGTGTGTGTAATACGTTATTTTTTGTATAATTGCCAAACCCAAAATACTTGTTTAGTATTTTTATTATATTATTGTAAAGAATCTATTTCCAAAATTTAAAAAAGATGTCATGAAAAAGCACAAAGTATTGAGCTTGTTATTATACCTGGTTGTCCCAACAATTATATGGTCAACGCTCCGCTCAGGTGGTTCTGTGGCGTCAGCTCTTGGGCGGCCATGTGCACGCGCCAAGTGCTATGATCTACCGTAAACTGAACTTGTGCGCTCGGTAACCACACTGCAACAATTTCTAAATGTATTTGGGAAAAAAAGTAACATGGTGAAAAAAAACTTTTTTAAAAAAACAACCGACTTCCAAAAACCACTACAAAGTGAAAAATAACTAATTTCGGAAGTCGGTGTCTTTGGTTTTGTATATTCCTTTTTTGACACCGACTTCCGAAATTAGTTATTTTTCATTTTATAGTGGTTTTTGGAAGTTGGTTGTTTTTTTGTAAAAAAGTTTTTATTTTACACTTTTTAGTTGTTAAAAGTACTATGTATCTCTATACATAGTACTTTTAACAACTAAAAAGTGTAAAATAAAAACTTTCGGAACTTTTACTTTTTGTATCCGGTCAGACTGGAAGCTGACGCAAATATAGTTAGGAAACGACGTAATTTTGTTTACTTTAATTTTTACCCGTAAGTATTCCCTCAACTGCCTATCATCAAATTTACTGTAGACCATTATTTTGACCCTATGGGTGCAAAGGTCTCATCAATATAAATGAATGAAGTCCAACCACAAAGTAGCTACTGTAAACCGTTGAGGAGTTCCCGGAACTGGCCTTTGTCTTCATCATCAGAGCTCTTATGACAGTCACAACCCATCTAGGTGTAAAGTTCTTATCAATACAAATTAATCGAGCCCAAACACACGGTAGCTGCTGTGAATTGTTGAGGAGTTCCTTCGACTGTCTCCCAGCTCCATCATTAGATCTACTCCAGACCTTTATTTAATTGTAGTGCTTTAAAATACTTAATGAAAATGCCAAGAACGCACTAGTCCCCCCCTGCAATTTTTGAAAGTTCCCCTTGTTTTCTCCGGTCTTCCACCATCAAACCCTGATATCGTTATCATGGGACCACCTTGGGAACGTCTTCTTTCCAACAGAAAAAGAATTATCAAAATAGGTTCATAAACGACGAAGTTATGCGCGAACAAACATAGAAAAAAAAAAAAAGCCTAAATACCTCTTCCTTTTTGAAGTCGGTTAAAAAATGATTGGAATCGATTCAGTTGCTTAATTTGAAAAAAATACTATATACAGGCTTCCTATAAAGAAAAAATAACGTTGTATATTTATTTATAGATTTTAGACTTATTCTGTCTTATTTTAGCCTTTTCGTATTAATAATACTCTTCAGCGCTGTTTTTATACCTGCCAAGACCAGTGGATGGCCATATTGGATGCAGCATCAGTATCAGCCTTTGGGCATCCGAGCAGTTGAACGGGTAATTAGGACACTCCATCAAGTGGGGCATGGTCTGATCAGAAACACCGCATTAGAGTAAAACTGGAGGATTACTGACTCAATACTACTGGGTATGCCATGGGTGGACAGCAATTCCCCCACTTTGACAATTTTTTTGATACACATTACAACACGTGTACGTGATTTTGGTATTTATTTGTGGTTAACCTCACCACTTGATGGTTGTTTTTTTTTAAATGTTATAAACTAGTGCTTGAACGCAATCCCACCCGATAGTAAGCAGTGATGCAATCGTTAATGGTAAAACGCACTTGTTTATTATTCACCCTAGCCTTGAAGACATTTAAATTTTAATGGGAAGGGAAGACCGCCTCTGTCAAATTATTCCAGTCCTTCGATATACCTACGCGGTATAAAACACGAGGCAAAATGCTTCGTCCGAATCGTAGAGGTGTCAAACAGTAAGCGTGGATACTCGCTGTATGCCGTACGCCGATGGGTCGTCCGATGATGGGACAGTAATGGAGAAATTAAGTCATGTAATTCCCGGGCATTGAGCTATTATTACTAACTCAATGTTCCCGGGCACACTCTCTAAAATGCATCCTTTAGAATAGTGAAAGGCTTTGAAAATAAGTATCAGTAAAAATATATGTAAATCTGTAAAAAGGAACAATTATTAAGAAATAGCCTGTATATAATATTGTGCACTATATTTGTATCTTGCTTGGCGCAAATTGTAAGTGTATGTATAGAGAGCAGCGGTAGCCTAGTGGTATCGGCCGCGGCTTATTAGTATACAATATGTTAAGAAAACCCTGTCCGACCCGTAAGGATAATTATAAAGGTTTGGTAAACACATGACCAAATAAAATATGAAAAGTTACATAATCATCATAGTAACAATACCTACTAGTGAATTTTGAAAAAATCTTTTGTCCCCACGAATTGATTCCAACTTCCCCAAAATTTGGTAAGTTTTAAAAAGTGATAACATTATTTTAGGCGGTATAATTGAGTTCGGTCGTGGCATCGGTCGCGTGCGGACGTGTGTCGCCGCTCGGAGTGTAACTTTTTTCTGATTGGCTACCGGTCTCCGAAGTCATTTCCTTGTTACTCTTTGAGTAAAGTCCATTTAATTACCATCCCACTGGGCGGTCCTAGACAGGGATAGAAACTTTCCGTGAGTGTTCGAAATAAATAATCGCGAAAAACAATTACCGATTTGCTGGGATTCGAACCGCCTCCACCCAACTGGTTTGAGCCGATCTCAGACCGCGCCTTCAACCACTCGACCACGCTACGAGTGACGCACCGCGCAAAATACACAGCTGCTACATGTGAATGCCTCTACGCTACGACGCGACGTCAGCGCTACGAGTCAGCCGCGTGGTGGGGATGCTTGCTACGAGTGCGTGCCTGCGCGCGTATATCGGCTACGCCGCATCGTCTACACGCACAGCTGTGTGAATCATCATCGCGCGCCTAGTTTACATTATTTTGGTAAATATATCCAAAAACCTATGAATAATATGTCGGTCAAGCGAACACCCCCTAAAACACCTACCACATCTAACATAGAATATACCAAATCGGAATCAGATCTAAATTCTTTACAATTTGGCGACGCTGCCTTTGTAAATATAAATCGGATCAAACGCCCGCGCCATACTCAATCACCTGGAGGCGAAGAGCACGATTTGAAGCATGAAATAGTGGGGCTGTTAAAAGGCTGGAAATCAGAACTCGATACCAAACTCAACGACATGTGTGACAAACAAAATTCGCTTATCGCTAAACTCTCCACGGAAATCTCAGAGCTAAAGACACAAACATTTAAGATTAAAGAATCGAACGACGAAATAACTACCTCAATGACGTTTATAAACAAACAATACGAGGAAATAAAGTCTGGATTAGAGTGCATGCAAAAAGAAAGGCTGGAGCAACGAAAATGTTTAGAGAAACTTGAACGAAAAATCCAAGACTTACAATTAAAATCGCGATCTTCTAGCATTGAAATCAGAAATGTCCCTGTGAAAGATAAAGAGAATAGCGAAGACCTCACAAAAACTGTCAATAATGTTGGACAGGCTGTCGGAATCAAAATTTCCGCCACCGATTTAAGAGACATATATCGCTTACCAGGCAAAGATGGCGCAACCCGCCCGATTGTAGTCGAATTCCACACCGTCCAAATGAAGTCAAATACTTTGACCGCTGTTCGAGAATTCAACAACAAAAATAAAACCATTGAAGATAAACTCAACACAGAATTGATAAACATCCCCGGAAAACGACAACCAGTGTTTGTTGCTGACTATTTGCCTGTGAGCTCTAAGAAATTGTTTCACATGACCCGAGAATTTGCCAAGCTCAACAAATTTAAATTTTGCTGGACCTCTAATGGGAATATCTTTCTTCGCAAAGAACAGGGGGATAAACAAATACTAATTTCCTCGGAACAATGTCTCTTGGATTTGAAGAAAAATTTGTGACTAATTAGTTATCTACCACTATCTTTACTATGCTATTATTTTCTATATTCATTTACCGATTTAATGTCAAAATCAGCTGCTCGTACTAATGTCATAAGGAGTAATAGCAAAACTCTTTGTAAACATTTTTATAATAATCTTATGGTAAGGACCAATTTGATTACACTAACAAATCATCAACCAAACCACACACAACACATTCACACAACCACATACTATACAACCACAACTATATGTATACTTGTACACTTACTACCACAACGACATTCCACATTATCGCGCTGTATGCCACCTCTTGACATCTATCTTTATAATAAATGGCCAACATCAACAATATTAACATAGAACTAGACTCACTTGAGCTCGGAAACCCATATGTCTGTCGACCGGAGGACTGCCGATCATTCCTTCCTCAAACGAATGATGCTATCAATTTATTCCATATTAACATCCGCAGTATTAACAAAAACTTTGACCAACTACGAGTACTAATAACAATGTCCGACGTATCATTTGACGTCATCGTTCTGACTGAGTGTTGGCTACGCGGAGTAACTAACTTACCTGGGTCATTGTCATAACCGCCTAAAATTGTGTTACAAGCAGAAAAAAAAGACTTAAACGTTAATAACATACCAGGTTCATATTTTATAGTATAGGTAACTATTCAATAATTCAAAATGTATATTCGTAATTTCAAATAAAACTAAAATAAAGTAGTTATTAAACAATTTCGAAAGAAAAGTCCGCTTCGGTGGGCTGTTACCACTCTCCCTCTTCATGCAAATTCAATCATATAATGAAAACTGCTATGAAAAGTTAACCTTTGAATATGTTTTCCCAAAATAGATATTCTAAATACTTTAATAACTCAGAATAAAAAATAACGAATTAAAATAAAAACATTTTTTGTAAGTTGCAATGTTGTTACTAAAATCTACATCTATTTGGTGGACTTAATTCATTTATAAAAATTATTATGAAAATAATAAAATTTTGTAAACGAAACGTTATTCACGAACGCGTCCAATACTCAGCTGATCACGTCCAGCGCCATTTTGACGCGGCTCGCATACGAACGAAATTATTGCTCCTTGTTTAAAAATAGCTGGTGGTGTCAAAGTTGAGTATATCTTTTCGGTTCCTTGTGTATTTTGGTAAGTGAAGCCTTAATAATTCATAACTTTACGTTATGTGTTAGATTTCTAAAGTATTTATCTAAAAATACTAGTGATTACAACATAACCTCAAAATAATGCTTGGAATGAAATAATTTCTCAGAAAAATCCATTTAGTGGACATCTTTTCGGTGGAATTTGTGTCCACCAAAAAGATGAATGTCCACCAAGTGGATGAAATATTTTATTTTTGTTTTGTGCACTCTGGTTTTGCATGTGGTTGTTAATGCGAATTAGATATTTAACTGCTTATTAGAAATATTGCATTCGGGAGGCGGTTTTTACGAGTAATATTATTATTGTGGATACTGTTTTTGGCGTTTTACGTTGAATGTGCCATGTTCGCTGTTTCTTTATTTATTATTAAAGCGGAATAATATCAACAACACGTAAAAAGGAACACACAAATAAAGTAAGCTACTTTTTTTTTAACTAGACCGATATCTTTCTATCGCATTCAAAAGTCATCTTCAGGGTGAAGTCAGATTATTTCTAGACAATGACTAAACATGTCGGCTTGCAGTTGACTTATACGTGAAACATTTGTATTCCACTTTAATAATAAAAGTTTCGTTTGTGCTTTGTGCCTTGCTTAGGCTCCCTCTTTTCTTTACCCACAGACAATGGCTAGAACTAGAAATAAATTGACTGAAGATGAGAAGAAGAAAAGAAGACGCGAACAGAAGAAGTTAAGTATGAGGAGAGCAAGAGAAAAATTGAAGAAAGATCCAGTAGCATTAGAAGAAAAGCGGAAGAAGGATAGAGAGTACTACCATAGGAAAAAAATACTAGGAGAAATTAAGACGATAAATGATTTATCAGATAGACAGCAAAGACAACTACGAAACAAATGGAGAAAGGACGCAAAATCACGTAGAGATAGACTAAAGAAACAAAAAGAATCTGTGAGATTAACAGATGTAATCCCTCCAATAAGCCCAGCCACTTCATTTTCATCAAGATCTACCAGGGCTGAATCTGGCCGGGCTGTAGTTGCAAAAAACAAACGGCGGCTTAAATTAGAAAATCTCATGCTCAAATCTAAACTGAAGATTGTAGAAAATAAGCTTTCTAAGTACAAAATGCGCTTAAATAGAATACAGAAGAAGAAAAAAATATAACGAATAAATAAAACGAAGATAATAAAAAAAGATTTAAAAGAAGCAGTGCATAGTTTTTTACTTAGTGACGAATCTAGTCGTTCCACTGCTGGAAAAAAAGAAACTATTACCAGATTTAAACAGAAGAAACAGATACGATTCCTCAACGATTCCCTTATGCCATGCCTTATACCATGTTTTATTTACTTGGGGCATACTTGGGCAAAGAAACACAGGCAGATAATATAATGTGGCACTTTAGCGAGAGTGGCCATGGTAAAGGGGCCCCTGATGGCATAGGAGGTTGCCTCAAACGAACGGCTGATAAGTATGTAGCAAAAGGAAATGATATAAGCAACATTGATGGGTTCATAGAATGTATGCATGAGAACTGTAAAGGAATCGAAGTAATTAAGATTGACGATACTATTGCAAAAGACATTGAAATCAAAATTCAAAACTGCGTTATCCGCCCTTTTCGTGGTACTATGCAAGTGCATCAAGTTACATGGGACAAACGCGAACCAAGAACCCTGCACTTCCGAAGATTAAGCTGCATTACTTGCCATCCAAGTGCTATATGTCATCACTATGACTTAGGTTGTATAAGTCTTGACTTACCATTACACAATATGCACGTTGAAATACCTGCTCCCACCCCAGTTCAGTGTTCTATTCCCAGCCCTTTACCAAGTCTACCAAGCCCATTAATGAGTCCTAATTGGACTCCAATAGTCCAACAGTTGCTCAACTCTATAGACAGGAAAAAGTTGAGCCCAACAGTTACTGAGACTCAAAGCAATGATTTAGAAAAACCAACCTGCTCCAAGATCCTGCATGGCCTCAAAAGTCGAAAACGCCTTAAGTTTGCTGATGTTTACTCCGACAGTTCATGTTCACCACCTACTTCAAGACCTGGAACTCCGATAAAAGTTCACCAGACGCATTGTCATTTTTGGTCGTCATCCGAGGATGAAGATATTATGTCCACCAAGAAGACATAGTATTTTTGGTGGACAAAGGGGTTTATTTTATTTTAATTTACTTTTCAATGATACTGCGTTGGCTTTTTTTATCCTTTCTTCTGAGACGATTGGATTAATATTATAGAAAAAAGATTCTATTATTATATTAAAATTGTTGCTAAACTACACTTTTAGTACATTCGGTAGACATCTGTGTCTTTTCGGTGGACCTATAAAAACGTTTTTTTTAAATAACTATTCTAATTGTTAAGTTTGATCTCAAACAATAATTTATTATTGTTACAATTGACCTCTTTTATTAAATAAAGGACGAATTCTTTAAAAATAACTGATTTTGTTTTATTTTTTCATCTGAACCCTGTTTTGACAATGACCCACCTACGTTAGAGGGGTATACAGCTCACTTCACAAACTCCACACTCAATCAGAATGACGGTGTCGTTATCTACGCTAAAACAAATCTGTCATGTATAATACGCGAACCAATATTTAAGGATGCAAGTTGTTTGATTTGCCAAATCGATCAAAATATTACAGTCGTGGCTGTATATCGATCACCTTCTCTAAAGACCCGAGAAAACTTCAACAACTTTATAAGTAGCCTGTCCGAAGTCTACAGCAGCCTGTCCACCGATATAGTCTTAGTAGGCGACATTAACATAGACATATGTCCTAACAGCTCCGACCCTCTACGTGAAGAATACTTGACTTTCAACGCAACCCACGGTCTTTTCCCAACACATACATACCCCACAAGAAAAACAACTTGCCTAGACCACTTTCTCACAATACCTAATCTCGTAGCTAAAACTCTAGTACTCGAATCTTCTGTAACGGACCATATGCCAATAATTCTGTTCATAGATACACATACCCCTTCCCGTAAACCAGAAACAACTAAAACTCTTTTAAACTACGACAAAATAAAAACAGATATACAAAGCTTAGATTTTACAAACGTACTGACAACGAATGATGCGAACCTAGCTACCATTACATTTATATCTGCAATCTCAAACGTCATACGAGATAACACTAAAGCCACCACAGTAACGAGAAAATGCAGAATCATAAAGCCGTGGATATCACCAGGATTACTCCGTTGTATAAAGCATCGAGATAAACTACATAGCAAAGTCAAAAAATCGCCAGACAACATGACCGCTAAATTAATTTACACGCGTTACAGAAATTTTTGCAACTGCCTTCTACGTAAACTAAAGACAGCTTATGAAAAAAGCCTAATTGATAAAGCTGGTAAGCTGATACAAAAGCCCTCTGGTCAGCAATTAAAACTATAACATATACACAAAAAGCTAAAGTTAGTGCCACAGAACTCCTCCAAACACACAGTGACCCCAAAACGTCTGTAAATCATGTCTGCGATTTTTTCGCTAGCATAGGAAAAAACCTAGCAGACAAAATACTCACCTCCACATCCACTATAAGCAACAAGCCAGAATCACAAAGTGGTAATAATCCAGCCCCTTTAAATAGTCCATTAAATTCAATAGCTCTTATACAGGTAGATGAGTCGGACATCGAATCGATAATACTGCAACTACGCTCCGACTGTGCCACGGGATGGGACGGTATCTCATCACAAATAGTTAAACTATGTCGTCACTCTCTAATACCGCCCCTTACCCATATATGTAACCTCGCAATAAGCACAGGAGTTTTTCCAGAAATGCTCAAAAAAGCTATCGTACACCCTATCTACAAGAGTGGGGACAGAGACTGTGTCAACAACTATCGCCCTATTGCAGTACTATCCTGCATCTCAAAAATTCTTGAGAAAATCCTAAATCGGGCACTCAAGGGATTTTTAGAGAAATATAAAATCTTAGCTGATAACCAATACGGCTTTCGCTCAGGTTACTCTACCGAAGATGCCGTACTTGACTTGACAACAGCAATAACCAAAAACCTGGACAATAAAAACAAATGCCTCTGTATATTTCTGGATCTCTCAAAAGCATTTGACACGGTCTCTGTTCCCATCCTACTTGCTAAATTGGAGAAACTAGGCATACGAGGAAATGCATATAATATAATTAAGGACTATTTATCTAATAGGAAACAGCAAGTTAGGGTAGGCAATATAAATAGCGACGAGGTTACAGTGTCCTATGGGGTTCCACAAGGGAGTATTTTAAGTCCGACAATTTTTCAACTATATATAAATGAGCTCTGCCAAATCTCTCTTCCTAACACAAGCATCTTTACGTATGCAGACGATACGGCAATTTTTGTTTGGAGACCGAATTGGAATGCTGTAAAGGAGATAGCTGAGTATTCCTTATCAAACATTATGAACTGGCTTGCAAACAACCTGCTCACGTTAAACCTCTCCAAAACGCATTATGTTGCCTTCTCCATCAGGAAAACTAACTCCCCACCACAAGACTTCTCGATAACAGCCCATAGTTGTCTTTCTCAAGGTGTCTGTGATTGCCAACAAATCGAGCGAGCCGAGCACGTCAAGTACCTGGGTGTATGCATCGATGGTGGACTGAGATGGGACAAACAGATAGAAACAGTTACCTCCAGGGTGAGGAGACTAATACACATATTTAAGGCACTAAGAGACTGTCTCCCACTTGAGAAACTCAAACTCGTCTACCTAGCCCTCTGCCAGTCCATTATTCAGTATTGTATCCCAGTCTGGGGTGGCGCCGGCAAGACGCTCCTCTTGGGTCTGGAAAGAGCACAAAGAGCTGTGCTTAAAGTAATGACTAAGAAGCCGTATAGATACTCCACCGAAAAACTATACGCAGACTGCAAAGTCCTAACAGTTCGACAACTCTTTGTGCTCAAGTCCACCATGAGAAGACACCAAAACATCCCTCCCCCCGATCCAAGCAGACGCAGCAGGAGGTTAGTATGTCCACGCACTCCTTGTAACACCTCTTTTGCCAAAAAACAATTTAATAACATGAGCACCAAATTATATAATGAAATTCACAAAGAACTCAACATCGCAGGATTAAACAGGCATAACCTTAAAACCACCCTAACTAACTGGCTCCTAAATAAGAACTACACAAAAACAGAAGAGTTACTGACATACATCGCATAGAATTTCCGACACATAAAAACACTCGTTACCATTACCTACATAACATCTTATTCACATCCAACACAAACAGTACAAAATCACACACATACATACACATTAACACCCACACATACACTCACTCACTCAAACACATATACACTCAACAATCCATGGTCCACATAAGTAATATTCACATATAGTTATATAAGGATTATATTTTTGTTTTTCTATTAATTAACCAGCGATCACGTTCACCCGCACGTACAAATGATGTAAAATGTAATTACCGAGCGACTGAACACTGCCACCCAAAATACAAGCTTTCGCTTAGTTTGGGTGGCAGAATGAGTACCTATAGCCCATTACATTTACCTGTATCTAGATTTAAGTCACCCTGTGAACTGTAAACTTTGCGACAATAAAGATTTATTATTATTATTATTATTATAATTCTGGGCGAATAGCGATGCGGCAGTGTGCCGCGTGCCCTGCCCCTCTTCGCCCGCGCCTGTATGGTCTGCCGCACATGTTTTAAGTTACCTCTTTTTGCGAAATAATATTTATTTTTTTAGGGGGATTTTTTTTTAACTTTAGCCTGGCTTTGTAGGCATTAGTAGAATCAGTTATCGATACCTAACAATACCTTCACGGATCGGACAGGGTTTTCTTTACATATTGTATATCGTATACCAGTAAGTAAGTAGTATGAGGTATAGGTCGTAGGTTCGAACCCCGTCAGGCTCTTTGTGTAAATTATTTTATCACCACTGCCCTCAAAGATGGTGAAGGAAAATATTGTGAGGAAACCGCCATGTCCCAGAGGCATAACTTAGAGGAGATATGACATCTACCAACCCGCACTGGGCGCGTGTGATAGATTACGGTCCACTCCCTCTCACTGAGAGGACGCTTGTGTCCCAGCAGTCAGAACAGATTATGATAAAAATTTCAACTTGTGGCATCCTTGGCAGCACGTTATATATCGATATCCCTGCCACACAGCATAAGAATCTATACCTACAAACATGTTACATGGTTATCACTTGTCGGAGAGTCCAACGTCCGTCACAAGGCCGAGTTGACGTTGTGACGCGTTCGCACACGCTACTCAGATAAGGAGAGCAGCTGCTTAGGGCTGCTCGCGCGAGAAGAGACCCGTTCAACTCGGGAGGACGGGTCAAGGCCTGCCGGGGGTACCATAGAATAAGGAGGACTCGGTACCCCGGTAAGGCAGATGGCGAACGCTTAGGTGGTGTTTTAGCCGGTAAAAGTCCGGCACACACCTCCGCGTCCCCGAGTGGAGGATAGTCCAAGAGGATTTTTCCACCTTCGGGAAAAAAAAAGGGTTGTCACTTGTAACTTAACTGTCGTTTACAGTAACGAGTTATATTGCTGTTCAATGATCATCCAGGTTCTAAAATGCTTTGGGCTTCGTCAAGCATATGTAGATATCGGTCGTAGTGGTAAGGGTTACTCTTAACACTTGATTACACGAGAGCTCTTTCATGCTTATTTTATGTTACAAAAAATATTTTCAAGAGCTATATAGAGACATTGCTTTTACAGCTCAGAATATGCTTCCTATCTTTTACCAAATTACATTCGATTGACAGTGTTAAACCATTGTTTAAGGAACTTCATTTGCTCACTCTTCCGTCTATGTAAACATATGAAATAGTTTGTTTCCTACATTTATTTGAAAAATTTAGCTCTCGGCGTATTGTGTGCGTGTTACCTCATATGAAAATGCACTTTTCACCAAAAGTGTGATAGTTATGGCCCACAAAAATAGCTATTCGAAATAAGGCGTGTCTGAGATTCAATAACAGAACTTTTTACATATAGTTAGATGTTACTGTTCATCATGGAGCTTACTATTGATAAACAGAGGTGACGTGCTAGTGAAACACTAAAGATTTTATTTATAATTGTATTGACTTTGCAATTATAAATAAAAGCAACATAACTGATGTATTTTAAATTGTATTTCTTTTTTACATTTACATGTGTACCTAAGTTTAAATTGCTTGCTTATATTCATTTTCTAAGCCATACAAATTGGCAAAACAAAGTGCACATATTTTTGGAGAAATGAAATACTATCTGTAACCATAGGTAAAAATGTGCCTAAAAAGCTTGTATGGAATTCACAAGTGGTAAAAATGAAACCTTCAAAGTTTTGGTTTCTAGATGATGAAAAAAAAAATTAAAATTTTGAGAAGTGGATAATTGTAGGCTTTACTTGGTTGGCGTAAAAACCGTGAACTGGATGAAAACATCAACTTTTGGCTTTATCCACACCTTCAACGTATTTAGGGCTCATTGATCGCTGAAATTAAGTGTGTGGCTTTGCTTTTCATTTGCTGAATATATCACATTTCGATTTGTAAAATTTGGCTTAAACTGATCAATTTATTTAAAAGATGGATGAGCGAATATAAATTATCAATTCTTCCCGGCTCACAAATCACCACAAAATGAACAGGCAGTGAGTTGCAATATTTTTGTAATAACAGGCCTTTGACAGGAGACCAGGATTATAACTTTAAATCAGTATCATAGTAGGCGTAAAGTTATACAAAGCACAGGTCCGTTCATGTGTGGAGTACTGCCGCCACATTTGGGCTGGTGCTGCAAAATGCCACCTGGCTACTTTGGGTTCAGTAGAGAGGCGTGCGAAGAGGCTAATTGGCGACCCAAATTTAGCTCAGAACGGTCTCCAAAACCTGGAGCACAGGCGAAGAGTAGCCAGCCCGTCGGTATTCCATAGGATGCATTTTGGAGAGTGTGCGCGGGAACTCTAGTGTATTAAGTGCACTACACACCAAAACCGCCGACGCGCCGAAACAGCCCGCCGACACAAGCTTATGTTGAAAGAAGCATGTCGGCAACTTCACCCGCGCGTGTTGCCCACGTCACGTCGGCGGCTAGCGTACGCAAGCGTTCAGTTGCCCGGCGATATTTAAGCTGTAGTGAGGAGTTAATATATAAGTTTCAGATGTCGAGCTGCCGACATGCCGTCGGTATAGTTTTACGACTTACAATGACTGAAGCCGCCAACCTAGCCCGCCGGCACAATGTTGCCAGCATATGCCGTCGGGCCGGCTTTGGTGTGTATAGTGCGCATTATATTTACAAATACAATGGCGCCGATTCTCTTGTTCACAAACTAAACTAATATTAAGTACAGTGCATCTTTTTCTTTCTATTTTATTAAGAAAAGGATAGAAGATAACATTTTAGTCCTGTCAAATTAAGATATTCCATAGACAGTATATACGTGATTTAAAACATGGTGACCAAAAATACATCATTTTACGTCAACCGCGGACTAATTTGACAGGTCTGAACTGACATATAATGTTTTTTTTTTTATAAGTTATAAACTAGCGCTTGACCGCAATCCCGCCTGATGGTAAGCAGTGATGCGATCGTTGATGGTAAAGCGCGCTAATTTATTAAGATCTTATTCACTCTAGCCTTGAAGACACTCAAATTGTAATGTGACGGAAACACCGTCGCTGGCAAATTGTTCCAGTCCCTCGATGTACGCGGTATAAAAGAGGTAGCGAAACGCTTCGTCCGGATCACAGTGGTGTCAACAACGTAAGGGTGGAAACTCGCCGTACGACTGGTCGTGCGATGGTGGAACGGAGATGGGGGAATTAAATCATGCTCACCAGAATGCATCCTATAGAAGACCGAAAGGCTGGCTACTCTACGCCTGTACTGCAGGCTTTGGAGACCGTTTTGAGTTAAGTCTGGGTCGCCAATCAGCCTCTTCGCACGCTTCTCCACTGAATCCAAAGAAGCCAGGTGACATTTCGCAGCACCAGCCCAAATGTGGCTGCAGTACTCCACACACGAGCTTGTTGCGATGTTCTGTCCTTTTCTTAATACAATAGGAAGAAAAAGATGCATAGAACTTTAATTTAGTTTAATTTGTGAACAAGGAAATCCGGGCCAATATTGACTTACTAATTACACATTTCATTACATTAAAATGTCAGAGTAATCATGTCAATATTGATAATTGGGAGGCCGTGTTACCAAATGATTAATGTAACACGTAATTAAGGTACATAGTACGTAATATTATTACAATTTGTAAATATTTAATGTTGATGTACAACACGGATTCATGTTCATATTTTAACTTCACTAATAATAATTACAATGAGGAGGCACAACAACACCTCAGGAGGCTCTCGTTAGGCAGCTGGATCAAGGGCTTGATTCAGGAAGTGGTACTGCTGGACACGGCTCGCATCGTCAGGAAGTTCCTCTCTCTGGAGCCCTGACCGCCGGTAGCTTGGACCCTGTTCCCGATACCGATGGGCTACTATTTTTTTATATTTTTAAATGTTTTTTATATATATATTTTTTTTTATGTAGAAATATTTAAAATTATAATTTATAAGTGGAATAAGTGGAATAAAGGAAATTACAATGTTATTTTTGCTTTATACGAACCTGAATACAGTTTGTTCAGAATAAGCAACCGAATCGATTCTAATCATTTTTACACCACGTTATATTTTTTCTCAAATACATTTAGAAATTGTTGCAGTGTGCTTATTGTGTGTCTTAGTGTGTTACTAATAGAATTATTTTTATAAATAAATCTTTGTAATGCAATTTTGTATTCATCAAATTGAGTTTTAGTCGAAAATATAGGTTATTACTAAACTCTGGTCACTTATCTCCTTTTGTGACCTTACGGTACCTACATACGAACAGTGACAACGACGGACATAAGTATGAATCCGGCCAAGTGCTTTACATTGTGTTAATAATGTCATCAAAATAGTAAGTCTTAGAAAACAAAAATCAAAGACTTGACACCTACCAACCTGCACTGGGCCGGTGTAGTAGGTGATGACTTACTTCCTCTCACAGAGAGAATATTGCAGCTGTGGGACCATTAAGAGGGAACTCTAGTGCCGAGGAATTTGGAAAATAGGTATTTGAAGAAACTATTGCCGTCGCACTGCTTACAGCCTCTCCCGGTAAAGTGGGAAAAGGACAGTTGCAGCTCAGGCTGATTTTACCTACAAAAACGTTGACCAAAAGACGTTTCGTATTCCGCTGTTTTCTTTTTCAAAACACGACAGATCTCATGATTTTTACATCAAAATTTAGAGGAAATGTACACCTATGCTTCTATTATTTTCTTTTTTGTCAAAAACTTATCAATTTTGTCTAATAGTCATCTGAACATCACGGTAAAAATGGGTCATTTTTCACGATTTTGAAGTATCCTACTTCTTTTATTAATTAAATTTCGGAAACAGTCAAATGATAGCGTATCAAATCAAATGAGCGTATAATCACTGTATAAAATTGTAGAGAAAAAAAAATTGTTCTAAAATCATTATCCACGAAGAAAACAGCGGAATACGTTTGTATAGAGAAAGCACCACTAGAGTTCCCTCTTAAAGGTTGACTATCCAATTTGCTGCTGTTTACATACTTTTGACTCAAAACCATTAATTATTCTAATTTGACACACTGTGGCTATATCACTGTATTATAACATCAAATTACCGACTAACGCATGTAACACTAAATAAATGCTGCCAACAGCAGCATATTAACATAATTTAGTACATAAAATACTGCAACACAAGCGTTTTAGAACTAATTTAGTGTGAAATATAATGTTCTCCTGTTCAACGTTAGAATATTATTAACTTTATAATGCTCTCATCTTCGTTATTAATCATCTGATAATTTTATTAAACTATTACCCTGTTTTGACGTTGTGAAAAGTTAATGAAAACACCAGTTTTAGCTGCAGTATTTGGTGGTGAAATAAAAAAAAATATGTCGGCCTTATAATTATGTACGAAATACATATCTTCTTCTTTGGCTTATAGAGGTCCACTGCTGTACAAAAGCCTCCCCCAAGGTTTTCCATTATATTGGGTGAGTTTGCCATAATACCCACGCATGAAAGACGGGTTGGAGATCGCAGCAATTTGATATTCCACAGGAGAACGCTGCTGCCCGCTTTGCTATATCGGCTGCCGGCAGATGTTACCACCCACCTGACAAATTCTTGCCGCTAAGCGATTCGCGTGTCGTGGTGGCCTAGTGGTTAAAACACCAGCCTCTCAAGTATGAGTGCGCGGGTTCGATTCCAGGTCAGGCCAGCACCAGTGTAACTTGTCTAAGTTATATGTACTTTCTAAGTATATCTTGGACACCAATGACTGCAGGTGAAGGAAAACATCTTGAGGAAACCTAGACTTTATAAGTCTGAAATCGCCAACCCGCATTGAGCAAGCGTGGTGATTACGCTCAATCCTTCTCTGTATAAGAGGAGACCTGTGCCCAACAGTGGGACGATAAAAAGGTTGATGATGATGATGATGAAGCGATTAGCGTGTTCCGATTATGTCTGGTGAAGCCATACAGAGAGGGAGTTTGGTCGTGGAGGGTTTCCAGATCAATCTACCTCTGGAGCAATATCGTTGCTCGTGTTGTTGGGTTTAAAATTGCATCACCTCGCTCAACTGCCGTTTTCCTTCCTATTCACTCAGTTTTTTTGAGTGAATAGACTCTCAATAAACTAGCGTGCTTTTCCATCAACGATTGCATCACTGCTTACCATCAGGCGGGATTGCGGTCGATTGAGCGCTAGTTAATAGGTACAATAAAAAGGGAACGAGCATTCCTGATTCACTCACTACTTGTGAAATAAACACCCTGAATTTTAATCAGGAGTTTCCTTTGTACTTCTTTAAACATTTTCCTGCAATTTCTTATGTAACTGTGTATTTGAGTGATAAACTGGTGCGAATCTATAATATGTCTAACAACGACGGCAAGCATGCAACGACATACACATACATTGTTTTTTCCTTTTAAAAACGCTATCTCACACTAAGAATTTCTCCTGTTTCATATGTGCGTTTACAAACATATAAACTCATATACACAAACATCCAAACCCGGAACAACTACTTGTAGGTCATACAAATATTTGATCCGTGCGGGAATCGAACCCGCGACATGTAATGCAGCTGTCAATAGCTTAATCACAGCACTAACCGCTACTGCATAGTTATAATTATGTGTTAATTTTTGTGTTTTATTGTGTGTAACTACATAAATTCCATTAATATTATAAAAGCTAAAGTTTGTACGGATGAATGGATGCATTTTTGTTACTCTTTCACGCAAAAAAGTATTTAAGTATAAGTATTAAGTATATTTAAGTATAAATTTTAAAGTATTAAATATAAGATTCTTGAAGACTGCATTATATAAATGGTTAAATGAATGCAATTTTTATAGTTTAAAAGAATTTATGGATCATAAATGTTAATGCCTTAAATAGTTTACTTTAGTTCTAGTTTAAAATTTTTGCGTGCTATGTTCATCTCAGCTAAACATGCTTGTACCTACTGTATTCTTATTCAACACCTTTGTATACCATGTTTAATGCAAATAAATGATTTATTACTACCTATTATTAAAACAACTGAAAGGATTGCGATGGAATTTGGAACGTAGATGGCTTATGATCCTTTTATCCCGATATTTCCATAGGATCGAAACTTATGCGTTTAAAATTGGGAGGCGCAGTTAGTATGATTATAATTATATGAGTTTTTTTTATATATAAGTTTTGAACTAGCGCTTGGCCGCAATCCCGCCTGATGGTAAGCAGTGATGCGATCATTGATGGTAAAGCGCGCTAGTTTATTAAGAGCCTATTCACTCTAGTCTTGAAGACGCTCAAATTGTAATGTGACGGAAACACCGTCGCTGACAAATTGTTCCAGTCCCTCGATGTACGCGGTATAAAAGAGGAAGCGAAACGCTTCGTCCGGGTCGCAGTGGTGTCAACAACGTAAGGGTGGAAACTCGCCGTACGACGGGTCGTCCGATGGTGGAACGGAGATGGGGGAATTAAATCAAGCAATTCCCTTGCACACTCACTAGAATGCATCCTATAGAAGACCGAAAGGCTGGCTACTCTACGCCTGCGCCTGGCTTTGGAGACCGTTTCGAGTTAAGTGGGAGTTTCGCAGTCGTGGTGACCTAGTGGTTAAAACACCAGTCTCTCAAGCATAAGTGTGTTCGTGGTTTCGATTCCCAGGTCAGGCAAGTACCAATGTAACTTTTTCTAATTTATATTATGTACTTTCAAAGTATAACTTGGACACCAATAACTGATTAGAATGTGAAGGAAAATATCTTGAGGTAACTTCAATGAAAACACAACGTATACAGGATAAAATTTTATCCAGTGCGCAAACTTTGTCAACTTATAGCTAAATAAGTTTTATAGATAAAAATATTAGTACTTTGATATGTTTTAGTACAAAAAAAAAAGTTATTGATAACGAAAGATGTTTATTATGAAATCGATGATAACATCGATTTCATAATAAACATCTTTCGTTATCAATAACTATTTTTTTTATCGCGTGCGGTGACCATAAGGTCACCGCACGCGGTCCCATTCATGTTCGGCGGATTGGGGACGGCGGGAACATCACAAGACCCCCGCGCGCCCGCGCCGCCCGCATGTTCACTACGCGGCCATAAGCTAATACTACGATATTGATATGAATAATTGGTGCATTTGCTGATTTTAGGGCGGATAAAAACATGATTTTTTATTTTAAACTTATTAGTTTAGAACAAATCTGCATTATTATGCAGATTTGTTCTGTTATTGATTCTGAGCCACCCAATTTTTTTTTGCGCACTCGAATAAAAGTTTCCCTGAATGACACTGGCGTTGATTCTCTTGTTCACAAACTAAACTAATTTTAAGTTAAGTGCATCTTTTTGTTTCTATTTACATGCTTTTTATTAGCTTCACTTGTATGTTTGCTTGCTTGCTTGTTTGTTTGTCCGTCTCTAACTCTTTGGACTACGAGTGAGCGGCTCATTACTGTAAAATGTCCCACCGTTTTCAATACGTTCGTTCGTTCGTTTTTTTTTTTTTAATATTTAAAATATTTTTGTTAAGAATATCGAACCAAAAAGTTGAAAATAAATATAGTTTAAAAAACTAATAAGACATGCTTTTAAAGAATATCAAAAAAAGCGTGAGGCGCTTAATATACACAAAAATTATGGCACAAAGCGCCTCACGCTTTTTTTTTAAATTATTTTTAACTTTTTAGTTTGATATTCTTTAAAAGCATTTTTTTTAGTTTTTTAAACTATATTTTTCATTAAGAAAAGTATAGAAAATAACATTTTAGTTTAATCCTGTCAAATTAAAATACTCCATAGACAGGTAAGACGCGATTATAAACATGGCGACCGAAAATACGCCAATTTACGTCAGGAGCGGACTAATTTGACAAGTTTAAATTAAAATTTTATCTTTTGTCCTTTTCTTAACGAATGAAAAATTATAAGGTGCACAGAACTTTAATTTAATTAAGTTTGTGAACATCCCCTATTCACAATCGGGGCCAATTTTTTTAAAACTCTTTGGCCTCTGGTTTACCATTAAAAAAAAAAAAAATACTGGACACGTGAATCGCATAAACAAAAAATAATGTTGATATGTTATGTTGTTATAATAATAATAAAAAAATAATAAAAATGTTTTATTGAAAAGAAATTACAAATTATAACCTACGAAATATATTAAAGGAATTACGTTACAAACAATCAAAGTGAGCCCTAACGTCTAAACTAGGCCGAGCCTGTATCATAGACGTTAGTGTACATTAAATACAAATGACAAAGAACATGTGCGCTAAAAATAATTAGGTTATTAATACAAAATTTAATTTAGGTTTAAAATGGAGGTAAACATAAGCCACAAGGAAAAATAAACAGTTCGTTATCTTTACCGAGTACCTTCATTGAATTACTTTTCAAATAATCACACATAAAGTTTGAACTTAGGGAGAAATTGGATTGCTTCCTTTTTTGATGGAGATTTCTGTTTTAATAGTTGATGACACATAACATTGAAGATCTATTACTTCCTCAATATTAAATGTTTATGTTGTTTTTAAGTTGAATAAATGATGGTGATTTAATTAGAATAATTTTTTACTTAGTCTAAAAATATGGGTATTACTTTGGGTTTAAAAACAGGTTTTCGATGTCTTCATAACTTTTCGATTTTAACCACAACATTAGAATTTTTTTGCAGGAATAGTGATTTATTGAAAACATTTTAATAATTTTATTTATTTTGTTATAGAGCATTGGTCCAAGGTAGCATTGAAATTTTTCTATGAATGATGTTTTAAATGGTATCGTAGGACATACTCTGTATGCACGTCTTGTGCTAGCCGTAGTTAAGTCACTATGGTATTTAACTTTATGATGCTGGGACATCACCGTTTCTTTTACAAATAACTGACGGACCGTAAGAACATCACATTCCGAATAGAGATCAATTGTTGGGTATCTAAAAGGTTTAAATGTCATGACCTTTAATAGTGCTCGCTGGGCACGCTCTAGTTTAAGCATATGGGTTTTGCGTGCTCCACCCCAGGAGGTTATGCAGTATGACAGGATAGATTGGGCTAGCGCAAAATAAATTGACTTGAGTAGAGCGGTATTAGCAACGTGCCTAAGTTTTTTGAAGACATAAATTAACTTTCTTGTTCTCCCTGATAACAGGTCTATATATGGACACCACGTCAATCTTTCATCAATAAGAATCCCAAGATATTTCACTACTTTAGCCCTATCCAAGTAGCTACAATCGCATGTCTGACAACCGATGTTTTGGCAAGTGTGGATTTGAATTTTATAGTTAGTTATATTTTTAAGTGAATGTTCTGTATTAGCAAATGTTATAAATTTAGTTTTTGAGATGTTAAGCGTAAGTAAATTATGAGTAAGCCAACTAGCTGTTTTTTGAAGCCCTATTTCAGTATAATACTTTACTTAAGCCCATGTCGTACCATGAAAGACTAATGCTGTGTCATCAGCAAACATAAATATATTGCAATTTTGTGTAGTAATTTGACATAGGCTGTTGATATAAATTAGAAACAGCGTTGGACCAAGGACGCTACCTTGCGGAACACCAATTGTTATTTGGGCATCCGAGCTTAACAAACCATTAATCACTACTCGCTGAGATCTATTACTCAAGTAATCTTTAAATAAATCGAGCGCCTTACCCCTGATACCAATTTTTTCCATCTTGTTAATTAGGATAGGAACAGACACTGTATCAAAGGCCTTGGCCAGGTCTAGGAAGACTCCAATGCATTTAAATTTATTATCGATGTGAGAAGCCACAAGGTTGGTAAGTTCATTAACTGCCTGGGCCGTCGATCTGCCCACTCTAAATCCAAATTGCTTAGGGGACAAAATTGACTGTTTCTCAAGGAATGACAATAATCTCTTATTAAAAATCTTTTCCAAAACTTTGGACAGTATGGGCAATAATGATGGATGGGGCGGTAATTGCTGATACAGTCTCTGCATCCTGCTTTATGAATAGGATGGACAACGGATATTTTAAATGCATTAGGAAAGACACCAGAACGTATAGAAATGTTGGCTATATGGGTTACAAGTGGGACAATAATGACTTTCGTCATTTTAATTAATTTTGTCGAAATTCCATCCCATCCCACAGAACAATCAAGCTTTAAGTTCATAATTATAGACTCAACTTCCCGTTCAGTTGTTTCCAATATAACCATAGAGTTAATGAGGGTTCCTCAATAGGCTGCGAACATGGAGTTATTTTGCTTGCCAATTCTTTAGCTATACTAGTAAAATAAAGGTTAATTTCTTCTAAAGCTAGCTTGGGGGAGTCCTTAATTTTGAGGAGTTCTGTCGATGTTGATTTTTTGGTGTCACGATTGGCAACGTTGTTTATTATTTGCCATTTTTTCTTAGGGTTTTTAGCATTTTTATCGAGCTCATTTCTAAAGAAGTTACGCTTGAGACGTTTTAGAAGATCATTACAGTAGTTTTTGTATCTACAATACGTTATAGCTAGAACAGAATTGTTTGGTTGTTTCCTATTTCTCAAGTGCATGCGGTCTCGGTTAATAATGCAACGAACTAAACCTGGCGTGATCCACGGCTTGACACAGTATAGTTTTTTAGGTATACGTAGTTTTAAGGTATTATTCATAATTGTTGTATTCAGGATTTTAAGCAGCTGATCTGCAGACCAATGGGCATTTTGTGATTTCATAATATCACTAAAATCTATGGAGTTCAAATCTGCAAGGACAGCCTCATAGTTAACCTTATTAAAGGTAGTAATTTGTTTCGTAGGTTTGATACTACTCTGTACTGAGATACAAGAAAGTACCGGGCAATGATCAGTTAAAAGAGACTGGAAAACGAGCGTGATAGATGAAAACCTGGATTTGATCATAGCATGATCTAGGCAGTTGTTTTCTCTCGTTGGGTATATATGGCCTGGCAAAAAACCATGGCAAGCAAGTAAATTTAAATAATCTGTCGAATTATGATCCTCGGTATATTGCTTAATATCTACACACATCAAAAGTGTCTAGGGATCAACATATATTTTTGCAATAACTTTTCTCCTGATTGATATTAATTAAAATTTTCTTTAAGGATTCATCAAATAAAGTGTTTTCGTTTGTCACAGTAACGATAAACCAAGTCACCTTTGCATTAATAAAGAAATTTGCCATTTTCCTAATAAAGGGATATTTGACATTTGAACCACTAACACAAAAGTTCGAAAAAAAGACTGAAATAACAGTTTTCTCTAAAATTTTATTGGGTAACTTAAACAATTAATAATCCGTGTTTCTACCGCGAACACTAACAACACAAGAACATCGGTTTGGCATACTCAAAATGAGTTCATCCAAATCACGCTGTGGAATGGCCGCCCATGTTCGTTGCAACAACAAAAAAAGGTCTTCTTGCGACTGGATACCCTCCATATTCGGCAGAGCTCTTCTCTGTAGCATATCCCATGCATGCTCAATCGGGTTCAAGTCTGGCGACTGAGCAGGCCAGGGCAGGACATTGATGTTAGCTGCGGCGAGAGTCTGTCTTACAACTCTTGCGGTGTGCGGTCGTGCATTATCATGCATTAACTGAAATAAGGGACCGATTTGCACTTGTAGAGGAACGATGACGTCTGATACAATCGTTTCAGCATAAATTTGAGCGTTGAGGTTGCCTCTGATCCAAATCAACTCAGTTCTTCCGCCGATCCAAATACCCGCCCATACCATGATGGTTCCACCACTATAAGGATGGACTTCCTGGCAGGATTTTAATCGCTGTTGGCGTCCAGGGGTTCTCCAGTGTCGTATACGTCTTGTATCCGGTCTCATACCAAAACGAGACTCATCAGAAAAGCACACGAAACGCCATTGTTCTTCTGCCCAATTTCTGTGTTCAAGAGCCCATTGATATCGAATCCTACGATTGTGCATTGCTATAGGTGGTACCCGTAGCGGTCTTCGGGAATGAAGGTTCACTTCATGCAAGCGGTTTCTGACCGTTTGGTCGCTAATTAAGTTCCCTGAAGAGTGATGAAGCCTCACGGCTAACATCATGGCGGTTATTGTTGGAGCTCTTCGAGTTAA